>OX327693.1:25762710-26364252 GCA_946807835.1 Ailanthus altissimus
TAAAAAATACTTGACATAAGTTCTGTCCATTTACAGAAGATGAAGTAATCAATTTAAATTATTATTTATTTTTTTTCAACTCATCAACAAACTCCAAGATTTAAACATGTAAATATTCATAGTTAATAGCTGATAGTTGAGTTACATTATAAAAATACGATTAAGTAAATAAAGTTTGGTGTTTGACTTTTATAATCAATGTTGAAAAATGTGCATCACATATGATTAAGGGAAATGTCCAAAATAATCACTTTTTAAATATTATAAATTTTTATAATAAAAAATTATTTGATAAATTTTTATTAATTAAAAGGACATTGAAGAGACGAAAATATTATTATAAATAATATAACTTAAAAAAATTTATGATTTGAGCCACAAAATCAATAAAAAAATATTTTTATTGTTTAAATAAATTTAAAAAAAATACTCTATATATTAAGAATAACTAATTTTGTGTATTAATGTAAAAAAATAAAAAATAATAAAATCGGAGATAAAAATGACAAACAAAGTCCAAAATTACTCGCACTTTGTGCGAGGTGCGGGGAGAGATCTCGCATAATGCCTCGTGCGCGAGACGATGCGCGAGTTAGGGCATCGCTCAACATCTCGTGCTCGAGGTGTTGTGCAAGACCCCAACTCACGCAATGTCCCACACGCGAGGTGTTTGGAGGGGCCTCGTGTATTGTTTGTGTGTGGGGCATGGGATGAGTTGGGGCCTCACGCCATGCCTTGTGTGTGAGGTGTTGCGCGAGTTGCGCCTGAGGAGGGCACGAGGCCCTGTCGGTCTTAGCCTTTTTCTTAGACTTTTTTTACCGGATTTTGCTTTTTTACAATTTCTAATTATTTTCAATCAAATTTATTATTTTTTAATTTATTTTATTATAAATTTTTTCGTTTTCACTAATTTAAAAGAAAACTTAAAAGTGTATTTTGAATCAAAATATTAAAAGGAAAGAGATGCAAAAATTACTTGTAGAGTAAAATAGTTTGAAAATCAAATGTATGATTAATAAAGTTTATAAATATATTTTGTGGCTAAAATTAAATTTTACTTTAAAAAAATGTTTATTTTTGAACATTTTTTTATAATTAATTATTCATTTCCTATATTAATCATTCACAATCTGTCACCCCTTATTAGTGTTAATCTGTTCCAACCCCAAGAAAGATTGTAACGTAATTAAATTGAAGTGTCATAACTTTACATAATATTTCGACCACTAATAATGAGAACATAGGAAATTTGTGTTTATAAAGATCCTAATGTTAGAAAAGCCATTAGTATAGCGGTGAACAATTGGCAAAATGAAAAATAAACCACAGTTTTTTGTAGTTTAATAAGTGTTTTTCTTTCATACATTCATGTAAATAAGATTGGGATTCTTAATCATGAATCAATGAAAAAAAAAAGCCCAATTCTTTTTTTTTTTAATTAAATGAGACGATTAAGTTGTTACATTTAACAGAAAATTAAATAATTAAGGTATACTCTCTTGAGTAATGCAGTAGTTCTTAAATAATATTTTAAATTTTTTTATTATAAATAAATATTTTAAATAATAAAAATTTTAAAAATTATTTATTATACATTTTATTATCTAATAATTATTGAACACATTATTTAAAAAAAAAATTAAGATACCATCCAAAAACTCTCTTCTCATTTATTTACTTCGTGACACTGATAGAACAAAGTTCATTAGTGTAATTAATTGGATTAATTATATTCCGAGCAAAACTTATCAGAATCTTCATTTGAGGATGCCTCGTGGTTGTACTGAACTTAAGTTTTAGGACTTTTAAATTTCAAAAGATGAAGTTGACTTCGTTAAAATGATCTTTCTATACTTGCAGCAAAAGATATAGGAAACGACGCCTCAATTGATCGGAGAAAAATATTATATTAAAATTTGAAAAATTTATCGAGTTGATTATTAATTTAATATAAAATTTTATATTGATTAAAATTAAATATTTTAAATTATATTAATTAAATATAAGTAACATTTACTATTTTATTTTTATTACAATTTTAATAAAATTTTGTTGTTATTTAATCTTTTATTTTATTTTATATAAATGACTTAAGAACATAAATTTTTAAATAATTAAAATTTTAATTAATTATAATAAAATTATTTATAATAATAATAATAAAAATAAAAATTGCTCATTGGGCGTGCGCTTAGACATGTGCCCAGCAAGCACCCAATTTAATTTTTTAATAAATAAATTTAAAAATAAAATAAATAGTTATATATTAATTAAATATTACTTATAAATAAATTAAATATAAATTAAAAATAAAATTTTATTTAAAAAAAATAAAAAGACTTGAGCGTATGCATTAGACGCGCACTTAAGGTATGCGCCCAACAATACTTTACTTTAGCTGCATGCATTTGACGCACGCCTAAGGCATGTGCCCAACAAGGCTTTGCTTTGGGCGCATGCATTGGGCGCGTGCCTAATGCATGCGCTCAAAGCAAATATTTTTTTTATTTTATTTAAATATATAAACCATCTCAACTTTAAATATATATATTTTCTTTTATTACCCTTTACAGTATCATTTCTTGTTTTATTCTCAAAACCACTTGTAAAACTCAAAATCTTAGATCTGCTGTCAATTTTGAAGATCAATATGAATTTTTCATCTTTCTGCAACGATCCGAAAATTCAGTCTCAAGATGAATAGTTGAAGTTAAAAACTAGTAAGTTTTTGTTTATTTAATTAATAGTATTATTTATATTTATTGAAATAAATGTAATGTATGAAAAGTAATGAATAGATGATTAAACTCGATTATTTAGGCATGCTGTTATGGCTGCATTGTGGGTGCGCGTGGTTATATATGTAGTTGTTGCCTGCCGTCGATTGGTGCGCGTCTGTGCATGGCTGCACATGTAGTTGTTGTTGACCGCCGCCTTATGCGCGCACTAGTCGCAACAAGGTGCTCATGCACAATAGTCATGAGCACCGGTTGAAAAAAGGTGCTCATGTGCATCACCGCAACACTGTAACACCACCACCAAATATATATATTTATTATATATATAAAATAAAAATATATTATATATATAAATAGTTATATATAATTTTATTTTTAATTTAATTATATATAATTAAATTAAAATTATGTTGTATTTTTTTCAGGTGGCGTTGATTATGTTACAAATTTCAACCATGATATGTTTTGGTGGAAGATGGGAGAGCTGTAACGATAATTTTGAAAGATACATTAGATATCAAAATATGCATATGATTGTTCTGAAAAATATTAGATACAAAGCGTTGTTGAGAAGAATTTATCATTTTTTAAGAGTTGATCAGGTACATTATAAAGTAACTCTAAAGTTTGAGGTTCCTTCAAGTACCATAAAGTCGAGACTCATTCCACTTGAAAATGATGATGATGCAATATTGTGGTTGAACTTACATAATAATATGACTACACCGCTTTGTGTAACAGTAGATACTCGAGGACCTGAAAGTAATGCAGAAACATCAATGGAGCAAAAAGAAGGCTATGCTAAGTAATTCCCATCGATAACGCATGTGTATATTCTAAATTCTCCAAAGGATTATCATTATTCTCCTTCAATTCTCAACGAACAACGAGGCTACACATATGACCATAGTCAGATATATGGAGATGTTGGCGTTGATCTTGGCTATAATATTGGTGAAGATGATGATCATGGTTACGAGGTTGATGATAATAGTAGAAATGATGATGATGATTATGAAGAGAATGAGAATGAAATGATGATGTTAGTGATGATGACGAGGAGGAGGGTGATAATGATGATGATGACGAGGAGGAGGGTTATGGTAGAGAAGAAAGGGTTAAAGTAAAAAATTCATTTCAGTTTCAGCCTGAAATACCACCATTTGACTTGAATGTATCAAAAAAAATTTCTTGTACTGGGATTTGTGATGTATTTGTAGGAAAATTATATAACAACAAAGATGATATTCATGAAGCTATAAGTATGTTTGTATTGAAGGGAAAATGGAGCTTTAGAGTTTACAAATCCACCAAAGATCGTTTCGAATTGAAATGTGATGATGACAGCTGCAAGTGGAGATTACGGGCAGTGTCGACAGAAAGGCGACATTTTTTTTATTGTTAGGCGAGTAGATACAGAGCACACTTGTATTTTGAGTCAATTACGAGATGGTCATCGGCAAGTCAAGAGCCGAATTATTGTTAAAGTAATAAAAAAATAAGTTTACATCGGTCAATAGAAATTATAGGCCGAAAGACATTCAAGCAAACATACGTGAACAATTCGGTGTTTAGATAACATATACTAATGTTTGGCACGCTGGAGAGCGCTTAACGCGGTTGGTGCGTGCGTCTACTCGCCTATCACTAGCAGCGCGTAGACGCACACGCCCGCGCGTCTGACCACAAAAAAAGCTGGATTCTACCATTTCCAGCCAAGTTCCCAATTTACACACATTTTCAACTTATACTACATCTACATCTACACATTTCTAACTAATATTTCTACACATTTCTAACTAATATAAATTATAATGCACAAAAATCACAAAAAATTAAATTTATAAAATACACTTACCAATTTTCTCTCATGAGAAAATTGTTGAGTATTAACTGTGAGAGTGGAGAGTTAATTGTAAGAGTGAGAAAGTTAATCGTCAATGATGAGAGTAACCGTGAGAGTGAAAGGGAGAGAGAGTGTGTTAGTGAGATGATGTATTGAAAGATAAGAAAAAAATTTATTTTTTTACATTTTATTTAATATAAAAATAAAATAAAAAAAATAATTGGTTATGATTATATAAGAGTCAAAATAACTTATGCAATATTAAAATAGATCAACTCAATGAATTTCTCTTAAAATTTTTGACAGGTTAAATAAGATTGACTGGTTCTTCCTTTTTTTTTCCTTTTTTCTTTTGAGTTTTTCCTTAGCTTAGATAGAGAACAGGTCAATTTTCTTCTTTAACAAGTAATGTCCATATTGACCTTCAGTTATCTACCCAGGTCTTGCTCGTCATAATATAATGAACTATAGAATATAAAATAAGTTTTATGTGCAAATTTCATACCTTTGATTTTAATTAATTTCATGATTTTTCAATCTCCTAATTTTGTTTGATCTCTCTTAAATCCACCTAATGATTTAATTATTATCTTTGTAGCTTTGAAATATGTTTTCGTTTTATTTTTTCCTACTCATTATTTAGATGTACGATCTAGTTTTGATTTTTATTAAATAATTATTAACAAAAGGATAAAAAAAATACATCCCAACAATAAATAGTCTAGATAAAAAGAAAAAAATATTACATCCCATAAATAAATAATATAAGATATACAAGATAGATGAGAGCTTCTAAAAATTTTAATCATGCAGTAAAACAAATGCAACATAATATAATAAACTTATGGTGAAGCTCAGCCAGATTGTATTTGTTAAAATTACAATACTAAATGAAATTAATTACAATATTAAATTCAAAATTAAGCTAAAATATTTATAAATTCAATTCTTGAAATTTCTAGATTAGGTAAGATATTTTAAAGTTAATAATTAAGGAGATAAATATTATAAACTTGTGTGGTTAATAAATTTTTATATTATTTTATTTGTGTGATTTTAGTTTGTTGAAACTATGTATAAATACCCTCCCCCCTCATTTAGCTTTGCAAGCAAGTAAGTTAAAAATAAAGAGTTGATCAAGTATTTAATCAATTGTTGAGAATTTAGTGTGTTAGAGAGTTGAGCAAACAATAAGCTCAACAAAGAGTGTGTGAGTGTTGTGTTGTAAGTGAGAAAGAGTGAGAGTTTTTAAAATTTGTATTGTAAGTTTTGGGGTTTTTTTGTATTAATAAAAGTGTTAACTTGTGTTCCATTATTCTTAACAATTGGTATCAAAACTGGACTATCTGGGACAACTCAAGTTATAGAATTTCTAAGAATTCTAAGTATGCTCTGTGGTTGCAGCTTTGACTGATCTTTCACATCAGAAAGGATTTTTAGAATGTGAGTGAGTGAGCTTTTGTGTGTCGCGAGTAGTCTACGACTCTGTAAATTTATTGACAAAACGTGTTTGGTATTACTGAGGTACTGCCAACACGATAGGTGACCTTTAAGTCATTGAAGGAATCAAAAAACTCAACAACCAAAATTACAATACATGGGTGACGTTGATGGAGTCTTACCTTTAAGGCCAAGATCTTTGGGAGGTCATTGCCGGAATAAAGTGAGGCAGCCAACAGACGAAATAACTTTAAAGAAGTGAAAGGTAAAAACTGGTAAGGCTATGTTCGCCATTAAGACCACAGTTGAAGAAGAAATGTTAGAGCACATAAAGAAGGCCAAGATGTCAAATGAAGCATAAGACACTTTTGTATCACTCTTCTCAAAGAGAAACAACACACAACTATAACTTCTAAAGAATGAATTATTGTCGATTACAAAGCAACATGACGATCAACCAATACTTCACAAAGGTAAAGTCCTTGTGCTGTAAAATATCTGAGTTAGATCCTACCGCTGTTATTGTTGAAGTTAGGATGAAAAGAATTATCATCCATGGTTTGAGACCCGAGTATAGAAGTTTTGTTACTGTTGTACAAGGCTGGCCAACCCAACCATCTTTCATTGAATTTAAAAATTTACTTGCTGATTAAGAAGCAATTGCTAAGCAAATAAGTGGGGTCTCTTTAAAAGGCGATGAAGAAGCACTCTACATCGACAAAAGGAAAGGTTGATTTAAACGACGTGCTAATAGAGCATCTAAAAAAGATGATGACAAGATAAAGAGTCATCACCAAGAAGGTAGCTCACAGACAGGGGGAGTATAGAGGACTCGCAGCAATGGTAGTCAGTCAAACCAAAAGAAAATGTTTGAAGGAAAATGCTATAATTGTGAAAAAATAGAACATATGGCAAAAGATTGTTGGTCCAAGAAAAGGTCTGCTAAGGGTAATGCTGTCACATCAAACTCAGAAAGAAAAAGTGAAGATGAGTGAGATGCTGAAGTGTTTATTGCTATAGAGGATGAAGACTTATCACTCTCAGTGATAATGCCTGGACGGATTGACTATGAAAATGATTGGATCATTGACTCAGGATGTTCGAATCATATGACTAGTGATGAAGAAAAGCTGCAAGATATGACTAAGTACAAAAAAGGTCGTATGGTTGTGACAGCCAACAATTCAAGATTGCCTATAGCTCACATCGGTAACACAGTCCTTGTACCTCATTACAATCCTAACAAAGTAACACTTCAAGATGTCTATCATCTCCCTAACATAAAAAAGAATCTATTGTTAATATCACAGTTAGCATCTTCTAGACACTATGTCTTATTCGGTCCACAAGATGTTAAGGTGTACTAAGATTTAAAAATCGCAGGAATACTAACAATGAAAGGACAACGACTAGAGTCAGTCTATGTACTATCAGCAGAGTCAACTTATGTAGACAAGACTCGAACAAATGAGATAGTAGATTTGTGGCATTCACGATTGGGACATGTAAGTTATCATAAGCTAAAAGTGATGATGAATAAGGCAATGCTTAAGGGTCTACTTTAACTTGATGTGAGAATGGATACAGTATGTGTGGGATGTCAGTACGGCAAGGCACGTCAACTACCATATGAGGAGTCAAAGTTTAAAGCTAACCATTAGAGTTGGTTCACTCTGATGTGTTTGGACCTGTCAAAGAGCCATCAATTAGTGGCATGCGGTACATGATGACATTTATTAATGACTTCTCGAGGTATGTATGGGTTTTCTTTATGAAGGAAAAATCAGATACTTTTTTGAAGTTCAAGAAGTTTAGAGAAACAACTAAAGAAGAAGTCGGAAGGAAGATTTATTGTCTCCGCACAGATAATGGAGGAGAATATACCTCTGATGAGTTCTTACAATATCTTCGAGAAAATAAGATACGATATCAGTTCATATGTGCCAACACTCCACAATAAAATGGTGTTGCAGAAAAGAAGAATCGACATCTTGCAGAGATTTGTAGAAGTATGTTGCACGCAATAAATGTACCTGAAAGATTTTGGGCCAAAGGAATGAAGACTGCAACCCACGTGATTAATAGGCTTTCTCAACCAAGGTTAGGGTTCATATCACCCTTTGAGAAGTTGTGGGATATAAAACCTATTGTGAGTTATTTTCGAGTATTTGGTTATATATGCTATGTGTTTATGCCAAGTCACCTGAGAAACAAATTTGAAAAAAAGGCAATTAAGTGTATTTTTGTTGGATATGATAACCAACACAAATGATGAAAATGTTGTGACCCTACTAGTGGGAAGTGCTACATGTCAAGGAATGTGGTGTTTGATGAATCATCACAGAGTTCTGAATGGATTAAAGCTATGGAAAAAGAAATCATAGCGTTTAGTATAGACTAAACTATGGTGAAACGTTTAGTCCAGTAACCAAGATCACCACAGTACGATTTCTACTTGCACTGGTAGCTAGCAAAGGGTTGAATATTGTGGCAAATGGACATAAAGAATGCTTTTCTACATAGAGAGTTGGATCAGGAGATCTATATGATTCAACCAATGAGATTTGAAAGTAAATTTCATCCTGATTATGTGTGTAAATTGTGAAAGGTATTGTATGGATTAAATCAAGCTCCAAAGGCATGGTATGGTAAAACTTGAGAATTTATAACACATGGTGGTTACTCTGTAGCACCAACTGATTCTAACCTGTTCGTCAAAGCTAATGGAAAGAAACTTGCAATTGTACTGGTATATGTGGATGACTTAATTATCATTATAGATGATGATGAAGAGATTTGTCGAACAAGAGAGAATTTGGAAGTTCGCTTCTAGATGAAAGAGCTTGGACAACTTAAGCATTTTCTTGGGCTCGAAGTCACTCGGACAGTAGAAGGGATTGTTTTAAGACAACAAAAATATGCCAAAGATTTGTTGCAGAAGTTTGGGATGCTAGAGTGCAAGCCTATCTCAACACCGCTAGAAGCCAATGTCAAGTTGTGCGATTATGAAGGAAAGGATTTAGAAGATGGAACTATGTATCAACAACTGGTAGGAAGTCTCATTTATTTGACATTGACTCGATCAGACATTTCTTATGCAGTTGGAGTAATAAGTCGATACATGTAAAATCCTAAGAAACCTCACTTAGAAGCAGCTCGGCGGATATTGAGATATGTGAGAGGCATAATTGACTATGGTCTCTTCTATAAGAAAAACCAAGATTGTAAAATAGTTGGCTATTGTGATACTGATTATGTTGGAGATCATGATACACGACGTTTGACCACTGGGTATTTTTTCAGGATTGGTTCAGGAACAGTCTTTTGGTGCAGTAAAAAGCAACCGACTGTATCATTGTCAACTACTGAAGCTGAGTACAGAGCAACAGCAATGGAAGCTAAAAAACGTACATGGTTGATGTAATTGATGGAGGATTTATATCAGCCAAGAGATTATAAAGTGTAAATATATTGTGATAATCGGTCAGCAATCTGTTTGGCAAAAAAATTCAATTTTTCATGTAAGAACAAAGCATGTGGAGGTGTATTAATACTTTATTCGGGAGAAAGTTCTGTAAAAAGAAATTAAGTTACTGTATGTTAAGACCGAAGATCAAGTGGTTGATTTGTTCACAAAAGGCTTGGGTGTTGATAAGTTCGAAAAGTTTCGAAAACAATTCAACGTGGTTAGAAGAATGAAAGTTGGTGTTCAGGGGGAGTGTTAAAATTACAACACAAAATGAAGTTAATTACAATATCAAGTCCAAGATTATGCCTAAATATTTACAAGCTTAATTTTTGAAATTTCTAGATTAGGTAAGATATTTTAAAGTTAATAATTAAAGAGATAAGTATTATAAATTTATGTGGTCAATAAAGTTTTACATTATTTTATTTGTGTAGTTTTGGTTTGTTGAAACTAAATATAAATACTCACCTCCTTCATTTAGTTTTACAAATAAGCAAGGTAAGAATAAAGAGTTGATCAAGAATTTGATCAATTGTTGATAATTTAGTATGTTAGAGAGTTGAACAAATAATAAATTCAACAAAGAGTGTGTGAGTGTTGAATTGTGAGTGTTGTGTTGTAAGTGAGAAAGAGTGAAAAATTTTAAAATTTGTATCGTAAATTTTGAATTTTTTGTATTAATAAAAATGTTCATTTGTGTTCTATTATTCTTAACAGTATTACCCCTAACATGAACGCCACCAGAGCTACCTCCACCTCCTCCACGCTGAGCAACTGCTAAAGATGACATAACAACAACAACCATGACGACGACGACCAAGAGTTTTATCAGCTTAGGTGCCAAGTAAGGCTTCATCTTTTCAACTGCATATAACAAATTTCAAGTCCTGAAAATTTAAAAAAAAACGAGAGAAACTAAAATAAAGAAACAAAGAACAAGAGAGAAAACTTACAGGATTTCTGAAGCTGTAAGAGCCCTTTTCGTCAACTTCATTTGAATCATATAATTAAGCACACAAAACTTCAACAGGTAGAGGTTTAATATTAATACGTAGAGAGGGAGGAAATGAGAGTCAGGAAATTTCTAGCCTAGGTTCTTAAGAAAAAGACCTTATGTATATCTCGATGATATCGTATATAAAACAGGATTTATGTAACATTAAAAAAAATACGATGTCGTATTCTATCAGTCTATATTTTTATATATTACTTTAAAGACTACGTTGCTTGTACGAATGAAACATATCACTAAACCGAACCATTGAACTGTCAAAGAATAATAAAATAGAAAATTATCAAATAGCTAATTAAACTTCATTGAAATGATATATGATTAATTTGTCATGATTTTAATTTCTAAAGTAAAAAATAAGTAGCATAAGAAAATAATCGGACATAATTTCTTTTCTATTCCTCACGAACCGATTTTAATTTCCTTTTAATCAGTTTTAACCAGAACATCAACAAACTCAAAATTCACTACCGTGAGTTTTGTAAATGTTTTTATTTCCTTTCTATTTTGAGGGTAAAAGTAAATATTTTCCGGGAAAATTACTGTTAGTCTTCTTATACTAAGTATATATATTTGAGTTGTTTAAAATTATCAATGATCTCTTTTTAAAAGATTTTTAGAAGAGAAAATAGTACTAAAATAATCACTAATTATCTTTTTTAAAGAAAGGCAATGTACTTTTAAAAATTCAAGAGAAAAATAGTATATATGAGAAATAAAGAAGGTATATATTGATGATTTTCTTTAGTTTTATTGCTTATATTTATTTCAGTGAAAATCTAAGCTTAAATTCATTTTGCCAAAGGAAATAAAATAAATTTTTTGCCAATAATACACAACGAAGATAAGAAATTTCAAGTCAATAGCCCATAGCCCAGTTAAAAACTCATAGGCTATAATCTGAAAAGCAGCATTGAACAAATCTTAACTCTGGACAAGGCAGCTGCCGCCTTACAGAGAAACTAGTACAAGTCATAGCACTGCGAAAATTTCACTTGTTAACTCTAGTAATGAAATGTAATTGTCCATGTAAACACATAGAACCGTTTTTTTTTCTTTAATTGCATCACACCTCTTCTTTGACAATTTTAGAATATAATCTTTCACAAACAACAATTTTTTTCCGGGACTTGCACAAAAAACTTAATATATGTATAAGTAAGCGTGGGCAAAAGTAAGAAAATTAAAAAAATAGGACCGGTTTGAATAGAATCGACCAATTCAATTTTATTTTTGTACTTGAAAAAATTGTTCGATACTTATTAAAATAAAAGAATGGTCTAGTTAAGTTTCGGTCCAACTATACATATAACTAGAATTGAATCGTAAAAATTGATTTTTTTTATTAGAAATATTTTAAATTAAATATAAGAAACCGAATATTTTGATTTAAAAACAAACTTTACCTAAGTTGGTCGAGCGAGATAATAGCCTCCTTAGGTTATTGGTTTGGATCCAACAAGTTGTTTTTCTTTAAATATTATTATTTAAAATTTAAATATGATAAAATATAATGTATTTTGATTTAAAAACTGACTTTAATTTAGTTAGTAGAGCAGAAATAATTTCCTCCTCAAGTCTTTAGTTTGAATTTAAGAGGTTGTGTTTTTTAAGTTTTTTTTATCTTTTTTTTTCTAATTGACCCAAAATGAAAAACCAAACTAGTCGAACAACAAAAATTGGTTTGGTTTCTACATTATGGTTTAGTTTTTTCGATTCTCCCTTATGAGAGAACTACCCTTAGTTAGCAACCGAGTTTCCTTAGGGGAAAATCTTTTAAAAGCTACAGAAGCACGCGCATCTGAGTTGGAGGTGGTTACCAAGGAACTAAGAACAACTTTGAAAGCATGCACATCTGAGTTAGAGGTGGTAGCCAAGGAGCTAAGGACACTTTGAAAGGTTCCTAACATGCCCTTGTTTCTTTTAAGGTTGAGGCGGAGGCTTCCAATAACTAGTGGAAGAGACGGATCAATGTTGCTAGGGATCTATATGGACACGAAGTCCTACTAGCATTCACTCAAAGTTTCAAGTGCACTTCAAGTCAAGACATCATCTTACCACATACCGATAGCTATCGAAATACTTTCAAGTGGCATAAGAATGGTATCATGGTTGGTCTGCGAGGTATTTCATTGATAAATCTTGGTAGATCAACTATGATTCTGTTGGTAAAGGGGCTTCAGAGGTGGATCCTAATGTCATAGAACTCTTAGAGAAATCTTTTGATAGTGACTTTTGATCTCCCCCTTATTTAAATGCGAATTTCCATTCAAGTACTTTTTCCTTAAGTATCTCATTTAGAAATTCTGAAAAGTATTGCTTCTACAATGTGTGTTTAAATATAAGTTGCATAAATTAAAAAAATAAGATAAGTGATACTTCCTCATATTGTTTTAGTCTTCTGATTGCTCGATTCTATTAACTGGATGGGGTGATTGTGGGACCACTTTTGTAGTCATCAGCATCCACAACCGGTAAGAATAAGTATATATATATATACGTATTTTATTTGTATGTGAGTGATACTTGATTTATGTATTGTTATTAGTAGTGTTTGTATAGGTTAAGGACATACTATTAACATTGAGTTTATTTGCAAGACTTTAGATTTATTTTAGGGACCAAATTGTAATACTTTGAAAGTTTTGAGGGCAAATTCATAAATACCAAAAATTAGCCACTTAGTATAAAAATACACTTTTGAAACTCTAATTCACTCTTTTGGGTCGAGCTATCCCTTTAGAGAGAGAGAAGAGAGAAATAGAGGGGAGAGAAAGAGAAGAAGAAGAAGAAGAAGAAGAAGAAGAAGAAGAAGAAGAAGAAGAAGAAAAAGAAGAAAAAGAAGAAGAAATTAGAAATTTGAATTTTAAGAGGTATATCACAACCATTTCTCAATTTATTGGTGTTAATTAAGTTAATTCCTTTAATTTTTTATTTTTGGAAATATGTATAATTGAGGATTTGATGTGTATTTCGTAAGATATTGTGAGAATTGATGATGATCTATGTAGATAGCTTGATAAATCATGATGAGTTGTAGAATTTCTGCTTGATAGTCTCTTGATCCAGGAATTCTAAAAATTGTTGTGATTCGATTCTAATTTTGAATTTTGATTATATGCAATTAGACATGTTTAGGATCATCTGACACTTTGAATCGATTGAAAATTTCAGAAATTGAATTTTTAGTGAATTTACCAAAATGACCCTAAAATTCTGGAAATTTCCTGTGTGAACAGTATGATACAGTGGCAAATAATTTTTGACTTGCTGAATGATCTTCAAAAATTACGAATTTTTGGAATATAATAAGCTTATACGTCTAATATGATATACTCATAATTGAGAATTTAGATCAATGTGGTTAAATTGTTATAATTTTCTAAATTGTATCAACTCATTGCAGTATTTGATTAACAGATTTTTAAAACTATGGAATAAAATAGTTTTAAAATACTTTTGGCAGGGGTTTTGAAGTAAAGCATTTATCATGGATTTAAATATGTGTCAAGAGTAATTATGTGGTAGTTTTATAATTTTTGAGTTAGTATCTGATTTTATAAAATTATGAGACTGAATACTATTCAATAAATATCTTGATCCTGCCAGAATAATAGTTTGAATTTGATAGTGTTCATGAAATAAAATGTGTAGGAATTATGATATAATATTCATTTATAAGAAGTATATATGAGTCAAGAATGATATATTCTGATTTTGGAGTAATTGGACATCATTTGATGTATTAGAAAATTTTGTTAAATGTAAGTGGTCAGAATGACAGGTTTTAAGATACCAAGTAATTAGACCAATTTAATGTGATAAATGCATTGTGTATAATTTTGTAAACTATTTAAAGTATTTTGTGTGAACTGTGAGGCTTATGAAAGGATTAATCTCCATTGATATGTTAAGGAGATTTAAGCCTTGTAGCTGAAAGTGCTAAGAGGTAAGTATACTAGACTTTTTACTGAAATCACAATAAACATAATAATTATCTATGTATGATTTTGTAAATGTGCTTAGAAATATGTTTATGTTATGCTAAAGTGTATTTGTTATGAAATGTGAAAGACATATGTTTATGAATGTGAGCATTGACATTGAGTATGGACATACATGTGTTTTTGAAAGTGAGCTTTCAAAATGAAACGTGTTTAACAAAGAAAGCTTTGAACAAAATGAAATGTGTTTAACAAAGAAAGCTTTGAAGTGTAAAATGTTCATGAGAAACATTTTGTATTTTGAGAATACTTGAACTCACTGTTGACTTAGTAGACATCTTATGTGATTTGTGGAGCCTTTATATGTGGCCTTCCTTCGGGATTGATATATGTTATGTGTTCCGTATGTATGAAGGATCTTATTGGTACCTAAAGGAAGATTGAGTCATCACATTCGTGTGGTGATGTATTGGTGCATGTGAGAGGACTCACCGATAATCAGGGTGAGGGTGAGGGTTTGGCTCTTACCTTCAGGCTTGAGCATTATATATGTGTAATTTAAACCTCACTTGTACTATTCTTCTTAGACGGTATGTCACTTACGAGTGACATTTGGCTCATTATGTGATATGTGATGTGTAAGTCCTACTAAGTAGTAGTTGAGTGATGGTATTCATATTATATATTTTGAAAGAATGTGTAAGCGCCTATCTGATATGTGATTTGATAAGATTATGATTTTGATTTATCACAGCATATCATACACATGCATTGTGTACATATATGTATTTGTATTTTGATATATGAAAAACTAGTATGCTTACTGAGTTTTATACTCATTATAGTTTATGGTGATTTTAGGTAAATAAGGTATATGTGTGCTTAGTGGATTTGGTAAGGCTTCTGCTGTTCCTTGGGCTTCCCAAGTTACTAGGTTGCTGAGTGTTTCATTTGGGGACACGTTGGATAAGATATTTGATTTGTCCCTATTGAATAAATACTTATGTATTATTTTATTGTGTGTGGTTGGATTTAGTTTAAGTTTCATCAAGTGTGGTTATGGATTGATTTTAAGTAAGAATTTGTAATGAATATATTCTGGGCTTCTGGTAACAAAGTTGCTACTGGTGACGTAGTAGAGTGTTAATCTCTGAGAAAACTCTGCATATCTCCGGTTTACTGATTGTCCCAGTCATAATTCAATTGCTAGAATTCTGGAAGAAATTAAAATGAATGTTTAAATATTATTGAATGAATGTAAGTTATGTCATGTATTAGATCTTTTGGGTCTGGGCGTGACAACTTTCTTTGAAAGAGTGGTTTGTACTTCTAAAAGGTAAGAAAAAGTGATTTTAGGTGTATACGACCTTTCTCAAGAAAGTCATTTGAAACTTTATCTCTTAGGGAATGGTGGTTTGTGGGCACACTATCCTCCTAGGAAAGTATTTCTTGATAGTGTTGTTATAGAATGGTGGTTTATGGAATTCTTTTTGATACCATGCTTCTAGGGAAGTGTGGTTTATGAGCTTTCTTCTTTCAAGTTCTTTGTGTTGTTATTATGGAAGCTTATTTCATTGTAGTTGTCTCGTATCTTCTTTTTTAATCAATTGTTTTGTTTTTTTTATTAATTTTCTCAAACAAGAAGAAATTCTTTTGCAATAGGTATCTATGATAAAATGTTGATGTTTGTATTGCTTTCTAGTAGGCTTGGGCGGCTATCTTTATGTTGTAGTCTCCCAACTCGCTTAGCTCTTTATTTAACCTATTGAAAAAGTTGCTGATCATTTGATTTTCCTAGTCTCATAAAAAAATAGGTCCAATGTGGTATTTTTCTTTTTTAAATTCTGCATATATTTAGTGATGAATTATGTTATTAATTCATCAAAAGAAGATATGAAGTTTTTCTTTAGTCCTCAAAACCATACTTGAGCAATTTATTTGGGCTCAATGGATAAGATATGTACTTTAAGGGTCATTCCATAGCATTTATCACAATCTTCGTGTTGAAGTAGAAGACGTACTTTTATGGATCTCCAATTTTGTCATACATCTAAAAATTTGGCATCATGAACTTGTGAGGCTTTTATACTTATTTAATGGATTTCGTAAAAAGGGTCCTAATTTGCTCTCATCACTAGAAACATCACATCTTTAGTGACTCTAAGTTTCCTAACTTTCCTATACAATTCTTTAACTTTTCTTATGATGGGTGCTTTTATATCTTCAATTCCATCTAACTTCTCTATTACTTCTACGGTTTCCTTATTTCCTCCATTCCCTATTGATTAGTCACACACTGAGTTTGCCTTAGCTCATTATCATGGTTTAGAACTTCTTTGAAGTTTTCGTTTAACTTTTCGTATCCTTTCATCATTATCAATTGGTCTTTTAATTATAAAGCCAATTTTTGTGGGTTGCTCAAACACCTTATTTTTGTATCTGAATGCTCCGAGTTGTTTATATTCTTATCTTTTTGTATTGCCATGCTAGTTTTTGATCAATTTTAGTGCCAATAAGTTTGCTTTTCATTCAAACCTTCTTATAGAGCCACTAAAGTTCCCCGATTTAGAATTTTCACGTTAATTACCCTTTCTCTATATGTACTCTTCCAATTGATGATAAAAACCCTCTACTTTCTACAAAAGAAAATACTTTGACGCTCAAGAGTTAAGTCAATGTTTATCTAAAAATAATGGTGCGTGTGTGTGAAGGAGTGTATACACGAACAAATAAGATAATAATATTGACTAAATGTATAAAGAAATGAATGATCATAAATGAATTATGAAGACTTTTTTATAAGAAAAAGAATTCTAATTCTTTCCCAAGTTTTAATATATAAGTTATTGAATTTAATTAATCCTAAATTAAAGATACTTTAAATATTTTCAACTAAATAAAAAGATTTAAGTAGAATTCATATATTTATAAATTTTGTTTTATGCAAAATAATAAATAATTAATAAATTTTATAATTTAATATCTTCCCACCTCCTCGTGGTGTCTATGGCTTATTTGTTGGATCTATGGACTAGCGGGATTAGTCCACTTGTCAAAAGTGGTTTGAATCGAACCAAATCTGATGCCCTTAAGTTATTAGGTCAGATCTCTTATGGACTTTCTCATTTAAGCTCAGCTTTGATATTTTAGCACAGGCTAATTAGGCCTTAGGAAATAGGTCCAACAATATTGTATGTAAATATACAAATAGAATATGTTTTCTTAGTATAATAAATAGTTTCTTTTTGGGATTTGAAAGAGTGGGGAATCTAATTTGGGATTTCTATTTTAATAGAAAAAATGTAATATAAACCCTTTACGATTAGACTATTTTAAGCAAGTGTTAATAAATAGAACCTTTTGTGAATACCTATTTACAATGTGTCAATGTGATAAATATAAATATTGCATAATATGATGAGATATATATATATATCTTGTATACAAATAAAAAAATAAATTAAATAAAAATCGAAAACAAAAAAGTAAAAAAATAATAATAAAAAGTTGTGGCAGCCACTGCTAGAAAATAAATTAAAAAGTTATTACTGTTGGTACAAGTGATGGTAGCCACAGTGAATGAACTCAATTAATATTGTTAAGACTATAAATTTTGTGATTCACGACGTAACATTAACGAGATTATTTCTTATGAAGCACTAAAAGATGGCTAAATGTAATAAGAAAAACAGAGATTATTTTAATGAGACCATCAAATGAACAATGGTTACAATGTATTGCCATATTCGCAAGTCTATTGAATTATAAAACGTGTCTTTCTGCAGTAAAATATAACAAACAATAATAATTTTGTTAAATAACAATTTTATTTTATATTTTAATTTAAAATATATATTATACCACACATATGTTAAGAAAAAATTAATTAATTAGTGTCATATATCAATTAATTCTTACAAATTATTTTTTAACGATGGATATTATTATTTATTTATAAATTAATATATATTATTAATATTAAATCTTATTTTGAGAGTATTAATTATAATATCCCTAATTAATAACTCGGGACAAGAGGTACGTGGTTATTTTCTTATTTATAAATTACTTAATTAAAATTTTTTATGAGAATTTTTTATATAAATCTTGAGCAATATTAAACATATAAATTAGTGATGAATAACATCATACATACAAACTTCCTACAAATTTATTTATATAAATTGATTGATGTGTCATAATATTATAAAAAGAGTAAAATAGATAAATAAATATACCCATTCAATTATATTATGCCATGTCAGTTTGTATAAAATGAGTTTATATAAATAATTTGTATGTGCTATATGATTCTAAATCGTTTTATACAAATTCATCCATATAAATTAGTGTAATACGTTTATGATTAAATGTGTAATTTTATTTTGAATTATTTAAATTAATTATTTAATTCTATTATATTACAACAATTTTTATTAATAAATTCGTATTTATAATTTTCATGTTTAGTAATGCGCATAAATTTTATCGAGATGATTAACGATTTCTTGGTCCCATAATATAGTGGGGGAATATTATCTTTATTTTCAAAGTCAAACTTCCTTCATAGAAATTGAAATAGTCTACAGAAATTGTTTTTAAAAAAAAAAAACAAAAAGTAAAAAGAAAAGTCTAACGAAAGCAAGAACAAGAATATAAAAATACCACTTGCTATAACCACAATTATTCTCTTCTACTTGGTACAATCTTGGTGTAAAATACTACACAAGGAGAATCAGTATGAAATATTGAATAAATGTGAGAGCATTCTGTGTTTTACATCTTTATTTATACACAGACAAATATCTTTTATTTGTAAAATTTACAACATAATATCGTTGATGGTCGTGTAGAAAAGAGCTTTCAAATAATCTGCATGGCATCATGCAGTAAGAGTAAAGCAACATAAGATAAGAAACTCATGGTCAAGCTAAGCCATCCCATATTGCCTCCGGAATGACTGCCTCCGCTTCCACCAACTGTGTTTCCAGTATTGCTTCCGCCACCTCTAGCACCGCCTCTGCCACCACCTCGGCTACCTCCACCACCTCGGCCACCTCCGCCCCCGCCTCCTCCACCACCGCGTTGAGCGACCACTATAGATGACGTAAGGACAATAAGTATGAGCATGCCGGTCAGGAACTTCGTGAACATGAGCTCACGTGCGATGCAAGTCTTCAACATATCAACTGCGAACAACAGATGAAAATGCCGGGTCCTGGAAATGTGAAAAAAGAGGATTATGATCTCCACTGCGGCTCAACGTTATTTTCACTTTAGAGAAAGAATGAACTTACATAAAGTCAGGAAGTAGTAGATGAAAAAAAAACCCTTACAGGATTGCTGCTGCTGTGAGATCCCCGGGGTCTAGGTAGCTAGCTTCGAAGAATTAATTAGCACGAGATAATACAAAAGGTGGAGGTAAGCTAATTTATAGAGACGGACGATATGAGACAATAAATTTACCTACCCCTTAATCCTTACAAAATTAAATGAAATCGTATATATCTAAAACAAACAATTAATTTCGTTATTTGTCAATAAGTTGACAATAGACTATCTTATTATAATACTTGTATGAATAAAACACTTAATAAATGAACTGATCCATTGAACAGTAGAAGCATTAACCTGTTAATAACCATTAAATAATTAAATTCATTGATATCCTATGTAAAATGTCAAGCTTTTGATCTTTAAAATAAGAAATTTGATAGAAATTGACATATTCTTATGATGTGAATACTCATGGACAATGCCGAAACAAATAGTCCAGCAATAACAAAGTGACAGGACACTAATTACGGTGCATTAATTGTTCACTTTACCATTTGAGATAAGTATTGTGTTGAATATGTATTGATTACGCATTAAGTGTTGAGGGAAGCAGAGCTGGCGAACGAAGGGGATGGCGTGGAGCAGGTCCAGGTGCAATCGTTGCGAGCAGGAGCTTTGAGAGATTTGTGTTTAGAAATGAGCTTTTCATAACATCAATATTGCTGAGGAATTATTGAGAGCTATATAAAACAAAAAACAAAAATGATTTCAATTTTTTGTTTATCATCAGGATTCAAAATAAGTTTGTTGAAAGCGCGTCGAAATTTCACGTCTTTTACATGTATAAGTTATCAAGTTTGAAGCTTATTGGAAAATTTCTTTTCCTTTTTTTTTTTTTTTTTGACAAATGTTACAATATGATCGCTTCTCCTTGTGGGTGGTTTTTTATATTAATAAATTATTAATTAATATAATACATTATACGTTGACAAAGAACTCATATAATATTCTTTCAAAAACAAATGTTGCATTATTGGTCTCCCAAGAGTGAGAGGAGATCCTTTTCAAAGATAAAAAATTGGATTTGAAAAATATGCAGTGATAATGAGTGGAGAAAGAAAAAGGCCCGATTACTCGAATGAAGCGGCCACTTCCTTTGGAAACTATAACTGTATAATCAACTTGACCTTTCCTTCTATCTCAGGAAAGGAAAGGTTTCTAAAGAAGTACTTTTAGAAGGCGCAGATCTTCACAAAAACCTGTCTCATCTAAAACAGTTAATAAGAAAGATGACGTGGCTACATTAGTTGACAAATTAGCTCTTCATTGCAGATAAAGAAAGGATCTTTCCTTTTACACTAAAAGATAAGAATTTTGGTGAATGAAAGCTCCCGTATTGTACACAATTGTGCCACGATATTAGAAGAAATCTAATAATTAGAGTATCATTATATTTTTTATGTAATTATTGTTGTAACCCTGAGGTGTTTAACAACCTTATTGTATATAAATTACAGTAAAAGTAAAGATTATCAATAAAACGGTAGCTATTTTTTCAACAAAAATTAGTCAACACAAATTGTTCTTGATCAAAAAATTTAACTTAGTATTAGAGCAAGGTCTGATCTAGTTGTCATGGTTAGTACAAGCTCTTTTCCAAATCTTGGAACAATAGAAATAAACTCTCTCAACCCAACAAGAAATCAAAATCAAACACCAAACAACCTTACATTTTCAGTGAGCACCAAACTTGATAGGAACAACTTTGTGATTTGAAAAATACAAGTCCTTCCATTCATTCGAGGCAATGACTTTGAAGATTTTATTGATGAAGAACCAACTCCACCTGCAAGGTTCATGGTGACCATTGATGAGAACCAAAACAAAATCACCACTAATAATCCCAAATACCTCACTTGGAGAAGACAAGATCAGCTGCTCTTGAGCTGGTTGCTGTCAACTGTTAGTGAAGATGTGATTGCACAAGTTCCCTACAACTATAAAAATTCATTGAGAAGATATATTGCTCCCAATCGATGGCCAGATTGATTGAAATCAGGAGATAACTCAGCACTACAAAAAAATGGAATATGAGCATCACAGACTACTACAACAAGATGAAAAAGCTTACATAAAGTCTTGCAATGACTAAAAAACCAATTACAGATGAAGATCTAGCTCAATTCATACTTGAAGGACTGGACTCAAGTTTCGATCTAGTGACAGTGAACATCACTTCAAGATTAAGTTCAATAACCCTTGATGATATTTATGCAGATCTACTGAGTTATGAGAACAGATTGGAGAGGAACACTCAAGAATCAGGCAACTATAAAGTCAATATAGCCTCAAGGGGAAATGGAAACTATAGAAATCTAAGAAGAAATACAGCCAACTTCAACTATCAAGGACAAAGAAATGCTGGTCAGAACAGAGATGGCTAGACATAAAGGTTTAATGGTGGAAGAAATAACCATACCTACAATTTGCGCAAAGTCACAATCAGAATAACAATCCTAGCTCTTCCAAAGTGAAAGGCAAGCAACAACAAGATAAAAACAAATAAAAAATTATGTGTCAGATCTGCTGTAAAAAAGGGACATGAAGTTATTGAATGCCGGCATAGATTTGATGAGAACTTCAATAGAACAATCTCACAACCTCAAAACAATGCTTTTGTAGCCACTCAGAAAAATGAGGATGATGAAGGCTGGTATCTTGACAGGGGTGTAACCAATCACATTGTGAATGAGTTCAACAATATGTCTGTCAAGTCAGAATACAAAGGTAATCAAATGCTTACTGTTGGTAATGGGCAGAAACTTCCTATTACTCATGTTGGTTTATGTTACCTACCCTATAATGACACTGATACAAATGAAATGTTAGAAATGAAGAATGTACTTTTTGTTCATAAAATCACTAAGAACCTATTGAGCATATCTAGATTAATCAATGACAACGATTTGCATGTAGAATTTCACAAAACAATTTGTGTTGTAAAGGACATAAATGAGAGAATAGTTCTTCAAGGAATGGCTAAAGATAGGCTGTACCAGCTGATGACCTTTAAGAAGCCAAATAAACCTCACTTCCATAATCCAAGTTCTACATTAGAGTCTAAGATTTCAGTTTCTGCAATGTTTTATTTGCTTCATTCCCTAAGTCAAAACTAGTCTTGTATAGTGACAATGAGAGCACAATTCCTCCCTGTGAAAAGATGTCAAAGTCCAAACATCAAAGGTTGTATAGCATTTTTCATAGAAGATTGGGACATCCTTGTGAGTCTAAACTGAAAAAAGTATTGCCTCTTTGTACCAAGGCTAACCATATGAATACAAATGTTGAATTTTCATTTTGTGAGGCATGCCAGTTGGGTAAAAACCATAAACTCAGTTTCAATGAATCTAAAAGTAAAGCAAAATCACCTTTGGAGTTAGTTTACTCAGATATTTGGGGCCCTGCACCAACTAATTCTGGAAACAGTTTCAAATACTACCTGAGCCTAATTGATGACTACAGTAGATACACCTAGATACTTCTTCTACAAACTAAAGATCAGACTGTATCAAAATTTATTGAGCTCAAGAGACAAATAAAAAAAACACTGGGGGCACAAATAAAAACACTGCAAACTGACATGAGAACTGAGTATAAGCCATTGGAATAATTTCTCAAATTGAATAAAATACATAATAGACTTACATGTTCATACACTTCACAGCAGAATGAGAGAGCAGAGAGGAAGCACAGGCACATTATAGAAGTAGGCCTATGCTTGCTTGCACAAGCTAAACTGCCAGTGAGTTTTTGGTGGGATACATTTAGCACACCTGTGCACCTAATTAATAGACTTTCATCTCTTTTACTTGAGAATCTAAGTCCATTTGAGCTTATGTTTTAGAAAAAACCAGACTACAACCACCTAAGAACCTTTGGCTGTGCTTGCTACCCACATCTTAGGCTCTACAACAAAAATAAATTTGACTTTCATACTAGAAAATGTACCTTCATTGGGTACAGTACCCAACATAAAGGCTATAGGTGTCTTGATAAATTTGGTAGAGTCTTTGTGTCTAGACATGTAGTCTTTGATGATGATGATTTTCCTTATATATATGAAAATATAGCATCTGCACAAAATAAAAACAGTCACCTCACAAAAATATCCGTCTATAACATTTTGCACTTGATCTCAAATTCTGTCCTACAGGTTACCCGGCAGGACACATCCAATCTCTTGCCATTCTAAGAAGGAGATCAAGCTCATCTTGATGTCCAAGACTCACATGACACCATCAGTTCACCTGCATAAGAACCTACAGGTCCTATTGATTTTACTGGTGCAAAAAGTGCACCTTATGATCAAATACAGTACCAATCCCCTTCTATAAATGTACATCCAATGGTAACAAGATCTAAAAGAGAAATTTTCAAACCCAAAATATACCCTACCATCAAATACAACACCAACACCACCTGTGTGCTAAAAAACACAACTCAAGCCTTAACTAATATAAGGTGGAAAATAGCCATGGAAGAAGAATACACATCATTAATTAAGAACAACACTTGGACATTGGTGCCTCTTAAACCAAACTTGAAAGTGTTTGGAACCAAGTGGGTCTACAAAGTGAAATACAAGCCAGATGGATCCATAGCTAGGTTTAAAGCCAAACTTGTAACCAAAGGATACTATCAAGTGGCAGGAATTGACTACACAAAAATATTTAGTCCAGTGGTGAAGACTGCAACTGTAAGGATTATAGCAAGCTTAGTTGTCCATTTTGGATGGGATATCAAACAAGTGGATATCAATAATGCTTTCTTAAATTGAGAGCTTATGGAAAAGGTCTACATACATCAACCAGAGGGATTTGTTGATAGAGACAGATTATATCATGTATGCAAACTCAAGAAAGCACTTTATGGGCTCAAATAAGCACTAAGAGCCTGGTACGAGAAATTGAGAACTACATTGCTGAGTTGGGGTTTCAAAAACTCTAAATCAAACTCTTTATTGTTCATTTTGAGAGAGGAGAATAACCTAACTATACTGCTAATATATGTTGATGATATTCTCATTACTAGAAGTAATGAGAATGGAGTGGCTGCAGTGATAAAGAATCTCAATGACAGCTTCTCCTTAAAGGTTTTAGGATGTTTAAGTTACTTTTTGGGAATAGAAGTTAAGAGAAATGCAATAGGCATACACATAAGTCAAACAAAATACATTCTGGACTTATTGAAGAGAACTGGAATGCTTGGTTGTAAAGGAGCAGCAACATCAATGAGTATCAACACAAAGTTCACCCAAACTGAAGGCAAAGACTTTGAAGACAATACTCTATATAGAAGTGTGATAGGGGCATTGCAATATGTCACTTTAACAAGACCTGAAATTGCCTTCAGTGTAAACAAGCTTAGCCAATTCTTAGAGAAGCCTAAGCAGGAACATTGATTAGGCAGTAAAAGAATTCTAAGATACCTGCAATAAACCACTAATTATGGACTCTTCTATTCACCCAAAGAAAAACCCAGACTAACAGTATTCTCAGCTGCTGATTGAGGTGCTGACATTAATGACAGAAAGTCTGTGAATGGTTACAATATTCTTTCATATGAAAATCTAGTCTCTTGGTGTTCAAAGAAACAAAAAGCAGTAGCAAGATCAAGTGCAGAGTCTGAATACAGTGCATTAGCTTATACCAGTGCAAAGTTAACTTAGATTTTCTTTTTGCTATCTGAACTTAGGCTATAACTTGAAGCTACTCCCAGGATCTGGTGTGATAACACCAGTGCAACCTCCTTAGCTATAAATCCAGTCCTCTATAGAAGAACCAAGCACATCGAAATTGATGTGCATTTCATCAGAGATAAGGTGGAAAATGGTGAGTTAGAAATTAAATACATTCTCTCGGAAGATCAATTAGCAGATATCATAACCAAGCCCCTCACTGTAGAAATGTTTAATTTGCTGAAAAGCAAGCTCAACATCTTACTAAATAGTTGAGCTTGAAGGAGGGAGTTAACAAGGAAGATGATGTGGCTACCTTGGTTGACAGATCAGTTCACCATTGCAGACAAAGAAATGATCTTTCCTGTTACACTAGAAGACAAGAATCTTGGTGAATGGAGGCTCCCGTACTGCACACACCTGTACTACAACATTAGAAGGAATCTAATGATTAGAGTATCATTATATTTTCCATGTAATTAATGTTGTAACCCTGAGGTGTTCAACAACCTCATTGTATATAAACTACACTCTGTAAAAGTAAAGATTATCAATGAAACAGTAGCTATTTTTCCAGCAAAATCTAGCCAACATAAACTATTATTGATCATAAAATTTAATTAGAACTATTCTTGCGTTATGCTCATCTCCTCAGTGTGTCATCTCCCCTATGCTCTTATTATAGAAGACAGACTATGAAAATCTTGATTTAACGTAATGGATTTTCACAATTACATGTTTTTTGCGACCTCCTTCTTGAGGACACTTTGTTTCCTCAAGATGATGATGTCCAAGATGGTGAGGACTTCTATGGGTGCTCTACTTATAAGGAGTTCTTCCCTAGCATAAGTGAGTCTTCGATTTTTTTATTCCTTTTTTTTTTCTCTAGCTTTCATCACTGACTTTTTAAATTTTGTTTCCTATGCAGCCATAGAAGTTAGAGTCATTCGAGTTTCTTCAACATGTTGGATTTCTTCGTTGGTGATGCTTCCTCAGATTCTGACGGTTCCTCTAATGCAGGTTCAGAATGAGGATGCTACTGGACCTTCGAATCCGATTCCACAAGCTTTTTAACCTTTCTCTCCTATGGATCCTGAACCCAACGAACCTTTGGGCACTCCTTCCTCTATCAGTTGTCTTCACTGTCCGTTCTTTTTCATCTACTCTCTCTGGTCCTTCCCAATCAGTTCCAATCCCTAGGGATAGGTCTGTTGGTATTGTTGCAAAAGCGTTATATGTCCCTCCAATAGGCTTTATGCTAGAAGAGGAAAGTGAGGGTGGACTTCTATCTTGTTTTAGTTGTCTTTTTTTGTGTTATGTTGGTGTTGATGTTTGGTTCTTAACTTTTACGGATCTAGTAGGTTTCATAGAAGGGCTTCCGGAGCTTTCCGCGACAGAAAAAAAGAAGTTAGGATGTTGAAGAAAAAGATTAAGTGTTACGAGATATACCTAAAAGTAGTGGATAGTTATCCCTCAGATTTCTAAAGATAGAGGACCTTCGATTGGACTACCGCGATTTCTATTCTTGAGGCCACACAAGAACCTACTATGGGTGGCGTCCAGTCCCTAAGGTTGCTTCTGATTCCATCGCTAGGAGTCCGGTTCATAAGGCAGTGTCGGAGTCTACCAGGGTCGAAGTTTCGATTCTACAGTCAACAGGTATTCCTCTGACTGAGTCAAAGCTTCCTTTATTCTATACTTCCGATCCAACACCGGAGAATTTCGTGCCTCCAGGTGAGCCTACAAGTCTCAAGACCATGAGCATTACATGGAGGAGGTGCAATACAAAATAGAAAACTAAATACAAGATATACAAAATAGAAAACTAAGTATAAGAAACAGAGAAAAAACTACATTCTTGATAATGGTTGTCATTGCTTTGATCAGAAGAAACTTAACAATAGTGATTGATATTGTGAAATGATTGTGGTGGCAGAAAAGCTTAGGTCTCTGCGATTTAATCGGAATAACCAAATAAGGTTGTGGCCAAGGAAAGGTGATCGGATTCCCGTGGTCAGCAAGATAATGAGCAGCAACAAACAATCAGAAATAAATAGAGATGATCTGTGATGGCATTGTAATATTACTCGTGGCGGAACACAACGAATTGGACGACAGCATTTAACGGATTTTAAGCTTTCATATTGCAGGTTTGGCGTTTCTGGCGATGTTTCACCGTAGGCAATATTGGGACATGCCGTCTGGCTCTTTCAGAGTTGATTGGGGGACTGATCAATGGCACAAGGTGACCGGGGTAGTGGGTATGGACGGCAGTTGATGGCTGTTCCTAGTAGGCTGTCTTATTGCCCACAGTTCATTTTTTTTTAATCTTTTCTTCGTTCTTTCTTATCTTTTTCGAATTAAAAAAAAATTATTTTTTAAATTTCTATAAGTGATTGTTTTTTAGTCAAAATGTTCCCATTTATAGCACCATTGAAGCTCCTCAGTTCAGAATTTTTAAAATTAATTATCTTCTTGCGTTTGCATTATTCTTTGGATGATGAAATTACTCTACTCCTCTTGTTAAAAAAAATGCTATGACACTTAAATTAGTATTTATTAGAAAAACAATTATTTATGTGTAGAGGAGTATATACATAAATAAATAGGCTTATACATATTATAATTTATGATGAATAAATCATGAATTCTCCCTCTAAATAAATTATGGAACCCTTTTATAAGAAAAGAAACTTAGTCCTTTTCAAAAAATTTGTGTATAAATTTAATTTAAACTTCGATTATAAAAGTTTAAATTTGTTTTAATATATCTTTAAAAGAGAATAATTTAAGTGATTGAGATTTTTTTTTTCATGTTAAATAACAAGTGATCAATCAAAGTTAAGCAGAAAATTAGTAATTGATCCATTCTCACTTTTCCGAAATACCCGTGGTTCATTTGTGGAATACATGGGTAGTCGAATTCGGATTATCTGTCATAAATGTTGGGTCTAGACTTTAAAATTGATTTAGGCCCATAATTAGCTTTTATTGTGGTGGCCTGGCTTTTATCCTTAAAGTAGGTTACAAGGTGCAAGCTGAGTGGGCTCGCTGGAAATAGACCCAAGATATGTAATGTGGGATATATGGAAAAAATAAAAAATAAATATAGAACAAATTTTATTGGAATGTAAATAACACGTTCACATTCTTATTAAGTATTGACAAATTGCAAGATTCAAAAAAACACCCACATTCCATGAAAAAATAAAACTCAGATATGTAAAAGAAAGAAGAGAGCTTTCCAATATTATCTACTTCACTACTTGGCATCGTGCAGTAAAATTAATGCAACACAAGACAACAAACATGTAGAGATTAACACGCAGCGGAATACGTAGAGAATACAAGCAATGAAGTAGATTAAAACAATCCAAGCAAGAATAACAAGCTAAATTGTAGAGCTAAGAATTGACAATAGAGAAAAGTAGAAATATACCATACCAAGACACAAAATACGTGGTTCAGCAAATTGCTTACGTCCACGGAGGATCAAGGATCCAAGTCTCTCTTATTCTTTGGTTGATTACAAGAGAATTGATCTTACAAGATCAAGGAATGATACAATTGAATTTTGGAGCTCTAGGGTTTGTTCTAAAGAGTTTTGAGAGTGTTTCTCATCTTATATAACCCTAGGCATAATGGGGTATTTATATGAAGTCTAAAATACCCACAAAAAACGGAAAGGAAAAGCCTAAATTCGGAATTTTCAGATTGTGAACAGTGAACAGTGACCGTGAACAGTGCAGCGCCGCAGCATTGACCCGTGAACAGTGCAGCGCCGCAGCATTGAGATCCAGCGCCGCGGCGCTGACATTCTGGAACCAATGCCGCCGTCAGCGCTTCCTGCGCCGCGGCGCCCACACCTGGGAATTTTTCCCTGTTTTCTTCTGCAATTTTTTTCTACTGTTCCATTAGAATTCCACCTCTTCCACACATGCTTCCGGCTCCAAAATAATTCCGACATGTTCCCGAATTTGTTCCAAACATTACCAACATCATAAACATGATTTTGGATCACAAATTCCACAAATACCCTCCTTGATACAAAATCACTCCAACAACACCAAGAGAGCAACCAAGGATCCATCCTCCACATCACAACCTTAATTGTAAGTTGTGATTCCAGTTAAGTCCATACACAACTTGAACTTAACTGAGGGCAGCGGCTTAGTCAACATATCAGCAGGATTCTCCGACGTCGAAATTTTACACAGACTAATAATGCCACTCTGCACAGTATCCCGAATGAAATGCATTCTAACATCAATGTGTTTTGATCTTTCATGAAACACCTGATGTTTGCTTAGATGTATGGCACTTTGGCTATCACAATGTACTGAAGTATTAACTTCATCCATAGCCAAAAGTTCAGCACATATACCTTTCAACCATATAGCCTCCTTAATTGCTTCTCCTAAGGCTATATACTCGGCTTCGGTAGTTGATAGTGCTACAACATGCTGCAATACTGATTTCCAGCATACGCTACATCCAAACACCGTGAAGATATACCCAGATAAAGACCTTCTATTGTCCAAGTCACCTGCGTAATCTGAATCCACGTAACCCTTCACCATTTCATCACCTGTGCCAACCCTTCTGAATAGCAAACCATAATGTGACGTTCCCTTTAGATACCTAAGTATCCATTTCACGGCCATCCAATGCTCCTTTCCAGGATTAGCCATGTATCTACTTACAACACTCACCGCTTGTGCTATATCCGGCCTTGTGCAAACCATAGCATACATTATAGAACCAACAGCACTAGCATATGGTACCTTAAGCATATGCAATTTTTCTTCTTCAATTTGTGGTGATTGAGATGCCGACAGTTTGAAATGCATTGCCAATGGAGTCGACACAACTTTGGCATCCCTCATTCTGAACCTGTCAAGAACCTTGAGTATATACCGTTGTTGAGACAAGAAAATAACATCACTGCCTCTCACTATATCCATACCCAAAATTCTTTTGGCTGACCCCAAATCTTTCATTTCAAACTCACCACCCAACTGATTTTTCAGCTTATGTATTTCTTCCATATCCTCACATGCAATTAACATATCATCAACATATAGAAGGAGATACATATGCTTACTGTTATTCAATGCTTTGAAGTACACACATCCATCATACTTGCTCCTTGTGAAGCCACAATGCAGCATAAAATCATCAAATCTCCTATACCATTGTCTTGGAGATTGCTTCAGCCCATATAAAGACTTCTTTAGCAAACAAGCATAATCTTCTTTGCCCGGTTCTTCAAAACCTTTCGGTTGTGCCATGTATAGCTCTTCTTCAAGTTCACCATGAAGGAAAGCTGTCTTTACATTCATTTGTTCAAGATGTAAATTCAGATTTACGCATATGGATAATAAAATGCGAATTGATGAGTGTTTTACAACAGGAGAAAAGATTTCATGGAAATCAACCCCTTCTTTTTGTGTAAAGCCCTGTGCAACAAGCCTAGCCTTGAACTTTGTAGGCTCAACACCCGGAACCCCCTCCTTAACCTTGTAAACCCATTTACAGCCAACTAACCTCTTGTTCTTTGGTTTCACCACCAATTTCCAGGTATGATTCTTATTAAGAGAAGTGATCTCTTCTTCCATAGCTTGTTGCCATTTAACACAATTTACACTTTCAATAGCTTCAACATATGATTTTGGTTCATCATATTCTATAGTGTAAGCAGTGTTAAACGCATAAGCTATCAAATCAGCATGTGCATACCTGCTCGGTGGTCGAACAACTCTCCTTTGTCTATCTCTAGCCAACTGGTACTCTTCAAGTTCAACTTCAGGAGTGCTAGACTGCAATGGTGCTGTTTCAGAGAAATTTTCAGGTTCTTGTTCTTCATGTGCATCATCATTGAAGTGCTGACCTATAGGAATGTCAAGTCTCAAATCGTGTTCCACCTCATGATGTTCAGTTTCAGATTCAGAAACTGAACTTGGCACATCTTCAGGCTTCTTCAAAACTGAATCCAAATTGGTTTCCAACAATGTAGATTCATTGAACGTCACATCCCTACTAATGATACTCTTGTGCGGATTAAGATCAGTACACCACACCTTGTATCCCTTAACACCTTCTGGATATCCAATGAATATCCCCTTCAAGGCTCTTGGTTCTAGTTTGCCTTGCTTGATGTGTACAAATGCAGGGCATCCAAATACCCTCAGGTGATCATATTTTGGAGTGCCTCCAGACCATTTCTGTTCTGGTGTCATAAAGCCAATAGCTGAAGAAGGACTTCGGTTTATCAAGTAAGTTGCAGTTACTACCGCCTCCCCCCAAAATGCCTTAGACAATCCGGCATTGGTTAGCATGCACCTTACCCTTTCAAGTAAGGTTCGGTTCATCCTTTCTGCAAGTCCATTCTGTTGTGGTGTGTACCGCACCGTTTTATGCCTTGCAATACCATACTTAGCACAAAACTTATCAAACTCAGTATTACAAAACTCAAGACCATTATCCGTCCTAAGTCTTTTGATTTTCTTACCCGTTTGATTCTCCACAAGTGCTTTCCATTTCTGAAAAGTTTCAAACACCTGCTTTTTGCTCTTCAACACATAAACCCACAACTTCCTTGAATAATCATCAATGAATGACAGAAAATACCGTGCACCACCATGAGTGACAGCTTGAGCAGGACCCCAAAGGTCAGAATGTATGTAATCCAAAGTGCCCTTGGTGTTGTGTTCACCCGTGTTAAACTTAACTCTATGAGCTTTCCCAAGTACACAATGTTCACAAAACCCCATTGGCTGAATCTTTCCTTTGCCAAATACACCTTGATCATACAACTCCTTAAGGCCTCTCTCACCCAAGTGCCCTAACCTCAAATGCCATAACTTGGTTTGCATATTCTCATTATCAACAGAGAAAGATGCAGAACCAATAACAGCCTCTCCACTCAACACATACAACCCGTGTTTACGCTCACCTCTCATTACAACCATTGAACCCTTAATCACTTTCAATGTACCACTCTCACCCTTGAATGTGCATCCGGATTGATCAAGCATGCCTAAAGAAATTAAATTTCTTTTAAGATCAGGTACATGCCTCACATCTAACAACTCCTTCACACTCCCATCATGTAGTTTCAGCCTAATACTACCCATCCCAATGACTTGACAAGCCATATTGTTGCCCATTAATACCTTACAACCATTAATGGACTGATAGCTAGTGAACAAAGCTTTATTAGGACACATATGGAAAGTACATCCGGAGTCAAGAATCCACTCACCGGTGTTCTGCCCATTCGAGGCAACCAATGTTTCTGCAACTTCATAATCTTCTTCATAGACTATAGCTGCATCTGCTTCAGGTCTCTTCCCTTGATACTTAGCTTTCCTTTCCGGACAATCCCTTCTGAAATGGCCTTCTTTCTTGCAGAAGTAACACTTCTTGGATTTGCCCCTCGATTTTGATCTTGAAGAATTTCTCACTTTAGATTCTCTACTCTCAGCTCTCCCCCTCGCAACAAGTACAGCTGCAGAATTTTGTTGTTGTTGTTCTGACTTCTTAACTAACACCTTTGAGTTTAAGGCTGCTCTAACATCCTTCATTGTCAATGACTCCCTTCCATATAGAAGAGTATCAACAAAATGTTCATAGCTTTTAGGAAGTGAACTCAATAACAGAATTGCTTTGTCTTCGTCACTGATTTTGACATCAACCGTCTCCAAATCAATGACAGCCTTATTGAAGGAATCAATGTGTTCATTTAGTGAACCACCCTCAACCAAAGACAACCCAAACAAATTCTTCTTGAGATACAACCGGTTTGCAAGAGACTTAGTCATATATAACTCATCAAGTCTTTTCCACAAACCAAGTGCTGATTTTTCTGCACCCACTTCCCTCAAAACTTCATCACCCAAACTCAAAATAATTTCACTCCGGGCTTTTCTATTAATGGTTTCAAGATCCATGTCTAACTTAGATGTTGAAGACTTATCACTAGTACTAGAGGGTTCCTCAAGGGCTGATTCTAGTCCTTGACTCTCTAACAAAGCCATCATCTTAAGTTTCCATAAGTTGAAATTATTATGCCCTGTAAATTTCTCTACTTCATGCTTATGTGGTGCCATGTTCAACCAATAACAAACTTAGACAGCCAATAATAGCTCTGATACCAATTTGTAGAGATTAACACGCAGCGGAATACGTAGAGAATACAAGCAATGAAGTAGATTAACACAATCCAAGCAAGAACAACAAGCTAAATTGTAGAGCTAAGAATTGACAATAGAGAAAAGTAGAAATATACCATACCAAGACACAAAATACGTGGTTCAGCAAATTGCTTACGTCCACGGAGGATCAAGGATCCAAGTCTCTCTTATTCTTTGGTTGATTACAAGAGAATTGATCTTACAAGATCAAGGAATGATACAATTGAATTTTGGAGCTCTAGGGTTTGTTCTAAAGAGTTTTGAGAGTGTTTCTCATCTTACATAACCCTAGGCATAATGGGGTATTTATATGAAGTCTAAAATACCCACAAAAAACGGAAAGGAAAAGCCTAAATTCGGAATTTTCAGATTGTGAACAGTGAACAGTGACCGTGAATAGTGCAGCGCCGCGGCATTGAGATCCAGCGCCGCAGCATTGACCCGTGAACAGTGCAGCGCCGCAGCATTGAGATCCAGCGCCGCGGCGCTGACATTCTGGAACCAATGCCGCCGTCAGCGCTTCCTGCGCCGCGGCGCCCACACCTGGGAATTTTTCCCTGTTTTCTTCTGCAATTTTTTTCTACTGTTCCATTAGAATTCCACCTCTTCCACACATGCTTCCGGCTCCAAAATAATTCCGACATGTTCCCGAATTTGTTCCAAACATTACCAACATCATAAACATGATTTTGGATCACAAATTCCACAAAACAGATATCAAGCTAAGCCATGCCATACTGATACTGCCTTTATCATGGCAGCCACTAGATACGGCCCCTCTTCCTCCGCTGCCACCATTTGCCGTTTCATTTGTTAGTCTGGGCGTAAATCCAACAACGAATGGCTGCGTGCCTCCTCTGATTGACGGTGTGAATCCTCGGTCTGGTGGTGTGCCTCCACCAACTGGCCAGCCCCACCAGAACTGCCTCCACCTCCGCCGCCGCCGCTTCCTCCTCCACGTTGAGCAGTGACTATAGACGAGATCAGGAGAATAGCTATGAGGACGACTGAGAACTTCATGAGCTTAGTTTCCAAGTATGACTTCATCTCTTCTTTCAACTGCATATAATGACATGCATGATGTTAAAAAAAATTCACGTTTCCCACCATGTTGCTTTATTTTAGGAAAAAAATGATCTTAATTTCATTATTGTGAAGGACAGGACAGCTCATTGAGAAGAACAGCTCGTCGATAAATAATGGTCGTTCACTGTGGTTAATGGAAGTTTCGTGCTGATTATAAATCTTATGAAAATATAATAACAAAAGACGCTTTCATGCCAATTAATTTGCCGTTGTATTTGTTTAAATGATTCGATGGTAAAAAGTTTAAAATATAATTTTTTTATTAAAATAGAGGTTTTAAATTCGATTCTTGCTTCCTTTAAATAAAAAATTAAATAAATTGCTGTTTCCACAAAATAAGGGTGTTTTCGTCTTCCAAAACAAGATATAACAATCCTTAGCGTTAGCGACGATGTATATGGTTCATTTGGATGCTTAAGCTTAATGTCATGGACTCATGATAGATAGAGCAGAAATTGTGTGGAGTTTTTAAAGTAAATACAATTGCTCTATTCTGAAATAATAATTAGTTTATGTAATATTTCAAAAATACAAGTCCTTTAAAATTGTACATTTTGCCACGACTAGTAATTGAATTGTTGAAGTAGAAGTATATAAATAAGTAATATTATTTAAATAAATAATATAAAATAAGTTATTAAGAAATAAATAAAAAAGTGGTAGAAGAATAACATACAAAAATTTATATAATCAAGTAACTTGTCTATATTTATGGCGGATTAAAATCACTCATTTATCTTATTGAATCTTAAGGCACTCACAAAGTAAATCTCTTTATAGGAAAAACTCATAAAGAAAAACTTTATCTTGTAACCTATGAATTTTCTCTCACAAAGTATGTTGAATTACAAAGATTTCTTTAATGATCACTAAGATCTCTTCTAAGATCACTAAACTGTATTTACAAGCTAATTGAGAGCCTTTTTATAGGCTTCAGGATGTCATAGATTTATCCTATACGTGTAAGAGTCGTATTAGAGAGTTCTGATTTCAAAAAACTGTTCACACGTCCAGCGCTGTAGCGTTTAGCGTCCATCACTACGACGCTGGAGCGCGCCTGTCTTGGCGTCGTTGTGCTGATTAGCTGGCGACGCGGTGCTCACATTCTGGTTTGGGCACCACGGTGCCCGCTCCTGGTCATCGTAGCGTTGGTGCCTAACACTCCCTTCTTCATTTTTTGCCTTCTTTAGCGTCCGTCTTCGATCCTCGCGTACCCTATGCGCTTGGCTTGCTCTCCAAATCATATCCTGATGATTTTCAATCTATATTTTCACAAATTCCCTCATTGATTCAAAATCATCTACAAATCAACTCGATCTCTCATTTCTGTATCTTCGGTCACCCTCACAAAGTAGTGACTCCGGTTAAGTCCTTACATAGGATGAACTTAATCGAAGGCAGTGGCTTAGTCAACATATCAGCAGGGTTTTTAGACGACGTTATCTTCGTTAGATTAATTTCACCACTTTAGACAATCTCTCAAATGAAATGGAGCCTCACATCAATGTATTTCGACCTCTCGTAGAACAATTGATACTTTCTTAGGTGTATGATACTCTGGTTATCATAATATACACTGGTGTTTACATTTTCAATAGCCAATACCTCCACACATATGCCTTTCAATCACACGGCCTCCTTAATAGCCTCACAAATAGCTATGTACTCCACCTCTGTGGTAGATAGTGCAACCACATGTTGTAGAACCGATCTCCAACATACACTACACTCAAACACGGTGAATACGTAGCTCGTCAACGATCTTCTGTTGTCTAGATTACCTGCATAATCTGAGTCTACATACCCTCTTATCATTTCACTGTTATCCTCATCTATCTTATACACAAACCTATGATTTAACATCCCCTTGAGATATCTCCGAATCCACTTCACTGCAAGTTAGTGATCCTTATCCGGATTTTCCATGTATCTACTCACCATACTCATAGCCTGTGCTATGTCTAGTCTTATGTAAACCATTGCATACATGATGCTTCCACAATGCTTGCATACGATACTTTACTTATCTGCAGTTTCTCCTTTTCGGATGCCGGCGACTGTGTTGCTAAAAGTCTGAAATGCATAGCCAAAGGAGTAGAGATAGCTTTTGCGTTGAACATACCAAACTTCTCTAGAATTTTGAGTATATATCGCTGTTGGGACAAGAAGATAACATCTCTTTTTTCCCTCACAATATCCATACCCAATATTCTCTTTACTGCTCCCAAATCCTTCATCTCAAATTCGTCACTTAACTGCTTCTTAAGCTTTTGTATTTCTTGCATATTCTTACATGCGATCAACATATCATTAACGTATAGAAGTAAATACATCATCCTACAACTTATGTTCTTGAAGTTCACACATCCGTCATACTTGCTTCTACTAAAGCCACAAGCTATCATAAACTCATCAAATATCCTGTACCAATGTCTAGATTATTTTAACTCATATAACGACTTCTTTAACAAACAAACATGATCTTCTTTTTCGGGCTTCTCGAACCCTTGCAGCTGTGCCATGTATATCGTATTTTCAAGCTCTTTATGTAAAAAACTGTTTTTACATCCATTTGCTTTAAATGTAAATCAAGGTTTGCACACATGGTTAACAAAATCCTAATAGATGTGTGCTTGACGATTGGAGAGAAAATCTCATAAAAATCAACTCCCTCTCTCTGAGTAAAACCTTGTGCAACTAACGTAGACTTGAATCTCGTAGGCTCTATCCTTGATATCCCCTCCTTCACCTTATACATCCATTTGCACTCAACCAGTTTCTTTTGAGATCTCTCAACTAACTTCTAGGTATTATTCTTCCTAAGAGAACTAATCTCTTCTTCTATGGTCTGCTGTCATTCTTTCTTGTTTTTACTATTTATAGCCTCACCATATGTCCAAGGCTCATCATACTCAAGAGTGTAAGCAGAATTAAAAGCATGAGCAACTAGATCTGTTTGTGCATACCTGATTGGTGGGTTAATTGTTCTCCCAAGCCTATCTTTAGCTAGTTGGTACTCTTTAAGTTCCATCTCAGGAGTTCTAGTCTTTATTTGGGAGAACTTGGAGGAACTCGCTGGTGTTCTTTGTTCATCTTCAAGGATTTCCTCGTTGAAGTGCTGATCTGGAGGCATATCAGATCTACTCTCAAGTTCCACTTCAACTTCTATTGACTCGAGTATTGAGTCTTCCTTGGGCACAAGTTCTTCTTTCTCATCTTCTTGGGAGGTTTTCAGCATCGTTGTCTCATCGAACGTACGTCACAGCTTATGATACTATTTGGTGGTGTCAAGTCTTTACACCATACCTTGTATCATTTCACTCCTTCGGGATATCCTACAAATACCCTTTTGAAAGCTCTAGGTTCTAACTTTCGCTCTTTAACATGTATAAAGGCAGGACAACCAAATTTTCTGAAGTGGTCATAATTCAGAGGATTACAAGATCATTTATCTTCTGGCATCTTGAAGTCAATTACTGAGGAGGCACTTCTATTAATAAAGTAAGGTGCAGTCATTACAGTTTTTCCCTAAAATATTTTTGACATCATTACATTGGTAAGCATTCATCTAACCCTTTCAAGTAGGGTTCTATTCATCCTCTCAGCTACGCCATTCTACTATGGTGTTGATTTCACCATTCTAAACTCTCTATTGCAAAATTTGAGGCTGTTGTCAGTTCTCAACTTCTTCACCCTTTTGTCAGTTTGATTCTCAACAAAAGCCTTCTAATTCTTGAATGCATTAAACGTTTGATCCTTACTCATCAACATATACACCCACAGCTTCCTTGAATAGTCATCTGTTAAATTGAGAAAATACATAGCACCACCACGAATAGCTGTCTGAGCTGGTCCCCAAAGATCCGAGTATATGTAGTCAAGAGTCCCTTTAATCTTGTGGTCGCTGGTACTGAACCTCACCATATATACTTTCCTAAGCACACAATGCTCGTAAAACTCAAAGGACTAGAAATTATCCTCACTAAATGTCTTTTGACTAAATAACACCTTCAGATTTCTCTCGCCTAGGTGTGCCAGTCTAAAGTATCACAACTTAGTTCACATACTCTCATCATCTACAAAGAATAATGCAGAACTACTCACGACTTCTCTCTTAAGCATACAAACACATTTGCGCTTCTTTCCTCTCATCACCACCATGAAACCTTTCAACACTCTCAAAACCCCTCCGTCGATCTTGATGGAATACCCATTCTAGTCTAAAGTCCCTAGTGAGATCAAGTTCTTCTTGAGGTCAGGAACATGCCTAACATCTGCCAACTCTCTCACTCACCCATCATGCAGCTTAAGTTTAACACTACCAATTCCCATCATCTGACATGCAATGTCATTATCTATTAATATCTTACCACCACTAATGGGATGAAAATTTACAAACCAAGACTTATGCGGGCACAAGTGAAAAGTACAACCAGAATCAATGACCCATTGTTCAGAATTCTTATCATCAGTAGCGACGAGTGTCTTTGCACTGTCATAGATATCATCATAGGCAAGCGCAACATCTGCATTCTTCTTGTCTTGTGCTATCTTCTCAGGACATTCCTTTTATAAAGTGCCCCTCTTTCTTGCATCAATAGTACTTCCTAAGAGTCCTAAATTTTGACCTTGAGCCTTTTTTTCTTCCATCTCTATACGAGAGCCTTTCTTCTACAGATAAACTTTTTGCATTGTCCTCGATCTACTTTCTCAATAACTTTAAGTTTAATGATGATTTTACATTGTTCATCATTAAACTCTCTCTGCCATAGAGTAGCGTATCAACAAAGCTTTCATAACTCTTGGGGAGTGAACTCAATAGGATAATTGCTTTATCTTCATATTCTATTTTGATGTTGATAGACTCAAGATTAAGGATGGTTTTATTGAAAGCGTCTTTATGATCTTTCATCAGCGTCCCCTCTGACATGGATGGCTGATACAACTTCTTCTTTATATGCAATCTATTGGCCAATGATTTCCGTATATAAAGCGAGTCAAGCTTCTTCTAAAAACCTATTGCTGTCATCTCATCTGCTACTTCCTTTAGTACTTCATTGCTCAATGACAGAACGATTGTGCTATGAGCTCTTTCTTGAATGTTTATTTTTCTGCTTCAGCTTTAGATGACTTTGGCGTCTTCTCTTCATCATTAGATGGGGCTGCAGTCTTCTCTAATGCTGAGCCTAGCATTTGGCTCACCAATAACGCCTTTGCCTTCATCTTCTATAGATTAAAGTCATTCGGACCATTGAATTTCTCTACCTTATACTTGGGTGTATTCATATCTGCTTAGAAAACCAAGCTCTGATACCAGTTTGTTGAAGCGAAAGCACATAAACAAGCAATATCACCCAAGAAAATAATGAAGAATAAGTTATTAAGGAATAAAGAGAGAAATGGTAGAAGAAGAACACATAAAAATTTATGTGGTTCGACAACTTGCCTACGTCCACGGCAGATCAATATCACTCTATTATCTTATTAAATCTCAAGGAACTCACAAAGTAGGCCTCTTTACAAGAAAAACTCACAAAGAAAAACTCTATCTTGTAACCTAGGGATTTCTCTCACAAAGTATGTTGAATGACAAAGATTTCTTCAATGATCACTAATATCTCTTCTATGATCACTAAGATCTCTTCTATGATCACTAAGATGTGTTTACAAGCCAATTGAGAGCCTTTTTATATGCTTTAGGACGTTTTAGGTTTACCCTATATGTGTGGGAGTCGTATTAGGGAGTCCCGAAGCAAGTGGGAGACGAAATAAAGAAGTCTTTAATTTTGGGAAACTGTTCACGCATCCAGCGCCATAGCATTTAGCATCCATTGTCGCGGCGCTGGTGCACACCCATCTGGGTGCCGCGGCGCTGATCACCTGACACCGCGACGCCGCTTCTAGTCGTCGCAGCGTTGGTGCCTAGCATCCCTTCTTCATTCTTTACCTCCTTTCGCGTCCGTCTTCGATCCTTGCACACCCTACGCGTTTGGCTTGCTCTCCAAATTATATCCCAATAATTTTCAATTAATATTCTCACAAGAACCTCCATTTTTATGTTGTTCATCAAATAAACTAATAGGAAGAAATTATATATAAATGAGACACAAAACTTACAGATTTTTTTATTACTGAGAGAGGCCTTTTAATTCTTTCGTCGCTAGCTTTCATTTAAGCAAGCAAATCTAGAATAAGTAGAGATTTGTTTATAGATCCTAGGGAAGAGAAGATAGTCAGAGAACTTATAATTGTAAAACCTGATGGAAAAAGACCTTGTTGGTTCATATGCATATTATTGGTATTAGAAACAAATAGGTATTTAGGTGGAAATAATTTATTTAATTTATGCATAAAAGTAGTTGAGCCAACTTATTTGACTTATGCATAAATGGTAGTTGAGTCAATTTATTTCAATTGTGCATAAAAAGTTGTTGAGTCAAATTATTTGACTTGTTCATAAAAGGTTATTGAGTTAATTTATTTGACTTAAACATGAAGAAAAAAATAAATCGGTGCATGTGACACCGAAATTGGCAAAGACTTTTTGCATTGTAAAAACTTATAAATAAATTTATTTGGAGATGAGATTTTGGGGAACACCAAAATGTAACAGCATTGTGACACCAAAAATACTAAGGAAGAGCAACTGAAGAGAGAAAAAAAAAAGTGAAAGTGTGAGAAGAAAAATAAAATGTTTGTTTTTATTTTTCTCATCTTGTAAACCTTTGGGTTTAACCGGCCATTTATATTATAACTACCATTAGAGTAGTGAAAAACACTTGTAATCTTGAGTTAGTATTTTTTTATAGTAGGCTCAGTTTGGTGGGTGAGTTGTGAAAAGTTTATATAATTGTAACTATTTTTACATAATGTATTTTATCTTTGATAGCCTAATGGATGTAGGTTTAATTTGAGCCGAACCACATAAATTTTTGTGTTATTTTTATTTTTCATTCTCCTTTTATTTTTTTCAGTACTGTTTAATAACTTTTTTTTGTAAAGGTGAATTCTAGGCGAAAAATAAAGAATCTCAATTTAATTAATTGTGAGGTTCTCTTTTACTTATTGTTTCCAACTACAAGAATTGTAAGAAAAAAAAATGGAAACTACAAAATTTTTTTAAATCATCTTATATCCTTAAAAGTTACATTTGACACTTGGCTTAAATTAATTCTCTAACAAGGAGCAAGGTTCAACATAGTAAAGACCATATGTCTTGGTAGACAATAAAGTGCATGGAAATTTGTACCAACCAGTGGAATTGTAGACAATATATTTTTGTTTAATTTATATTTCGAAACTGCCAATATTTTATAGTAGTACTCGTTCATATTGAAATCATGTAACTTTCAATGAATCATAGGTTGCTTATTTGTATCACTACTATTCATAAATTATTAGCGTTAGAGTATTTTGTCATTAGTTTAATTGAACATTGATTGAGAAGAAGATAGATTTTGAAAAACTTTTTAAAGAGATTTTGAATTAAAGAGTGGATTGTAGAAATTTAGTAGTTTAAATTTATGTTTGCGCATATTTTTGAGTTGGAAATCAATGAATAGTCAACATGAGAATGAGTATGCATTAAACATATAAGAAAAGAAATGAAACAAGAAAACGGATGTGAGAAGGCGTGCGCAAGCACAAATAGGGACATGCCCAAGTCGGTGCTCAAGCTATAATGCCTAATACAGTGTTAGGTTGAATTGCGTCTGGCACTACGATGGTAATTTAGAGCACTGCGGCATCGCTTATTCAGTAAATCGCTTTCTTTTAAGTCCAATTACTGGTTTAAGTAAGTTTTGGACTATCTAAACACATGAACTCTTATTCTAACTAAAAATAGGATATTTAGAGACGTTCTAAACAATATATATAAACTCTTGTAACTCTTAAAAATAAATCAAGCATCAAAAGCATCAAAGATGTAAACATAAAAGAGAATAGGGAGTTAGGTAGGCACTATAGTGATAGGTGCACTAGAATGTGCAACCATGAAATCACTTGAGTACTGAGAATGCAAGAAAGTGATGATAGATTATTTGAGAGAGAGTTCTGACTATTTATTGTATTCTTTTATTAATCTCTTATGTTGTGTCTTTGTTGTTGGAATTTGTGCTTACGTGCCATCCCATAATGTATGAATGTTTGTTTAATATTTATACTAGTATTATCATTTCAATAAATCGCTAATTATATTTATATATGGTAAGATGCTTATAACGTTTCAGACATTGTACGATCTGAAAGAGTTCAGATCTTGTCTAAATGAGTTTAGATCAGTGCTAAGAATTAGCAACGCTGAGAGTTATAAATGCTAAGAGTTGGCACTGATAAGAGTTACCAGGTTATAAGAGTCAGCGATATCTAAAGAGTTAGAGCCTTGTCTGAAATGGGATAAAGACCTAAGAATATATTAGTAATAACATAATTACAAAGAGTTGCAAATAGTGCTTGAAAATGTCATTATGCAAATATGTTCTCAAATATTATATTCCTGATCTATCTTCACTGATGCAGGTCTGTCAGTGAATACCTTAATAAATATATAGATTGGTGTATATCTATATCTGGATGGTCCAGATGGTTAGTTTTAGCAAACCATGAGTTTAGTGGAAGCTCGTATAGAGATACAGGTATTCAGTAAGGACTGAATACTGAATAGACTTACAAAAATCTCCAATAGACATCCTATAAATCCGTCAATGGAGGGTCTTTTGAGTTGAGTAGTATTCGTGGTCCTTTGACCTGAGTGCCACGGTGGGTTTGTGAGTGATCCACCATACTTTGGTTCCACACATGTCAGAAACCTTTCATGGTCTGACTGTTGGGTGTCGCTGGGTATGATCCGATGCTCATGGAGTCCGGTGTGCATAGATATGGGATCCATCAGCTCATTTAGGTGAGTATTATATCCTAATACTCTATAGATTGTATTTTAGAAAGTCTTATGGTCATAAACAATAATTCCCAAGAAAATAGTTTAACCTTAGGGATAAATAATATTATAAAAGTGTTTGAGAATATTATTTATTGAAATACAATTCTAGAGATAAGCTTTTGGTCGGGCATATGGAGATTTGACGGTGTTGATCTATATCTCTGCTCTACTCGGATATAAATCATAGAGGGATTATATGAATATGTTATAACCTCAACTTGTATAGTCTAACGCGCCACTTTGTAATATCCGTAACGTGTGTGGGGGGCATTGTTCACGGACGTATGGAGGAGTTTTATATGACAATTCGGGCGTGGACTTAGAGAGTCTCACAATATGAAGTGTACTCGTTGTGCACTGGGGCAACATAATAGATTGAACAGTTCTATCTTAGAAATTCCAGCAAACCGAAAATATGTTAGTTAATAACACTTGTCAACTAATTAAATAATATACTTAAGATTTAATTTTAAACAAGTGGCACAATTTTATTCTATGAATTATTTTACCATGAATTCAACCATTTACCATGTTAGTAAAATCAAATAAGATAAATATTAATTATTCAAATAATTTTTGAATAATTAAATAAATATTATTTAAATAAATAAAATATAATTTTATTTATTTATTATTTTATTCCTAAATAGAAGATATACCTAATTTGAGAAACATAAACTAAATTTTGTAGAGCACTATTTTGTGATTAATGGTTAATTTTATTAGACCATTAAAATGGCCACAAAAAATTATTTTGGTAGTTGGCCACTTAATCTAATTTTGGTGGAGTACTTGTGAAGTATTGTGAGCACTAAAAATGTTTGAGTTTCAATTGTGTTAATAAGAGAGTAAATGAAAATTCATGCAAAAGTTGAGAGAAAAAAGAGGAGTTGGTTTTGAAAGAGTTTTTCTTTTAGAGAAGACTTGTAAGAAAAATCAAAGGAGAAAGAAAAATAAATCATTCATATTTTTCTTTCAAATAATCAAAACCTTGTTGTTGGAGATCATACTGTTGCTATTCTAGCTTCACAATCCCATCAGATTGTTGTGAACTAGAATTGAACAAAAGTGTACTTCAAGGTGAGCTCAAAGTTAGATCAAAGATATCCAGAATTTGAAATCTTCATCGGAGGTCTTCAAAGGTATATTTTATGTATTCTTAAGTTGTTACGAATTGAACTACATGTGTATAAGTTGATTACTTGATAAATTCTGCTACCAAATTCATGTATATGATACATAATTTTAATTTTTCAATATGTATACAATCATATGCATACACCCTAAAATACGTTAACAAATGGTATCAGAGCATGTTAATTGTATTTCTGGGTTGTTGGAGTGTTATATGAAATGTTTAGAATGACTGTAAATAGTAAAAATTGCATTTTGAAGTGTTTAAAGTGTAGAAATATAGTTTTTGTCAAAGAGCGCAGCGACGTCAGGAACCTAACACTGGGGCGTTCATGTAGTAACATGAACGCCGCGGCTTTAAGTACCGAACGCAGGAGCGTTCATAGGGTAACGCGGGAGCGTTGGTTGTATAACATTATGGCGTTAAGGTTCTTGACATAGGGGCGTTGGTAACACAGAAAGCCGAGGTGTTCATGTGTTGAACACCAGAGCGTTTATGTTTTTAACGCCGAGGTGTTACTATTGATGAACGCAGGGCGTTCATGTGTTGAACGCTGGGGCGTTCATAAGTTAGAAACCCAGGACGCATTAGGTTGAAAACCAAAAAAAAAAAGAGTAAAATTTTTTTTTGAGCATTATATTGTATAATGCTATAACATTCAACTTTTAATGCTGATCGTTCTGAATAATACACTCCAATTAAAAAATTTTGCATATGAGATTTATTTAATATAATTATAATTTTTATATCATTATATTAAATGTAATATATACTTGTTTATTCTTATTAATTACAATGGGAGCCCTATTGGTAGGGGTTAGTTGTGACTGCATAAAAAAATATTCTAATTATGAATTAGATTCGTTTGAGATGCGAAAATTATTATAATTGTTAATGGTAATAATAATTAATAATTAAATATTATACATAATAAATAAATAAAAATCTCTCTAAATTAGATTAAATAATATTGTATTATGAGATAATATTATACAAGGATCCGTCTTGTCAATACGGTATTAGACGGTTCACTTCGGTCTTTCCTAATATTGCTACAGCGTGAGGGATTGGTCGGGGTGATTCGGGCTATACTGGTTAAACATAAGATGAGGCAAATATATGCGAATGTACTGCCCAATATTGCTACAGCATGAGGGCTATATTGGTAGCATATATTTGATGATTGACAAGTTAATCTGGAATACACTTATTCAATATTGCTACAGCATGAGGATAAGGTGTATTTAAGATCAGTCGAAAGAGTTGTATGAGATGCAATTGACAAGAGTTGTCTACCTCTTGGGTTTACAAAAGCCAATATTGCTATAGTATGAGGCCATAGTAAAATGCCAATGGGATCCACTTCTCACTATATAGTTTAAAGAATCTAAAACTATCGTTTTCCCATTTGAGAGATTAAAGGGATTATGTAAAATAGTGGGAGGGCGTTTTTTAGATCAAAAAATGTATAATTGTTAAACCTATAATCTAAAATGTTATTTATTAGCGATTGAAATATTCCACTAACGTCTTTTCTTTTATCTTGTCAAGATCAAATGGCTTCAAGCAACAAACTAGTTCGTATCCTAGATGCGCACCAACTCAAAGGTGCAAAAAATTATGCTGACTGGCTTATGAATCTCAGAATAGTTCTAGATTCTGAGAAGCTTGGATATGTAATTGATCAGCATCTGCCCCAAGATGGTTCTGATGATGCTTCTCCAGAAGAAAATAAGACGTATCGGAAATGGTTGGATGATGATTTGAAATTTAAATCATACATCCTTGGGTCAATGTCTATTGAGCTCCGAAGGGAGCATGTCTACATGGACAGTGCTGGGAGTATCATGCTCCACCTGAAAGAGTTATTTGGTGACCGACCTCAATTTGAGATATATAGGGTTGCCAAATCTCTCTTTCAAGCTAGACTACCTGAGGGCAGTCCAATAAGTCCTCATGTCTTCAAGATGATATCATATATTAAGAGGTTGGAAACCATGAATCTCTTACTGAGCAATGGATTGGGGAATAGTTTGATTCTCCAGTCACTTCCAAGGTCATTTGCACAGTTCATTATGAACTACAATATGTAAGGATTGACTCCTACTTATGCTAATCTGCATAACATGTTGAGAACAGCTCAAGAGGATATGAACAAAGGAGGAACAGTCCTCTATGTTAAGGGTGCTTTATCATCTAGCCGGAAGACTTTTAAGAAGTCCAAAGGGAAGAATAAACGGAAAATAATGTATGCACCCGGAATGGGTCCTTAAAAGCAACACATGTCCAAGCCCCAACATAAGAACAAAGTAAAAGAAAAATATTTCCATTGCAACGAGAATAGGCATTGGAAGCGAAACTGCCCAAAATACCTTGCCACCATTAAGAAGACACTATCAGGTATGCACTTGCCTATTATTGACATTTCTTTAGCATTTGATGTAAATACTGGTTGGGTATTAGTTACTGTTTGTCCTTCTCATATTTGCAATGTGTTGTAGGGTTTGAAGGAAGTTAGACTGTTACAGCCTAGAGAAGTATAACTTCGTGTTGGAAATGGAGATTTTCTACAGGTCGAGGCTATTAAACGATTTAATTTACTTATTCCATGTAATAAAATTATTGTGTTGAATAATTGTTATTATGTGCCAAACATTATCTGGCAAATTATTTCTATTCCTGTATTGGACAGTGAAAGATATCATATATTTTTACGGAACCGTTCCTTATGTTTGTATGATTTGGATAATATTTTATTGGCTGAATGTCAGTTGATTAATGAGCATTATATATTGGATACAGTAGGAAATGTCATGAATTTACATGTGAATGCTGATAATAAATCAGGAACTTTAAATGATACAGAATTGTGACATATGAGATTAGGTCACATAGGTGTGAGACGCCTAACCTGTCTAGTTAAGGATGGTCAGATACCTAATCTGACTATAGAGCCTTATCCAGTTTATGAATCTTGTATTCAAGGAAAAATGATCAAAGCTCTGTTTATTGGTGTTGGACACCACGCCACTGATTTATTGAAACTTATACATAGTGATGTATGTGGTCCAATGAATTACATTGTACTTGGTGGCCTTCGATACTTTGTCATCTTTATTGATGATCTATCATGATTTGGATACATTTTTCTTATAAAACACAAGTCAGAAACTTTTGAAAAGTTCAAAGAGTTTCGAATCGAAGTAGAGAAACAAACTGAAATGTATATCAAATACCTTCGATTAGATCAAGGCGGTGAATACATGAGCAATGAATTTTTGGATTATTTAAAGAAGAATGGGATTCTCGCTCAATATAGTCCTCCAGGTACTCCACAACACAATGGTATTTCGGAGAAGAGGAATTGAACTTTATTAGATATGGTTCAATCGATGATGAGCTTCACTGATCTCCCTAAATATCTATGGGGCTATGCTCTAGAAACTACTGCTCATATATTAAACAGAGTTCCATTGAAAGTTGTTTCTTCTACTCCTTATGAGATTTGGAATGGAAGAAAATTAAGTCTTAAATATGTTAAGATTTAGGGTTGTCCTACTTACGTAAAAGTTACGCAACAGGATAAACTTGCACCTAAAGGATACAAGTATCGGTTAATTGGGTATCCTAAAAATTCAATGGGATACCAGTTCTATGATCCTGAGGAACGAAATGTGTTCATTGCTCGAAATGCCACTTTTATAGAGAAACAGCTTCTCATAGATCATGGACATTATAGAAAGATTGAGTTAAATGAACTTAATCAGGATGTACATGAACCAACGATGGAACCTCGGGCTCAATCAAGCAGAATACCTTTAACACACCCTCCACGTAGGTCAGAAAAGATATCAAGGCTATCTGAAAGGTATAGTTCAATACCTGAAGGTGATCTTGGTGTTTTCTTGATTAAAGAAAATGATCCTTTAACTTATAAAGAGGCGATGTTGGACATCGATTTGGGAAAATGGTAAGAGGCCATGAAATCTGAGATTAACTAAATGTATCAAAATCAAGTTTGGGACTTGGTTGAGCTTTTTGAAGGAATTGTTCCTATCGGATGTAAATGGATTTACAAGCGGAAGCGGAGGGCTGATGGGAAAGTAGAGACTTTCAAAGCTTGACTGGTGGCAAAAAGTTATACTCAACGATCTAGGATCGATTATGAGGAAACCTTCTCACCAGTAGCGATGCTTAATTCGAATCGAATTTTACTGGTAATTACTGCATATTATGACTATGAAATTTGGCAAATGGATGTAAAAATGGCGTTCTTAAATGGATATCTTAAAGAAAAAATTTATATGGAACAACCTGAAGATTTTACATTTAGCCAAACTTCTGGTTTAGTATGCAAGCTGAAGAAGTCTATTTATGGACCTAAACAAGCTTCTCGAAGTTGGAATCTTTGTTTTGATGAAGTAATCAGAGGGTCTGGTTTCATCAAGAACGAAGAAGAATCTTGTGTGTATAAAAGAAGCAGTGGGAGCATGGTGGTCTTCTTGGTTCTATATGTGGATGACATACTCATTATCGGAAATAACATTGGTATGATGCAATCAGTCAAAAGTTACCTAAGTAAGAATTTCTCCATGAAGGATTTAGGAGAGGCTTTCTATATACTAGGTATAAAGCTTTATTGAGATAAAGTTAGGAGGCTTATAGAACTCTCTCAATCATCGTACATAGACAATGTCTTAGAAATGTATAATTTTAGTAACAGTAAGACAGTTAATATACCTTTTAGACATGACGTTCATCTTTCGAGGAAGATATGTCCTCAAAGTGAAGATGAAAATGTTAGAATGTCTAATATACCATAAGCATCAGCTGTGGGAAGCTTGATATATGCCATGATGTGTACGAGACCTCACATCAGTACGGCCGTAAGTGTTACAACCCGATATCAATCTGATCCAGGCGAAATCCATTGGATGGCTGTGAAACATCTCCTCAAATACCTTAAAGGTACTAAGGACAAGTTTCTGATATATGGACAAAGTGACTTACAAGTGAGAGGATACACAGATTCAGACTTTCAGTCTGATCTAGATGATAGAAAGTCTACATCTGGATTGTGTTCATTCTCAACGGTACTGCAGTTAGTTGGAAGAACAACAAACAGTCGTTCACTACTAATTCCACAATAGAGGTAGAATATATTGCAGCCTCAGAAGCAGCAAAAGAAGCAGTGTGGATACGCAAATTTATCGCTGAACTTGGAATAGTTTCAAGTACAATGGATCTTATATCATTGTTTTGCGACAATAATGGAGCCATTGCACAAGCTAAAGAGCCGAGAGCACACCAAAAGTCTAAGCATGTGGAAAGAAAATACCATATCATTACAGAAATCTTGGCTAGAAGAGATGTAATAGTTTGTAGAGTAGACTCTATAAATAATGTAGCGGACTCACTTACCAAAGCTTTAACTTTAAAAGTATTTAAAAGATATGTGGAGTCAATGGGCATTAGATACAACCGTGAATGGCACTAAAGCAAGTGAGAGTTGGTCAGTCCAATGGGTACAAGGACGAACTCGTAAGGCATGATATAGATGAGATCCCGGGTTCGATTCTTTGGGGGCGCAGGTATCTTGCGAGGGCTGTTGGTGGTGCGTCAGTGGCTTTGAGATCCTACTGGTGGACCAAAAGGTTGGTGGGCTCTACCATAGTCTTTCAAAAGGCCGGCCTTTTTAATAGCACTGTACGTAGAGCCCACCCAATGGCTTGGGTCCACCAGGCACACCAACTGGCCAGCCCAATGGGTACAACCATTGAACCTTAAATACCTATAAGAGATGAGATCCCAGGTGGCCAGCTTAATGGGTACAACCATTGAACCTTAAAGGCTTATAAGGGATAAGATCCCAAGTTCAACATTTGTTGAGGGCAGCATGAGATGCAGTTCTGTGCGTGGTGCACCAATTGGTGTACTTGGTGGACCCAAGTCGTTGGGTGGGCTCTATGTACTGTCCTATCATTTGTGACCTAATATTCTTTGTGAATTGAATAAAAGAAGTTGGCTATTTGATTTACAATGGATGTAGGCATTTGTCATTGAACTACTTATATCTTGTATCTTGTGGTGATTGTTATCTTTATCTCTATTATATGTGATCTTTATATTCTTAATTACTTATAGGTGAAGTCTTTCATAAAATACTTAGGTGATTTTAGGGTGCTAAATGCCAACCATGAAAGTATTAGGGCACATAATAACCATAACAAGTGGTGTCAGTACTATGGCTTAGGTTGATATATAAATGGTATCAGTTTGGAGAGTTTAGCAAATTTTCTAACAAGTGATATCAGAACTAAGGTTGAGATCTATACCAGATTGCATAGCATAGGTTGTAGAGTCAGATTGTAGAGCCAACATGCAGAGCATATGTTATTTCAACTATAGTAACTCACAATTATGAAGAATTTCAATAGGCATGATGATTATCTGAAAGAAGTAAAGGTGATGACTTTACTAGTGAGTATATGGTTAGACATAGCCCTTAAAGAGACTCAAGTCACAACCAGTGATAAAAAAGCTTACACCATTGAGATCTAAATCAGATTGAAGAGTTATTTAAATTGAACGCAAAATAATTGACCAAAAGATAATAGCCTAATAATGCAGTAGGATTGACTGCAATAAAAAAGGTTGAAAATAGAGATGGAAGAAGAAAAGCAAACAAGATTGAACGACAGATCTAAAAAGTGCTTTGATCATAAGAAATAATGATACTTGATAAGGGATTGTTCGAAGAAAAAGACAAAGATCAAAGAAAAATAATGTGAAGATGCAATGGTTTATTAGAATGACTAGAAAATTGCAAAAAACCTTGATAACTTCTGCATGAACATATGCTTGGTGAATTAATACTTGATTATAAAGTGTAGTTTCTATATGAGTCTTGGAAGATCTTTATTTACCAATTATAGATTCATTAAGGGGGTTAAAATACTAATGGATAAAGATATGACTTCTGTAGTCATGAAAATCGGTAGTATATGATTGAAATTGTACGGTGGAAAAGTGAGAGAGTTATTAGATATGAAATTTGTTTCCTATCTCATAAAGAGCTAAGTATTTCTAGGATTGCTAAATCAAGTGGGCATATTTATTCGAGGAAAAAGAAAGAATACTAAAAGTAATATTTAAAGGATATATGGGTGAGAAGTACAGTTAAAATTATGTATTTGATATGAATGACTCAACATGAGTTATTGAGAGGCTGTAGACCAAGGGTGTCACGCCCCAGATTCAAAAGATCCGACACACGACATCATTTAGATTCATTCAATAATATACACTCATAAATAATATTACATAAAATTTCAAACTTTAACTCAACATAGAAATTCTTAGCAAGTTGCTAGTAAGTTCAACACTAAAATCAGCTCATAACCTAACATATAAACATAAACTTCTATTGATAATATTTAAACATTCTTTTTATTTTCTTTCAGAATTATAACAATTCAATTATGGCTGGGATAATTAGTAAACCAGAGATATGCAGAGTTTTCTCATAGATTAACACTTTACTACGTCACCAGTAGCAACTTTGTTACCGAAAGTCCAGAATATATTCATTGCAAATTCTTACTTAAAATCAACAAATAACCACACTTGGTGAAACTTAAACCAAATCCAACCACACACAATAAAATAATACATAAGTATTTTTCAATAGGGACAAATCAAATATTTTATCCCACATGTCCCCAAATGAAACACTCAGCAACCTAGCAACATAAAGAACCCAAGGAACAACAGAAGTCTTGCCAAATCCGCTAAGCACACATGTACCTTATTTATCTGAAATCACCATAAACTATAATGAGTATAAAACTCAGTAAATATACTAGTTTTTCATATATCAAATTTCAAATACATATATGTATACAATGCATGTGTATGATATGCTGTGATAAATCAAAATTCATAATCTTATCAAATCACATGTCAGGTAAGCACTTACACATTCTTTCAAAATATATAATAGGAATTCCATCACTCAACTATTACTTAGTAGCACTTTCATATCACATTTCACTTAATGAGCCAAATGTCACTTGTAGGTGACATACAGTATAAGATGAATAGTATAAGTGAGGTTTAAATTATACATATATAATGCTCATGCCCGAAGGTAAAAGCCAAACCCTCACCCTGATCATCAGTGAGTCCTCTCACATGCACCAATACGCCACCACACGAATGTGATGACTCAATCTTCTTTTAGGTACCAATAGGATCCTCCCTACATATGGAACACGTAACATATAACAATCTCGAAGGAAAGGTCACACATAAAGGCTCCACAAATCACATAAGGTGCCTACTAAGTAAATAGTGAGTTCAAGCATCCTCAAAACACAAAACGTATCTTATGGACATTTTTCACTTCAAAAGCTTTCTTTGTTAAACACATTTCATTTTGAAAGCTCACTTTCATAAACACATGTATATCCATGCTCAATGTCAATGCTCACATTCATAAACATATTTCTTTCACATTTCATATCAAATATACTTTGGCATAACATAAACATATTTCTAAGCACATTTACAAAATCATACATAGACAATTACTATGCTTATTGTGATTTCAGTAAAAGTCTAGTATACTTACCTCTTAGCACTTTCGACTACAAGGCTTAATTCTCCTTAATCTATTAATAGAGATTAATCCTTTCATAAGCCTCAACATTCACACAAAATACTTTAAATAGCTTACAAAATTACACATATTGCACTTATCACATCGAATTTGTCTAATTACTTAGTTTCTCAAAACCTGTCATTCTGACCACTTACATTTACAAAATTTTCTTATACATCAAATGATGTCCAATTACTCCAAAATCAGAATATATTTTTCGTCATCATATATATTTCTTACTATGAATATTATATCATAATTCCTACATATTCCATTTCATAAACACCATCAAATCCAAACTATTATTTTGACGGGATCAAGATATTTACTGAACAGTATTCAGTCTCGTAATTTTATAAGATCAAATACTAACTCAAAAATTATAAAACTATCACATAATTACTCTCGACACATATTTCAATCCATGATAAATATTTCACTTCAAAATCCCTGCCAAAAGTATTTTAAAACGATTTTATTCCATAGCTTTAAAAATCTATTAATCAAATACTGCAATGAGCTGACACTCTTTAGAAAATCATAACAATTTAACCACATTGATCTAATTGTTTAAAGATCATTAAACAAATCAAAAATTGTTTGTCACTGTATCATACTGTTAACATAGGAAATTTCCAGAATTTCAGGGTCATTTTGGTAATTTCACTATAAATTCAATTTCTGAAATTTTTTATCGATTCAAAGTCTCAAATGCATAAAAATGTCTAATTTCATATACTCGAAATTTAAAACCAGAATCAAATCACAATAATTTATAAAATTCATGGATCAAAAGACTATCAAGTAGAAATTCTGTAATTCATCATGATGTATCAAGCTATCTACATAGATCATCATTAATTCTCACAATATCTTTCGAAATACACATCAAATATTCAATTATACATATTTTCAAAAATTAAAACTTAAAGGAATTAACTAATTTAACACCGAAAAACTAAGAAAGGGTTATAATATACCTCTTAAAACTTAAATTCCAACTTTCTTCTTGTTTTTCTTCTTCTTCTTCTCTTTTTCTCCCATTTCTTTCTTTTTTTTCTCACTCTAAAAGAGGCAGCTCGACCAAAATGAGTGAATTAGGGTTTCAAAAGTGTATTTTTATACTAAGATGCTAATTTTTGGTATTTATGAATTTACCCCTAAAACTTTCAAAGTATTACAATTTGGTCCTTAAAATAAATCTAAAGTCTTGCAAATAAATCAAATACTAATAGTATGTCCTTAACATATACAAACACTACTAATAACAATACATAAATCAAGTATCACACACATACAAATAAAATATGTATATTTATATATATATAAATATTTATTCTTACCAGTTGTGGATACTGGTTACTACAAAAGGTAACAATAGAGATTATCTCATCAGTATGACTGGGATTAAAAGAGAATGTATGGTAAGAGAGTTATTGGCAGGGATAAGATCTATCTATAAAGGTATTATGATAGTGTCTAGATGACACTAGAGATCACAATATGAAGGCTGCCTAAAAAGAGATACATTCAAATCTTTGGAGACTGAAGTCATGACCCCTAGAAGAGTTAAGTTTGGGCATAAGAATTAACTGAATCAACGCTAAAGTAATTGAGCATTGGTTGAGGAAGAGGTAGATCCTGAAAAGTTTTTTTGAGATTTTAAATTAAGAAAAGAATTGTTAGAATTCGGTGATTCAAAATCAAGGTTGAGTTATATTTTGAATTAGAGACTAATGAAGAGTCAATACAAGATTGAGTATGCATCAGAGATATAGGAAAAAGAGCAAAACGTAGAGTCAAAAGTAAGAAAAGATTTAGAATAAAGAAAGAACCTTTTAGGCTTGGATGTTGTAGCACTGAACACAGAATCACTTGCACCGTGGCACTAGATCGATGTCACATTAGTGACGTAGCGCTTACTTTTGAAAAACATATGTTTTTAACTCAAATCGACTTCTGTTGAGTTGGATTTGGACTTCTACACTTATGAACTCTTATTCTAACTAAAAATAAATTTTTTAAAGACGTTCTAAACACTATATAAAACTATGTAGCCTTTTTATAATTAATTAAGCATAAAAAAGATATAAACATAAGAGAGAATAGAAAATTAGGTAGGCACTGGAGTGTTGAGTGTACGAGAGAATGCTACCATAAAATTACTTGAATGTTGAGTGTGCAAGAGATTAATGATAGATCTTTTGACAGAGAGTTGTGATTATTCATTATATTATTAAATTAATCTCTTATTGTAAAATTTTAGTAATCTATGAGATTTTTGTGAGTTAAAATTCTTTCTGAACTGATAATAAAAAAAAAGTCGAATCTTTAATCTACCATAGATGTTAATGTTTATTACCAAATCATGTATATCTTATCTTTTCTAGTGATTTTTTTTTTATTTTGTGTGATTATTTATATTATTAATTATTTGTGAATAAAATCTTCAATAAAGTGTTTAAATAGTTTTAAGGTGCTAAATATAAAAATATAAATTTTTTTAACAAATAGTATAAGTATTATAACTAAAATTAATATTTAAATAGTATCAAATTGAAAAGTTTAGGCTAATTTCCCAACAATTCGAAACTGCTGCAATATGCAATTTCTTGCTTTTAGCTTAATTTCTCTAAAATTACATCAGCGCATTTATGTATAAACAGATTAGTAAACTAGTTTTTCGATTTGAAGCAGGAAATAATTACTTTCCATCAATGAATGAGAAATCATAACTATATTTCCTAAACAGAACTTGATGTTTAATTTGGAAGTCAAAATCCTCTTTTTCTTCTCGGGGCCCCGAAGAAATCAAAGTTTATTTCGATTATTATCCTCTTCAATTTGGGAAATTACACTTTCTAATTTCTAACGAGATACAGGTTTTAATTATTTAAAGGCTCAAGAGATTTTCTAGTGGTAATTCTTGTGAGGAAGGCACAAGCAATTTCTTTTGCTACGCATCTTTCACGTTTACCAAATTTAAATTGATTACAATTTTTTAAAGCTAAAAAAATTAAGAGGAATACTAAATATTTTAAATTGTATTTTAAAAGTATCAATTATTAAGTGGATGGTGAGATACAAATTAATATGAGGAAATCATTACTATGTAAATTGAATTCTCCGCCCCATCCAAGCATCGCAAACTGAGGAAATGAATCATGATGTGAAACCCTCATTGGATCGTCACAATTAAAACTAGAACCTCAAAAAAAAAAAAAAAATTCAAATCTTTTGACATATTGAACAATAACAAGAATTATAAAAAATGAACACAAGTTGGAAGGAAATTTTCAAAGTTTTTGCATGGGATGATGCAGTAAAGACAAAGCAACGTAAGAAAATAAACTTGTGGTGGAGCTAAGCTTAAGCGATACCCCAGCAGAAGTAGATGGCAACCCGGAATGACTGCCGCCAACAAATCTGCCACCTCGTATGCCACCAAAGCTGCGTCCTCCTCCACCACGACTGCTTCCACCGCGTCCGCCTCCGCCTACGCCACCTTTGGCTGCCACTAAGGATGACATGACGACAACAACCGTGAGAATGACCAACCATTTCTTGATCTTCGGAGTCATTTGAGACTTCATCTTATCAAATGCATACAATGCAATAGAGATACAGGTTTAATTATAGAGAGCGGGAAAAGAAAACCACGAAATTTGGCAGGTGCAATATATGCAGAAGCACCCTTTAATTGCACCGCATCATTCAGTTTTACCAAATCTATAAAATAATTTCCAATTTCTATACCTTCGTATAAAGTGATATGTTCAACGCATCTTTTCTCAATATTCTCCTTTATTTTCTTCTACATTTAGTTCTAACGCTAAATTAGGCATCACTTAGCCCTAGGCTTGGTATATTTTCCGTAGCCTTGCTGATCTTCCTAATTCGTGATTACTTTTATTTAACACCCATTTAATTTATTAAGAAAAATTAGTGTAAAACATTTCTACCACCCAAAATGCTTTAATAGTTAAAGCAAATAGCACTCAACTCTAATTAAGAAAATAGTATATCTGTTTTTGAAATCAACCCATTACTATCAATCTAATTAAAGGATCATAAAATTGATGGTAATGGAAGATAAGATTAGAACTTTGATAAATTAATACCTTTGAGACCAAAAAAAATTATATTAATTAATAATTTATAAAAATATCTCTTATTTTCTAAAATATTGTATCTAATTTCTTATTGCAAGGAAGTAAATTAAGCATTTTGTTTTACAAATTAACAATATTTTATATATTTTATTTAAAAGTAAAATTTATGAATCTATTTATTTTGAAATAAGTATTTAATTTTTCAAAAATATAATATAACATTCTTAAATGTATTATATGGCTCTATTTTATGAACATTTAACCAAACAAGCAATATTGAATATATATTTTACAAGACCTAGACATATCATATGGATTTAAGTGCATATTAATTTATATAGCAAGTGACTCGTATGAAATTATAAGGGTTTTTTTCTTTTTAATAATTTATTACTTATAAATTTTTCTAAATATTAATTTAGCACATTGACTTTAAGTTGGGACGGTAAAAAATATTATTTAATTGAGATTATTAATTTTAAATTAATTTTAAAAATAATTTTCAATTTAATTTCATGAGTAAGACTTAATTTGTTTGTCAACTCTACGATCCATTTATAGTCATTAATTGCAAGAATTTAAACAAAATAAAGAAGGATAAATTTTGGTCAAAATGAAATTATGTAGATCGTATTTCACATGTTTAATGAGAAAATGAAACTGGAGCTCAGCATGATGTCACAGACTTAATTTCTCGAACCCGTGTGGCCTTAGACACTTGCTAGTGCTAAGTAGCCTACAAGACCCCAATAACCAAAGAAAGAGATGAAGAAGAAGCACACCAAGTGTTTGAGAGAATGCTCTCGTATTTTATTACTAAAGAGAGAATTACAAAGCTATACACTTACGAGCTAAGAGTATTTCTACAATTTGGAGGATGGTTTCTCAAATGAGAACTCCACCTATTTATAGCTAAAGCTATATACAATGGACGGCTAGGATTAACTCTAATCCAAGGGTCCAAATCTAAAGAGGAGAATATGCTAAGGAATATTCCAAAAGATGCCAACTACCAAAAGTATATCCAAAAGAATATGCATTTTCTAGATTATTCTCCCACCTACCACATTAATGTGGCCTCAACCTAACTCCAATGGGCCTTCTAGAAGCTCTAGCCCATTTAACCCAAAATGGACTAGGTCCTCCCTTGGTGGTCCTGTCGCGCGCCAAATACTCGAGTAATTGCTTGAGAATATTTGGGGCGTGACATTCTCCCCCACCAAATTCACGCGACGCCCTCGTCGCGTCTTCGCTGGAACTTGCGCACCCCGTTCTGCAAACTCTGGCTGTGCGCTCTCGTGTCCCAAGCGTGCTCTCCCATCCGGCAACCATTTCCACTCGACAAAGTACTCAAGACTCGTCCTAAGTTTCTCCCATTTGTCATGGCGTGTGGAAATCCCCAAAGGTTCCCGGTTGTGTGGCTCAAATTCTGCATCTCCCGTACCTCTACGGTACTGCTTCCAACAGCTTACGGAATGCACCTGATGTCGCCACTGCCGCTGTCTCGAAGGTAACTCCACCTTATGCGAGACGTTGCCAACTCTCTTGGCAATCAACCTTGGCCCCTCGTCCCCACGATCAAGGCCCTTGTGAAGTGGGCGTGCTGACTTGCGTTGTGGTAGAAGTATCGTCTCCATCACCAAGTCCCCCGCACTATGCTTGACACGCCGCTGCTTGTCTTCAACCCACTCCTTGTGCTGAAACTGCACATCATGTGACACCTTGGACTTTTGGATGACACCCGCATCCAACAACTCCTCGAGCTGCCCCTGCAACTCTCCCATCTCCGATGGAGGCGTCAACCCCATAGTTGGAAGCATAATCTCAAGCCCCAACTTGCCCTCAATTACATCTCTTGAAGGCGGTTCTTCCGGTATGGCAGTAGGCTTGACCCCATTGTGCTCCTCGAGCACTTCTGTAACAACCTTCGGTATTTCATCCTTGCCCCCATTTGCCGCATCATCCACCCCCGTTGTTGAGGCTGAATGTAACCTTCCTTTGTGCCCAGCATCTACCCTTAGTTGCATTGCGGAAAAGACCTTGGCGTTTGGCTTGGATCGCCCACCCTTGGGCATGTCTACCGTCGGTATCATTCGGGGCCCTCCCTCCAAAATACACATATAGTTGTGTTGAGGAAGTAACACCACATTGTACTGCCGTAAGAACTCCATACCTAGCACCACATCAAAATCATCGAGAGGTGCTACCGAGAAGTTTACCTCACCGTACCATTTGCCAATGTGAATTTCAGCTCCACGAACCACCCCATCTAGCGGCTTGGCTCTTGCATTCACGGACTTGAGGTATCCCTCTCCCTTTTCTACATAAAGGCCCAAGCGTTCCGCTTCCGCACGCCTAATAAAGTTGTGCGTAGCCCCCGTATCAACCAACACTTGAGTCTTGATGCAATTGACATAGGCTTCAATGTACATGAGCGCTGTCCTCGTCGGCGCGTCTGCACGCCGCTTGGTTTTGAGGGAATTGAATAGCTGCATGCAACCCATACGACTCTGTTCGCCCTCGTATTTTGCCTCGTACATTGCATTGAAAGCCTTTTTCTTCGGACAGTCCTTCACCCAATGATCCCCATCGCAGAGAAAACAGTTAGACTTCGGACCATTACCTCTATGGCCGTTGCGTTTCTGCTCTTTCCACTTGGGCGGTTTGCCTTTCTCCTCCTTGCTCTCCGGAGGCTGAAACTCTTTGGCTTCGCCACCCTTGCTGTGATTGGGTTTAGAATTTTTGGACTTTCCCGAATCCCCCTTGCGGTAATCCATGAGCGTCTCCGCCATTGTAAGGGCGTCGGATATATTCTGCACTCCACGCCGCTTCAACTCATTGGCTGCCCAGGATTGTAACCCATCCAGGAAATTGAACAACAAGTCCTCCTCGGTCATGTTGCGGATTTGCAGCATCAACAAAGAGTACTCCTCTACGTACTCCCCAATGGACTTCTTTTGTTTCAACTCCTTCAACCGCTTGCGAGCGTCATGCGCCACATTCTCCGGATAGAATTGGCGTTTTAACTCCCGTTGCAATTCATCCCATGTGTCTATGGTGCAGGTACCCTTGCGAATCTCCTCGCTTTTCCTACGCCACCATAGAATTGCATGATCAGAAAGGTATAAAGTTGCGGTACTTACCTTGTGTTCGTCCCGCACGCCCATAGCGCCGAAATACCTCTCCATTTGCCAAAAGAAGTTGTCAAGCTCCTTGGCATCCCGTCTGCCGCTAAACTCCTTCGGTTTAGGGGCTTCGACCCTTGGTGCAGCCACTGCACTTTGAGTAGCTACGCCATTAGCGACCGCTCGCTTGCACAACACCACATCCTCCTTGACATCTTCAAACCCCTTTCGTAGCTCTTCTACTTGGGCTTGAACTTTGTCCATGGTGTTGTAAACCTTCTCCTGAAAAGCCTTGATCCAGTCCCGTTGCTTGACAGCATGCTCGTCAATGGAGCTTTCGATTAGGGAGCGCAGCTCGTCACCTTGAGTATCGAGGCCCACCTCGACATTCTGGACTTGCTCCTCCAACTCCCCAAGGCGATCTGTTGCCTTGCTCACAGCACCACCGAGCCTCATAACCATGTCCCCTAGATCATGGTTCGGATCAACAAACTTTTCTAGCGAAATACTCTCATGTCTCCTAGCTTTGGGGTCTCTACCCTTCCCTTCAGTAATCCCCGATGTTCCAGCAACTCCCTTCACCATCTTCTTTGAACCCGCTCTGATACCACTTGTCACGGACTTAATTTCTCGAACCCGTGCGGCCTTAGACACTTGCTAGTGCTAAGCAGCCTACAAAACCCCAATAACCAAAGAAAGAGATGAAGAAGAAGCACACCAAGTGTTTGAGAGAATGCTCTCGTATTTTATTACTAAAGAGAGAATTACAAAGCTATACACTTACAAGCTAAGAGTATTTCTACAATTTAGAGGATGGTTTCTCAAATGAGAACTCCACCTATTTATAGCTAAAGCTATATACAATGGACGGCTAGGATTAACTCTAATCCAAGGGTCCAAATCTAAAGAGTAGAATATGCTAAGGAATATTCCAAAAGATGCCAACTACCAAAAGTATATCCAAAGGAATATGCCTTTTCTAGATTATTCTCCCACCTACCACATTAATGTGGCCTCAACCCAACTCCAACGGGCCTTCTAGAAGCTCTAGCCCATTTAACCCAAAATAGACTAGGTCCTCCCTTGGTGGTCCTGTCGTGCGCCAAATACTCGAGTAATTGCTTGAGAATATTTAGGGTGTGACAATGATGTAGGCAACTTCATTTTATTTGCCATGGATTCGGATGAATGAGTGCAATTTTGGAGACTACTCTGAAAGGCACTACAATTTTTGTTCCTTCAACTGGACTGGTTGAGGCTTCTGAAACTGTTTCTGCTTATTCCATCACGTTGCCAAACAAAAGCAAATCCCTTGGAAAAAGAGGCTCTAACACTAAGTCATAAGGATTGTGCCTTGATTTTCATGAGGTAACATGTGCCTCGTGGCATTTACATACAAGGACATTAAGCAGCAAATTTGAGTCAGCTACAAAATCACTGACATGTAATCATTGCCATAATTCTCCAGCCTATCCAAGCACAGCATCAAATGCTTGAAAGAAATGACTAACACGATCCTTCAATTTACAGAGAATTTGAGAAACAGAGTTGTCTTTTGAGGTAGAATACATTATTGAGTCAGAAAGTAAGTGGAGGAGAGAAAATGATAGCTAAACTTTCACTCTTAAAACTTCTACTTACAAGAGCAATTAGATGTGAAATTCAACTAATCTAATTGGCACTTGGAGCATCTTAACACCATTTGTAAATAGTAAAGCATTGTTTATAGAGACAGCGGTCCTGTCTTCAGGACATCACAAGGCAGACAATTAGCAGAAATTATGAATAGCTAGCTTTCAAGAATATTATCATCTCAATAAACATAACAACATCTTCAGCTCAACACGCACTTAACAGATTATTGGAAAAGAGCTAATCCAGATCATGAAAAACCAGGAGCTTTTGATTCAAACACGAGTAATATTATTTACATGAAAATTTAACACAAAAAAAAAATCTACCACAGAGAGATGTCTGACCTTTGGTACAAGGTATTATTTTTGCAAACGAAGTTTGTTTCCACCTTCTCTCATAATCTCATAAGCAAGTTTATCTTTGCAAACGAAGTCATCTATTTACAGGATGTTTCTCTTAACTCAACACCATCAAGGCCTTAAGTTCTTGAACGCTGCTAAACCCTGATTCTATATCACGTAATATAAGGTACTCAGCATTTCTTGTCCACCGATGCAAGATATATTGAGATGGAATTTCCTTTATGTCCAATAAGTTGAACACTTTTAGGATATGCCTGCAAAGAATGCCTTCAAATTCAAACATCTACAGCTGCAACTCATATTTAGGGCACTGAAGGTTACAACACGGTTCTCATCCTCATTTCCACACTTTTGCACCAAGTATCGGGCAATGGTTGCTTCTTCATAAGTTTTTTATTGAAAAATTAGTGATTCAATAATTTTGGTTGGATAAGAATTGAGATGAATACTAAAGTGAAGAATCACAAGAAGTCTAAAATGTATGGGACACGTATGGAGAAGTCTAAGACGTGTGGGACACGAAGGGGGAAGTGAAACGGGACTTGAAGACGCGAAGAAAATGAAGAAATCATGGGGAACTAACCAGCGCCACGGCGCCCAGGACTGAGCGCCGCGGCACTCAACACAGAAGACCAGTGCCGCAGCGCTAGGAGCGAGAAGGGCTAGCGCCACAGCGCCCAGGGACGAGCGCCACGACACCAAAACGCGTGGAAAAGTCCGTTTTAGTTTGTGATTTCGAGTTTTGGGAAGTTTTGGACTTCCAAAACAAGTGGACTCTTACTCCAACAAAGAATAAGGTTTGTAGGCACGAAATACACCCTATATAAACACTTGTACCCTTGTTTAAGATCAAGCATCTAAAGTTTCAAGATATAACCATAAGAGAAAATAAAGGAGTTAGGTAGGCACTAAGTGCGTGGTGCACTAGGGTGTAACCTTTGGGGGTATTTTCTTCTTTAGGTTCTTTGAGTGAATAAAAGAGAAACACCATAGATTCTTTTGGCTTAGATGCTCGGGCTATTCTTGTGTTTCTTGTAAAAATCTCTTATGAGGAGATACTAAGAGGTCTTAGAGAGTCATGATGATCAAGGGTAGATGCTTAGAGGTCTCTATGGGAGATACTAAGGGGTCTTGTGGGATCATTGATGATGTAAGAAGATACTTAGTGATCTATTTCAATAGTAAGAAGCTGGATCATGGATCCTCCGTGGACGTAGGCAATTTGGGCCGAACCACGTATATCTTGTGTCTTGTGATTGGTTTGTTTTCTTTATCTTTATTGGTGTGTTAATCTTATGTGTTCTTGCTTATAGTGTGAGTTATGGTTTTTTGCTGCTCATAAGGTGTAAGGGGTATTAAGGTTGTGGCTTAGTTGATAGCATAAGAGTGTCAAATTGAAGTGCATGGCATGATATCCGCTACAAACTGATATCAGAGCTAGGTTGAAGCTACAAATTGCTATCAGAGCATATGTTGAAGTACAAACTGATGTCAGAGCTTGAGTTGAAGTCCAAACTGATATTAGAGCCATGGGTTAAAGTCCAGATTGCAGAGTATAGGCGGCAGAGTCAGATTGCAGAGCAAATGTTGTCAACAATGGGAACTCACAAATATAAGAGAAGAACAATAAGGAAGATGATTATCTGAAAGAGGAAAAGATGATGGCTTTACTGAAGAGTTTTGAAGTAGAGATCACTCTTGAAGAAGACTTCCAAGAAGATGGCGTCATCTAGGTCTTAGTTAGAAGAATCATTCAGATTGAACACAAAATAAAGATAGAAAAAGAAGAACAATCAAGATTGAAGGGCAGATCCAAAAGGTGTCTAGGGCACTCAAGGGGATAGTCCTAAGAGAAAGACAAAGATAGAAGGAAGGTGGATTTGCTAGTCTGTTGGATGACTAGGCAAAAACCTTAATTGCATGAGAGCTTCTGGAAGAATTAGTGTCTGATGAACGAACTATTTTTAGGATCTATGGTAGTGTTTTCATATGAGTCGTGGAGAATCGTTATTTACCAATTGGAGTAATATGACTTGTGGTAAGTCATAGGGGATTGGTAGAATAGGATTGAGACTACATAGTAAAAAAGGTAAGGGAGGGACTAGGTATGAGATTTCATTCCTCATCTCATGAAGATCTAGAGGACTCGGTACTGCTAGATCGAAATAGGGAGATTTATGGAAAGCATACAGAAGAAACACTAAATGGGGAAGCAAAAGGATCGAGGGAGTGATAAAGTACAGAGGGAGGCTATGTGCTTGTAGAAAAGTGCTTAGAATAGGATCAACATAGGGGTTGATTTGAAACAAACCATAAAACAGCTTTTGATATATCACTTTGTGGCAGGGGTCGAAAGAGAATGTGTGGAAAGAGTAGCAATGACGAGAATGAATTTTCACCATTAAGGGTTATGGTTATGGTGTCTTCGGGACATAGAAGATCACAACATTGAACTACTCTAGACATCAGCATTCAGGAATCTTTGGAGACCGTAGTTACAAAAGCCTTAGTTAAGTCGGGGACTTGACTTATAGACTATGCTAGTGAGCATTGGTCAAAGAGAGGTGACGGTGATTAGCTTCATGGGAAGAGATTTTGAATCAAGGAGGGAATTTGTTGGAAAATTGATGATTCAACAATCTTGGTTGGACAAGAATTGAGATGAATACCAAAGTAGAGAGTCACAAGAAGTCTAGAGCGTGTGAGACACGTATGGAGAAGTTTAGGACGTGTGGGACACGAAGGGAAAGTGAAATGGGACTTGAAGACGTGAAGGAAACGAAGAAATCGCGGGGAGCTGACCAGCACCGTGGCGCTCAACACAGAAGACCAGCGCCGCAGCGCCGGGTGCGAGAAGGGCTAGCGCAGCAGCGCCCAGGGACGAGCGCCGCCGCGCCAGAACACGTGAAAAAGTTCGTTTTAGTTCGGAGTTTTGAGTTTTGGAAAGTTTTGGACTTCCAAAACAAGTGGACTCTTACTTCAATAAGGAATAGGGTTTAAAGGTACGAAATACACCCTATATAAACACTTATACCTTTATTTAAGATCAAGCATATAAGGTTTCAAGATATAATCATAAGAGAGAATAGAGGAGTTAGGTATGCACTAAGGTGTAACTTTTGGGGGTGTTTTCTTCTTTAGGTTCTTTGAGAGAATAAAAGAGAAACACCATAGATTCTTTTGGCTTAGATGCTCAGGCTATTCTTATGTTTCTTGTAAAAATTGCTTATGAGGAGATACTAAGAGGTTTTAGGGAGTCATGGTGATTAAGGGTAGATGCTTAGAGGTCTCTATGGGAGATACTAAGGGGTCTTGTGGGATCATTGATGACGTAAGAAGATACTTAGTGATCTATTTCAATAGTAAGAAGCTGGATCATAGATCCTCCGTGGACGTAGGCAATTTAGGCCGAACCATGTATATCTTGTGTTTTGTGATTGGTTTGTTTTCTTTATTTTTATTGGTGTATTAATCTTATGTGTTCTTACTTATAGTGTGAGTTATAGTTTTTCGCTGCGCATAAGGTGTAAAGGGTATTAAGATTGTGACTTAATTGATAACATAAGGGTGTCAAATTAAAGTGTATGGCATAATATCCTCAACATTTTTATTACAAGATAATTATGGGTTTCAAGAAGTTCGTTTGAAATGTTCCGAACATATTTAGTGTATAAAGCCTTCTACCTTGTTCTTCTATCGGTTCTTTTGTTCGTAGAAAAGCCTTTCAGGTTAAATGTGTTGAAATCTTCTTTCCTTTCCTCGTCACGACGACGCTCTAGACCTTGATTGTATCGTGAAATAACTTCTGCAAGAGGAGTCTGGGCAGTTAAGGTTGTGCCAAAGAATGATTCAATGCTTTCACCTATTGGGATGCCATCAAAAAAGTTTCTAAGTACAATGGAACCCAACTTTCACGCTTTTCATACATGTCTTTTAGCCACACATTCTCCCTCAGGCCGTATTTGTTGATAAGGGTACTCCACATGGTATTAAACTCGGCAACTGTTTGACTCTGGTAGATGCACTTTTCATATCCAAATCTAAATTCTTCAGACATAGACCTCAAGTTTTCTCGTTCCTTGGCCCTAAACTGCCACATTGAAAAACGTCTTAGGAAAGACTTGGGCGATTGCCTGGTGGATAGCCATGTCTTGATCAGCAATAATTGACTTTGGATGGCGTCCAGACATTTCTTGAGCCATGTTTGAAACAACCATTTGAAAGACTCCTTGGATTCATTAGCTACCAAGGCACACCCCAAAAGCACTGGCTGCTTGTGGTGGTTAACCCCAACAAATGTTGCAAAAGGTACCAGATAATAACTTTTCCTATACGAAGTATCAAAAATAATAGCGTCACCGAATTGACTGCATGAAAATCTAGACCTGCCATCTGCCCAGAAAACACTCATGCATCTACCATTATCAACTTCTACTGAATGAAAGAATCCGGCCTCATCCGATGGTCTGGTTTGAAAATACTCGAAAAGCACATCATACCAATAACTTCCAATGTTGTTCTCTTGGCTTCTTTTGATAACACTACAATTATTTATTTCTGCTAGATCCACAGAGTCCAATCCACCACTCACCTCCTCTATGAGTTTCTTCGAAGCTGCAAAAGCTTTCCTGTTGATTCCTGCTTGATTCTCCAGATCATGATTATGACCTTGCTGGAGGTGATCAACAATCCACCTTCCAGATTCTTTTCTTTTTATCCTCATAAATGCTCCACAACCTACTCTTGAAGGGTGCTGAAACCCTTCCTTTGAGCAAACAAATCGCCGGGATGTAATGGACCCATCATTTTTTGAGCGAAACAACTGACCAATTCGTATTCTAAATCCTCCATTTTCAGCGTATGCTTGATAAAATATGTATGCATAAGGTTCAGGTATGCATTCTCCTTCACCTCCACTGCTTCTGAGGCGTTTGAAATTCATGACACCATATGGGCATTGCCCTCCATCATCAAATGATCTGAACTTGGGCCTGTGGGTCACATTAGTTGATGGTTTTATAACTGTAGGATCTCTGGTGTGTAATAGGCCAACAGTTTTCGCCAGCAGATTCAAGCTCATGATTGTGCTCCTTCATTTGGTCAAGAACCCACTTCCCAGAATCATGTTTTTGTACCCTAATAAAAGCTGGACAGCCAGTCCTTGAATTGAGTTGAAATCCTTCCTTCGAACATACAAACCTTCTCGAAGAAACTGACCCATCAGTTCGAGAACGATACAGCTGACCAATACGAATTTTGAATCCCACATGCTCTGCATATAGACTGTAAAACTGGCGTGCATCATCTGCTGAATCAAACTCTAAACCCACATACGGCTCAATTCTGGACTTTCCTTCATCCACGATATTTACATTTTCAGCCACTGTTAACACACTTATTGGGTATGCATTTACAATCATGGGATTCCCACACTCTTAAACATTAAGATCTGTATTTGAACTGTGTCAGCAGAAAAAGAACAAGAAATCAGAGGAAAAATCACCTTGAACTTTAGGCACTGTTCAGCTAGAATAAATGCAAACTACGTCAATCGATTTTTTTTTTTTGAAAAAAAATTGCTCTAAATTCAACTCAACAAAGGCGAAAAAATGGCGAGTAAGAAAATACAAAGAGTAAAATGTCACGAAAGAAGCTGACGAGTAAAATTGTTCAAAATTACATGATTTGCATCCCGAGAAGCTATGAAGCTTTATTTCAGAAAATTAAGAAATGCATAAACAAAAACCAATTTAATAATATCAACATCAAAATAACGGATAAATCAAAATAACGGATAAAGAGTGCGAATTTAACATATGCGAGCAAATCGGAGAAAGATCGTTGAGAAGTCAAATAAAATAATTATTTTAGTATGACTTGAGTAATGATAGGTCTTTTTAATTTTAGTGAGATCTATGATTAAGTGGAAAATTAATAGTTAATAAATTTTTTGACATTAACATATTTAATGTTAATGTTTTACAGAATGTTAGGGTTAATAATTTATAGTAACATAGTTATTGAAACCTCCCTAATTATTTGGACAAGTATACTATTTAAGTATGGAATTATTTCTGTAAAAATATTTTAATTATTAAAAAAGATGATAAAATTTTATGGACAACAAACTTCAATGCAAAATTTTTTATTACGAATAGTTGAAAATATTTAAAAAATAATGATGTGTAAAGTGGGATGGTATAAACTGATATGAAAAATGCAACATATTCCTAAAGACAGTTTCGTTACTTAGTTGATTTTAAAAAATAAATTATCTACCAAGAAGAAACTAAAAAAAAATGAAGGGTTATTCCATCAGATGAATGCCCCTTTTATGGTAGTGACAAGGAAACAATTTCACGCTTATTCTTCCAATATAACTTTTGTAATAAAATATGATACAAAGTACTCAGGACGTGTTAATTCAATTAATGCCTGGACAAATGGCAACGAATGATTTCATTCCTTTGCAAAAAATCTAAAAATAAATCTATCCTCAATAAAATCAGAAAAATTTCGTTCTATGATACAATCTATTTTATTTAAAAAGAACAAAATCTGATAATTTTTTAATAAAAAATTCCTTCTATTAATAATATTTATTAAAATATTAAAAATATTATTTAACTTAAATGTACAAGTGTTGTCAATAATTATTTTTTATTGTGTAAATATTTTTTATAATACCCGTTAAATTTAATATTTATATAAATTCTTTACTTACAACATAAAAAAAAACATCTGTGAGCAAATCAATTGTTGCATATCAAAGTAAAAAATTCTTAATTTTCATTAAAGGCATCGCCTTCTCGTATACGTGAAGAGACTGGAGCCGGAATCTAAGCCGATCGCTGTAGAGAAAATTTAATAACAAAAAGAATATATTCAAGAAATTGAGATTGTGAGATTAATTGACGAAAATTTTAGTTGATTGATATTGTAATTAAATTGATCGGCCATTACATCCACCAACATAGGGTCCATCCTCCACCAACGGCTATCATCCCTGGCCCGACAACACGTACTCCACCTTCCTTGCTCAGTTCAGAACCGGCATAACAGACCCAAAAAGTCGTTCATTCAGGCCGAACGAAGTAGCTCTTCCAGAGAGTTCTTTACTGTCTGGTGCAGGTGATCCACTTTTTAGTACCCATCCAAAATCTTGATTTTATCAAAGCCTCGAATTCATTTATTTTGGCGGGATTAATTGACGAAAAAGCATACCTTCGTCGTCTTCAAAGCTCAATTAATTCATCTCGTCGCCGTACAATCTTCTCCGCCTATTAGTCTACGTCTGATCTAACAGAGTTTTTTTTTTGGCAAAAATAGCAATTTTTGAGCCAGTCACGGAAAACTATCCCTAAATATTTTCGTTTATTTATTTTTATCCAAATGAGATTTGATCTGACCAAAATACCCAAAGTTAACGAGAAAATATCCCACGTGAACCAAATGCCCTCAATCTCAAATCGTCACCGTTCTCTTTCACCATTCGAAAGTCGAAGTCTGCTGTTCTCTTTCCCTGAACTGAAGCCGTCCAATTAATCCTCAAAACCTATTGAATCAGTTTTTCGCGGCGGAGGTTGCACTATTGCGATTCAGGTCCGAGCTTTAATTCAAATCACATCTCTGTAAGTCCAAAAAAGGAATCTTTCTTATCACCCTTTGTTTATTCAACAAGCTTATTTGTTAGCATTTTATGAATGTTTGTTTTTTTGGCCAACACCAGTAATCTCGTTAATGACAATTCGTAGAAAAAAAGGGAAAAATTTCATGGGTAAAGCTCCATCTTCTGTTTTGACCTTACTTCGCCAAAACCCATGCGCTCGTCAAAACCCTAAAACGCAAATAAGAAATCTGTCATTGGAAGCACAAGAAGGCGAACAGCTTTACTCAGACATTGCAAAACAAGTTTGCAAAATTATTAGAACCAAACCCAGATGGGAACAAGCTATATCGTCTGATTTCCCTTCTTTCAATTTCAATGATCCTTTATTTTTCCGCGAGCTTCTAAAGCACCAAAACAATGTACTTTTTTCGCTTTGTTTCTTTCAGTGGTTGCACTCTCGTTATAGTTTTTTACCTGATTTAGATTCGTGTAATGTACTTTTTGATTCCCTTGTGGAGGCCAAGGCATGTAAGGCTGCTACAGATTTTCTTGATATGACCGGATTTAGTCCTGATTTGGATTCTTTAGAGCGTTTTATACAATGCCTTTGTGAGGATGGGTTGATTGAAGATGCATTTGGTATGCTTTCAAAGTTGAAAGAAAAAGGAGCTTGTGGTTCAATAAAGATGTGGAATTCAGCGTTGTTGGGTTGTATTAAGGTTGGCAGGACTGATCTTGTATGGAATTTGTATCAAGATATGATTGAATCGGGTGTTGTGGCAGATGTTAATGCTGAGACTGTAGGGTATTTGATTCGAGCTTTTTGCAATGATGGCAAAGTTTCTCAAGGTTATGAGCTTCTGCGACAGGTTTTGGAAGATGGGTTGGAGCCAGGGAATGATGCTTTTAATGAATTAATATCCAGGTTCTGTAAAGAGAAGAATTATGGTAGAGTGTCAGAACTACTACGCATAATGGTGGCAAGGAAACGTGCACCTGATATTTTTACTTATGAGGAAGTCGTTAATGGACTTTGCAAGAGTAGAAAGACACTTCAAGCTTATCAGGTTTTTAATGATCTTAAGGAGAGAGGGTATGCACCTGATAGGGTCGTGTATACAACTATGATTCATGGTCTAAGTAAGATGGGATGGCTTGGGTCTGCTAGGAAGCTGTGGTTTGAGATGATCAGTAAGGGACTGCTGCCAAATGAATATACTTACAATGCACTGATGCATGGATATTTTAAGATCGGTAAATTTGAAGAGGCCAAAAAACTGTACAAGGAGATGTGTGATAGAGGTTATGGAGAAACCACAGTGGCGTACAATACGATTATTGGTGGGTTGTGCTTATGTAGAAGGATAGAGGAGGCTTATCACTTGTTTGAAGCAATGACCCAGAAAGGTATTGTTCGTGATGTGATCACATATAACACATTGATTCAAGGATTTTGCAAGGAAGGGAAGATTGTTGATGGCATAAACCTTCTTAAAGAACTCTTGGCACAAGGTATACAGCCATCAATATCCTCTTATACCCATCTTATTAAAATGCTATGCCAGTTGGGACATGTGCAAGAAGCGAAAAATTTGTGGAATGAGATGTACAAAAGGGGTCTGGATATGTCATTACTGGGTTGTGTGGGCAAGGTTATGTCGTAGAGGGAATGCAATGGTTAATAGAGATGCTGAAGTGTAAACTCAAACCACCGAAAAATGAGAGACTGGTTCAGTGTTTATCACAAAATGATAGGTTTGGATGTTTCTTTACTTGTTTTAGATTTCATGCTTGGAAAAGGTTATGCACTTGAAGAAGCAATTTGCCAATCTTTAGTCACTAAACTTTGCCAAGGGAACTCCCATTTGGTCAAAACGTTTCTTGGGAACATCCTGGAAGGAAACTAATTAGAGCTTTTCCAGTTTTGTTATGTGCAACTTCCACACCTTTCAAATTGTGATCTAAAGTCACAAAGTGGTTTAACTATGATTATTTATATTATTCTGAAGCTGGTAATAAATTTTGTATCATTATTTACCTTCAAATTTTGCATGTTTTGAAGGAATGAATACAATGAAGATCATTGATCAATGTTGAATCCTTGCTGAATTTGTCTGATTTCTAGATTCATCCTGTGGCAGATTTCTATAAAGTGTGGGCTTAATTACTTGTAGTATGAATTCTCTGATGCATAAAAACAATCGGAAACTATATTTTCTGTAAAAAAAAAAAAAAGGAAAGAAAAAGAAATTCTAGAGTTAAAAACTCTTTTATCTTTGTTTTGTGGAAAGGCCACAAGCGATTATATCCTTCATCTGTTAAATAAAATTTTGTTTTATCCATTTTTGTAGGCCGAGTTGACTCTTTAATAATCTATTTGCAGGGACATGAATGAATACGTCATTGTTATGATCATGATGGAATTTGATCTGATAATAGCTGCGGTAGATGATTAAGGCTTATATTGTTGCAAAAATGGCCCCGTGTTTGAATGTTCCAATTTTTTTAATAATAATTATCAATATAATATTATTGAATAATTATTAATATTACATCGTAGTAGCAGGATTATTGATATTACATCATAAAATTATTAGGATGTAATATATGATATGACAACAATAACTCTATAAGGAGACCATTCTTTAAATTAGGATCACTATACTTGTTAAGGATGGAATATCCTCCCCTCTCACAGGCTCGAACTTAATCTCTCATTTTAAAAAATACAATAACTTTATAACAAAGGACCATCGGCCAATTCTCTAGTTATACAACGCTAAAAGTCTTGACATATTTGGAATTGTCTTCTGAATCTAACTATTCAGTATCTCAAAAATTAATTTGTATTAAATATATAACTATAAAATAATAAATCAAACAAATAATATAATAATAAATAAATTAATCATATTATCTTATATTAAATATAATACTAGTGAGTTTATATAATAATTTTTTCCTTTAAGCGGCTGCAGAAATTGAACCATATTTTATAATGAATTAAGAAATAAACTATTTCTGACATTACGAGGCTAAAAGAGAACAAAGAAGAGCTGGAAGAACACGTCAATCCTTTTTTTTTTTTCTAATTTAAATTTTGTCCATACGGCATTGTTTTTCCTAGAACGTTCATCGTTCGTAAAATGAGAAGAAAAAAAATTGGATTGACCACCGTGCCATTAGCACGTCTAAATTAGAATCCAATGCAAAACGAGAAGACCTAGAACTAATAAAGTCAATGGTTTTTTTTTTTTTTTGGTTGTTTTTCCCAGAAATTCATAAAATGAGAAAAAGATAGACCAGGCCAGCTCAATATTCGTGGACTAAGCAACCGGGTAAGTGCCAACACTAGCGTCACAGCCCGTGGCAGCGGCCGTGCCCCAAAGGCGTATGGCATGGGTCCCATAATTCCATCACCTTACACGAAAAATCGAACCACGATGCAACTGTCAGTGATACAAACGTGCTGACCAACCAGTCACACTAACACAACTAAATTAAAATATCCTCAACTACTACCCAAAGTTTATAAAGGGCATAGAAACAAACAATCAAAATTCCTTGTAGCAAGAGCGAGGCGAGAAGAGAAAGATGCAGGGAAATTCGGGTTACGAGAGCGTGATAAGCAAAGAGGAAGAGAAATTCGGGGTTGATTTAGAGGGAGGACAAGGGGAGAGGCTTTACCCGGGTCTTAGTTACGGAGAGAATCAGCTCCGATGGGGCTTCATTCGCAAGGTCTACGGGATCTTGGCCGCTCAGATCGTCTTGACCACTTTTGTCTCCGCAGCCGCCGTTCTTTACTCTCCCATCAACAATCTCCTCCAGGGAAATTCTGGCCTCCTCCTCCTCCTCTCCTTCCTCCCCTTCGTCCGTACGTTCTCTTTTACCTAATTTCATTTTTTTTTACAAGAACCCCCCAAAAAAAAGAAATTATATATTATTTTATTAATTGTGTGATTTTATGATTGGTTGTGAATAATTTTTTTGGGATTGAGCATGCTATTTTAAATAACTGTTAACACATGCGGTTCTGTTTGTTTTTGTTGAAATGTTTTTTTGTATTTGATGTTCCATTGAAACTGGGACCTGAATAGGAATCAATATGATGGTAATTTCGTTGTTAAGTGATAAATTTTTTTAATGACGAAGATGATGATGGTGATGGGCTTGTATTAGGAGTGCTTTTGGAGTGTGCTTGGATTATCTTTTGCCTGGGTTTATTATTGTTTTGTGTAAATGACTACGGGAAATGTTTATTTGAAGGTTCTTGTTTTAGTGACATGTTGTTTTGGCATATGTCTGAGATTAAAACTGGGGGATTTGGATTTTTTCTATTATGAATTATGATGTTCCATTGATAGTCCTTTCAAGTCACCCATGTTATCCATATCAAGTCTCTTGCTTAGTTTGCTTGGTTGTGATTCTGATGGAATTAGTAAACATCATGCTCAATAACTCAGTTATAGTATTCCTGAAACACATCTCCAGATCTTTCAAATCTTGATTATATCCTTTCTCATTCTGATGTCAAAAGAGATTTCTTTAAGATAAAGATGATTATGTTAGTCTGATACTCGCATCATCTGTGCATGACTGCATTCGTTGGTTACATCATATATGTTTTTAACATAATTCATTACTAAGAGATTTCAAGTCTTTCAAATCTCAGATTTATTTTCTCTTTTTACAGTCAATGCTTTTCATTCTTCCATTGAAAGAGATTCTTTAAGATAAAGATGATTATGTCAATCTGCTGGTTGGATCATTTGTGCATACTTTGCTAGCATCATATGTGCGTTTATCCTAATTTATTACTAGGAGATTTCTTGAACTTCCAAATCTTGATTTATTTCCTTTGCATTCGATGCATTTTCATTCTGATGTCAAAAGAGATTTCTCTAAGACAGACGATTATGTTTGTGCTTTTTTGCTTGCTTCATATATGCTTTTATCAAAATCTATTACTAAAAGGCTAGAATCCATGTAGTGTTGTGGCCACTGCATGTGTATCACCAGAAGCACCCTGTGAACTTGATTATTCTTGGTCTCTTCACTGTGTCGCTGAGTCTTCCTGTTGCCGTTAGCTGCGCTAATACTGATGGTTAGTATTTTTCTTTTCCCCTGTTTGTGCTCTTCTGTTGACGATTCTTTGCCTAGCGGTAATTTACACTCTACTTCTTATTTATCATTATGACTGGATTATCTTTATGTATACCGGATGCTTTCAGGTAGGATTGTGCTTGAAGCATTAATTCTGACCTCAGCTGTGGTTTCTGCTTTAACTGGGTACACTTTCTGGGCCTCTAAGAAGGGCAAGGACTTCAGCTTTCTTGGACCAATTCTATTTACCAGCCTCATTATCCTCATCCTGACTAGCTTTATGCAGGTGAGAAATTCTCCTGTTAAATTGTTCTATCATATTAACAAATGTAGGTGCATGATTTAGCATAGATGCACCGTTATGTATCTTATTTGGTTCGATTAATTTTGTGTTATAATCCAGATGTTCTTTCCATTGGGATCAACCTCTGTCGCCGTTTATGGTGGAATTAGTGCTCTCATCTTCTGTGGGTACATAGTTTATGACACTGACAACTTGATCAAGCGCTTCACCTATGATGATTATATTTTGGCCTCTGCCACTCTCTATCTGGATGTTTTGAACCTCTTCATTTCCATTTTGCGGGTGCTGAGATCAATGAATAATTAATTGTACAGCAGTCTACCACCAGCTTCGATCTTTGTGCAATCACCTTATGGTGCTCAGTTTATATAGAAACTGAAACTAAAGTCTGAACAATGTTATTAAGGATATAATACATCTTCCTATGTACTCATGAATTGGTGCTTGCAAATTTCTTCGTTTTGCATTTGTCTTAATTTCGGTTGGTATGTGGATACAAGATTTGAATCTTCTTCAATTTCACAGTTGCTTTTCTGGGTAAAATTTATTTGTTTATTTTTTAAACTATGATTTAGAAGCCACCGCCAGGTCGAAAATAGCACGGCTTATTGGTTGCTCTGGGTTGGATGGCTGCTATCACTTTTTAGCTAATCAATAAGCAGCAAAATTTGATGGGATAAGGTGCTTGTTATACATCAGACTGGATTCGAATGTCAACTTGGCAGCAGTATTGTTTGAGATCGGTCCGAGTGATTATGTTAGACTGGTCTGCCTTATTCCTGCTTTACTTTTGTTGGTCTGCTCATTTCATTTATCCTTGCACCAAGAAGCTACCGCTGTCACCGTGGAATAAAGTTGAATGGAACTGTGCTTATTTGTTAGTCTTTGCTTTAGCTCTAATCAATGCATTCAGTAGATTCTTGGAATAAGTAATGAAACCCCTTAAATCTGTTGACTCACTCGACTGACAGCTATATTCGAATATTATAGTACTAGGATTGAATGTCATCTTTGTATGTATAAACAGCCCGGTTGAGTCATAACATACCGAAGGTGTTATTTTTGTAGGAAAAAGCATATCGGTTAAGGATGTAAAGAGACTATTTATATCTTAGAATTACATTATGTACAAAAGGTTTTGTTTACTTAATTATAAGCAACTATTGGGTTGAACCAGGCCTAGTGCCTTGCCAATTACATTATTACAAGCTGATCGAGCAACTTGATTCAAGTGCCTTAAGTTTACATTTTGCAATCTTATTCCTTTGCATGGATATTTGGTGCTACAATCAAATTTTATAGCAATAGGTGTAGCCGATGTTCCTCGAATGTCTTGATACAACACATCATTGATTTTTACTCCTGATATCTGATATCAAAAAGTGAGAGAAAAAAATATATTAGTTGATATTATTATTTTTTTCTTTGTATTATTCTTTGCTAACAAGGAAAGATTGATCATTTCCTTACCTGACCAGGGCAATTTAAGTTGTGAGGGCAGTAGTTTTGATCAATGATAATGGGATTTTTGACGTTTTGCATAACAGCATCAATGAATTGTACGCCTTGTACAAATCCATTGCTGGGCCTAGCCCACGACTTTATTCTCAGCCCATTTGTGGTACCTCTGAAAATAGTTTTCTTAACAGTCACATTTTGCACACCTTCCTCCTGCAAATCCTTGGCTAGGCTCCCAATGCTGCAAACCACAAGAGACAAGACACCCGTCCATGATGTTAATATCCCGGAAAGTAACAGACCATTTTGTAGTTTTTGGTCGAAATTAAAAAAGTATTAACATATATTGTTTTAAGAAACATTATTTCCAGATACACCATTGTATTCTGATTTATAATTAATTTTTAGAGGGTTTGTAAAGTCACCTAATGCCATGGCCGGGGCCGCATGTAAGACGTTCAATCCACAAGTTTTTGGTGCCGGGGCCAATGGAGATGCAGTCATCGCCAGTCTTGATGGTGGAGTTCATTATCCTCACATTTCTCGATAACTGGACGTGTATGCCATCCGTGTTCGGACTGTCGCCTGCGGCTATGACTTTAACTCCTTCAACATGCACATCTTGGCAGCCGTTGATCACAATGTGAAACATCTGGCTGTTTAATGATAGAAGTCCGTTGATTCTGATGTTGTTGGAGTTTGTAAAGCTCAAAGTCTGCACTCACACAAAATAGATTTGAAGCTAAGACAATGAATATATTCTTGATTCTTGAATAGAAAAGGACAAAATGATGAAAATCAAAGAAAGTTACGTAATTAATACCGTTGCACCATTGGAACAATTAGTGCCTGCTGCTTTGCAAGCCCACAACGAAGGGCCCTTGGCGTCGAGTGCCCCACCGATCATGGAAACGCCACTAACTCCTTCAAAGCTAAGCCAATTGTTAGCTTGACCTAGCACACGGTAATCTGTTGGAGCCACCAGTGTTCCATCAATTCGGAAAGTGATGTCTGAGCTTTTGCAGTCACCTTTAAAAGCCATAGCGCCAAGCAAGTACCTTCCTTTTGGTACATATATTGTGGCTGATTCTGTAGAGGCACAGGCTGTAGCCCATGCTTTCATAAATGCTTGGGTGGAGTCAGTAACACCATTGCCTTTGGCTCCAAAACTCAACACATTATAGTCTGTTGTTGCAGATGATGATAAATACAAGTTAACAGAGACAATGAGAACAAATATGTATAGAAGACTGATGGACTTCATCATATTTGCACAATATAATATAGGAGGGAGGAATCGAAATTAAAGTGAAAGAGACAATAATTAAGATTGTTGTGGTTTGATTAAAGAGAGCTTGAAGGATCGATGAGTAGTTGATGGGAAGATGTTGGAAAAGATTAAGCTATATATAGATATGCTTAATTAAAGGGCATAGATATTAATATTAGATACAGATGTAATTTGGATTAGATAAGAACGGATTAATGTATGTTTTAAGAAATCTAAATTAAACTCAAAAGGAAAGCAGCGCCGGTGCCAAAGCCCTACTTCTCTTATTTACATTACGTGAACCAATTTTCGTAACTATTAACGTGCAGCCGCACGAAGTAGTAATTAGTACGCTGATGGCGATTACATGTTTGCTTTGCACGCATCGCCTTTTACAGAAAGAATCACAAAACAATCAACTCTCTTATCTGGTTCTGTAAAATTTCAATTTTAAAAACACTTGGCCAAAATAAAATAAGGGGTATGGGTTTGGGATTGTAAATGAATACAAAATTTCATTTGTCTTCCTTAATTAAATTTTCATTAATTAGATTGAACACTGGTGGCTCCAATTAATTTGAACACATGTTATATAAATCGGTTCAGCTATATATATAAAACAGTTAACCAGTATTAAGTTGAAGTTAAGAACATTTAGTCTGCCTACCAATTAATTGCTTAATCATAAATTAGTGAATTAGGAAACAATTCATCATTTCCATGATTGTTAGAGAGTTATTTATCAAATATAAGAACGGCCGTTGACTAGGGATTTAATAAATTCAGGGCATCTCTCAATTCTGAATTCCGTGTTATATTGCAGGCCGTACTCCGTACCGGATGATTGTAAAAGAATTTATAAACAAATTTACATCTCCAGCCATCTTATTATAATATAAGCAAGCATTATGTACATATTTTTCAAAATTCCGCGTCAACCTGTAGCTTGTTAGAGAATTTGGTGCATTGCTCCAATAAATTAAAAATTAAAATAAAAAAATAAGTAGCTTGTTAGAGACATCGCTTCAATAAAGGTAAAGTCAGCGTGATTTCTCGATCAACTAAATTAATCAACTTTTTACATTGCTTTCATGATTTTTATTTTATTTTTTCTGTAAAATTCTTCCACGGTTGAGAGACCAATAAGGATCTGTTTGTTTTTTTTTTTTTAACTTAATATTGAATATGGTTTGATTATATTTATTCAGTCATTAAATCAATTTAAGTTGAATTAAAAGAGTAAGTGAATTTTTTTAACTTTTGGTTAAATATAAAAATTTAAATTATTTAATTAATTTTCTTCTTTATAATATCTCTAATTATAAAATATATTTATATCTCTATTTATATAAAATATTTTTTTTCTTTTTTGTATATTACATACGTACTTCTTTTCTAGCGATCTCTTTTTTTTTAATTCAATTAATCAAGATTTTAATTATTTTAATATTATTTTGTATATACAAATATATTTCTATTCATACATTTCTATTTTTTATTATTAATTCAATATTAACTTACAACTGTACAAATGTAAAGATATTAGTTTTAGAGTGATTTTTAATTGAAAAAATAAATAACTTAATACTTATATTAAATTTTTTTTTTTAAAAAGGTTATTCAAATTCAATTATTCAACTAAGTTATTTTCATCTTTAATCATAATTCAACCAAAAAAAAAAAAGCTACCTAAATAAAGCCATTTTCTTGTAACTAAGAAGTTAAAATATTGCTCCCTTAATTTTACCATGGTTGGCTTTCTATTATCATAAAAATGTAATTCGGAATCTTTGTCTTTTTTAATCTAGATGTCCAACTCTTTATTTCCGTTGTTATCAAATGAAAAATCATCCAATTATTTATCAAAGAATTGTTAAAAGTCAAAAAACAAATCTCTGGTTCTCTATATAAAGATAAAGTTTTATATTTTAGTAGTTTTTTTATTATATATTCAACGTCCACAACAGAAAAACAAAAGCTCACATTTAATTTGCAATTTCCTCTACTGATTGATCGTGGTAGTGGTAATATGAAAAATTGTTATTCTGTTTTGTACAAATATTTTCACTGGGGATTTATGGTCGTGATCATCATATCCTTTTTTATTTCTGTAACAATATTCTATTTTATTTATGATGGGACTTTTTTCTTAATATTTATTAATTTTAAGAGGTTACAAGAATATATATAATATTTACAATATTTTTAAAATTTTTATTTTTAATTAGAATAAGAGTTTATAGGTGTAAAAATTTAAATTCTACTTAAAAAAATCATTTTAAACAAAATAAATTTTTTTAAAATTGGACGCCGCAACGCCACAGTGCTACTGCTACGACACTGGTGACTTTGTATTTAACGTTGTTGTGCTTAGGCTTGGTAAAATTCCATGTTTGTTCCAATTCATTATTTATTTTTAACTCTCCATTTCGCTCATTTTTTTATACGTTCAACTCATAGTAATTTCATATTAACTTTTAATTTATCTTCGACTCAAAATTATATTTAAACATAATATTAATCACAAATTTCAACAATTTCAATAAAATTCACCTCACCTTAGTTATTGCTCTTATCATCTGAAGTAAATTAAAAAGAAAAAAGATATTAGAAACTTGGACCAAATTAAACCATTAGTTATTGCTCTTATCATCTGAAGTAAATTAAAAAGAAAAAAGATATTAGAAACTTGGACCAAATTAAACCATTTTTTTGTTGGTAAAATCATAATACTCGTATTAGCAGTACTTGAAGCGCTGGCCACTTTTTCATATTAACTAGTATCGGGCATGAAATGACAAAGCAAATATAATTTTATACTTGTTTGATTTTAGGGTTATGAACGAGTATGGTGTCTTTTATCACAGTCTGTATGTAATACATGTGTATGCAAAATAAATAAGTTGGTGGCAGAATAAATAATAAATAAAAAAAAAGAAAAAAAAAAAGAGAAAAGAGCAAGCACTGGATGTTGTTGTATATATATGTTTGTTTTATTTTTTTTGTTTCGTTTAAGAAGAAGCAATTGAAACAGAAGAAAAGAAGCAAAGCCGAACAGAAGGAGGAAAAGAAAGAAAGAAAGAAAGAAAGAGAGAAGAAGAAAGAAAAAGAAAAAAAATAAAAAAGATTAGCCAAGAGAAATAGAAAGTTTCAAAAAATTAATTTGGATAGTTTGATTATATCTAGGATTTAGCAGGTAATAGTTTTACGATATTAAAATATTATATTTTAATATTTATAATATATATCGGTACCAATAATGTATTTTTACACCATATGATATAGGAGGTGTGCCAATAACGGGTAGATCTCAGAATTCATACCCAGCTCAGGATTAGCGCACTTTTGTGAGTGGATAACTATATATATTTTATATGTTTTTTTAATATAACTATTTATGATTAAATTACGCGCTATCAGATTTAGTCATGATTTATTTTAGACAGATAAATATTTATGCTATTTATTATATTTAGAAAAAAAAATAGAATTTATTATAGTATAATTTATGATTACATTCAGTACATAAATATTTATTTTAGAACAATTATACTTTCATGCTATTATATAGTAGTAGTTTTTGAATTACCACATGCGTACCCTCCCCTTTAGTATAGTTGCTCTGCGCATGTGTTAAATCAATTTAGTTTGTTCTGCCCGAGCGATGTCGCATTCCCCCGGATTAGACTAGCTCAGATCCTCGGCTCTATCTGTGCGTGAGTTACTCCAGCAGGTTACACCAGTTTTTTCCCAAATACAAGTTTGGTGTAATTTTCAATGTATATGTAGTATATGTTTCCACAGCTATGTTACATATATTCAGCTTGATAATAGATTTTTTGATAGTTTACATTTTTAGACTTTCAGATTCCTAGTATTATGTTATAATTTTAGCTTTAGCATAGATTTTATGACAGCTCATACTTTTAGTACAAGTTTATTGACTGCTCAGTATATAGTTTCACGATTATTCTATCTTACAGATTTATACATGTAGAATACATATAAAGTATATAATATTTTTAGATTATGTCCACTCACTGAGCCACAAGCTCACCATTTTTTCTATTTTCTCAAGTTGTCACGGGAATTCGTGCAGTGTGATATAATCATCACATTTTGAGATTGGCCCATAACACGCATAGCTGCATAAGTGTCTCAGTCTGTGTATTTGTATATCTTTTGTATATTAGAGTACATGTGTACACTTTTTATTGAGGCAGGTAGCCTCATTGTATCATATGTATGAGTAAAGAGTATGTTAGTCTCACGTCATCGCAGAATCTATCTCGATTCTCGAGCAGGGCTCAAGTCGAATCTTGTCAGTTTAGTATCAGAGCATGATTTTAGATTCTGTAGATTAGTACATGATACATGCATGTTAGAGATGTCATTGATGAATTGGTGCATTTTATATATTTTTATCATGCATCCATGTGGCCGACCTCGCACGAACTTACGGCTGAACTAGGAGCTCCCTTAGTATAAGATAGAAGGGATGAACCTATTAGAGTGATAGTAGTTGAGTCAATTCCCCCTGTACCCATACCTCAAACTCAACTTAATCATATTGTAAAGGAGATACACCCTCAGCTAGTGCCATAACCTGTGATACAACCTACACAGAGACAGCCTGATAGACCTATCTTAGAGCAATCTATAGATAGACTGGGTTAATTACTGACAGTTGCAGTGGAGAGACAAACGTAAGGACAACTCAGGAGAGAGAACACAATAGAGCGTGTTTGTAGTTTAGGGGCAGAGAATTTTTCAGGCACTACAGAGTCAGCTGATACAGAGTCATGGTTGACCAGAGTAGAACGAATATTTAATGTTATGAGATATACTGATGGTGAGAGGGTTTTCTTTACTACAGTTTTACTTGAGGGTAGGGCATACCACTGGTGGAGATTAGTATCACGTAGATATAGAGGGGTGATTAGTTGGGATGATTTTTGTAAAGAATTTAATATTAAATTCTTTCCTATGGTTTATCAAGACATCCAGACTAGTAAGTTCTTTAAGCTAGAACAGGGATTGATGATGATAGAGGAGTACGAAAACTGTTTTATAGAGTTATCGATGTTCGCTTTATATGCAATACATAATGAGATGGATAAATGTAAGAGATTTGAACAAGGCTTTAGAGGCAATATCAGGATAGCAATTACAGCTATGGGGCACAGTGATTTCAGTGAGTTAGTAGGAGCTACAATGAGAGTTGAGAGAAGCCTAGTAGAGGCACGCAGAGCCCATTCATTCAGGCAAAGACCATGCCATGGTTGGTCAGTTGGTGGATCAAGTAACAGTAGAGCACCTAAAGGAGAGACATCCCATACTGGGTATTCTGATAGACAACAGTATGGTCAGAGCCTTATGTTATTAGGAGGATAGAGACAGAGTTCTAGTAAAAGTTTTGTGCCTTCATCTATTAGAAGCAACATAGGGAGTTAGAGGCTTTGGGGTGGTAGTTAGATAAGTAGTAGTGCTAGTATGAAAATGTACCCTCAGTGTTTCATTTGTGGTATGAGTCATGAGGGACAGTGTCTAAGAGGTTTTAGAGGTTACTATCATTGCGGACAAGCTGGGCATTTGAGGAGAGATTGCCCTCATCTTCTTTAGAGTAGCAGCTTAGTACAGAGTACAGTTTCTCAGGATTTTCAAGGTGGCAGTAGCAATATTCAAAGACATAGAGGATCTTCGATAGGAGAACCTATCTCTAGTACTAGTGTACAGTCTAAAGCTTTATGAGCTAGTAGAGATCCACAGAGGGTTCAGCCAGGTCGACCTCGTAGCCAGGCACGTGTATTTGCTTTGACTCAGCAAGAGGCACAAGCTACCCCCAAATGTTGTTACAGGTATGCTGATTATTTTTAGCCGAAAGGCCTATATTTTAATTGATCCGGAGTCTATGCATTCTTTTATTTCCCGTAACTTTGCTGTGCATGCGGATAGAGTGTTAAAACCTTTAGATTGTAGTTTGGCGGTAGCCACACTGGTTGGAGAATCCTTATTGGCTAAGAATGTATTTTAAGGTTGTGTTATCAAAGTGGGTAATAGTGAGATGATAACAGATTTAATTCATCTTGATATACATAGTTTTAATGCAATACTTGAGATGGACTGGTTAGCTAATTACCATGCTACTGTAGATTGTTTTCGAAAAGAGGTTATATTCAAAAGACAAAGAGAGCCTAATATTAATTTTTGTGGAGAGCGACGAGTTCTTCCATCCTGTGTTATATTTGCTATGACAGCTAAACGGTTGCTCATAAAATGATGTCTAGCCTATTTGGCATATGTTATTGATACCAGAGTCAATGAGGCTATAATAGAAGATATTATGGTAGTTAGAGATTTTTCAGATGTATTTCCTAAAGATCTTTCAGGCTTACCAGCAGATAGAAAGATTGATTTTGGTATTGATTTGGTTTCAGAAACAATTCATATCTTCAAAGCACCATACAGAATGGCCCCCTCAAAGTTAAAAGAATTAAAGACTCAGTTATAAGAATTGGTAGATAAGAGTTTCATCAGACCTAGTGTATCATCATGGGGAGCACTAGTATTATTTGTTAAAAAGAAGGATGGAACTTTGAGGCTATGTGTAGTAACCAGTATCCATAACCGGTAAGAATATGTATATTTATATATATAAATATACGTATTTTATTTGTATGTGGGTGATCCTTGATTTATATATTGTTATTAGTAGTGTTTTTATAGGTTAAGGATATACTATTAGTATTGGGTTTATTTGCAAGACTTTGGAATTATTTTAGGGACCAAATTGTTATACTTTGAAAGTTTTGGGGGTGAATTCGTAAATACCAAAAATTAACCACTTAGTATAAAAATACACTTTTAAAAACCCTAATTCTCTCATTTTGGTCGAGCTACCCATTTTTAGAGAGAGAAGAGAGAAATAAAGGAGAGAGAAAGAGAAGAAAAAGAAGAAGAAATTGGAATTTTGGATCTTTAGAGGTATATCACAACTAATTATCAATTTATTGGTGTTAATTAAGTTAATTTCTTTAAGTTTTTATTTCTGGAAATATGTATAATTAAGGATTTGATGTGTATTTCGTTTGATGTTGTGAGAATTGATGATGATCTATAAGATAGCTTGATAAATCATGATGAATTATGGAATTTCTGCTGGATAACCTCTTGATCTAGGAAATTTATAAATTGTTGTGATTCGATTCTGGTTTTGAATTTTGAGTATATGAAATTAGACATGTTTAGGAGCATCTGAGACTTTGAATCGACTGAAAATCTCGGAAATTGAATTTGTAGTGAATTTACCAAAATGACCCTGGAATTCTGGAAATTTCCTGTGTAAACAGTATGATACAGTGGAAAATAATTTTTGACCTGCTGAATGATCTTTAAAAATTATGAATTTGTGGGATATGATAATTTTATATGTCTAATATGATATACTCGGAATTGAGAATTTGGATCAATGTGGTTGAAGTGTTATGAATTTCTAAAGTGTATCAGCTCATTGTAGTATTTGATTAACAGATTTTTAAAGTTATGAAATAAAATAGTTTTAAAATACTTTTGGCAGTTATTTGGAAGCCAAATATTTATAATGGACTGAGATATGTGTCAAGAGTAATTATGTGGTAGTTTTATAATTTTTGAGTTAGTATATGATTTTATAAAATTGGGAGATTGAATACTGTTCAGTAAGTATCTTGATCCTGTCAGGTTTGTAGTTTGGATTCGATGGTGTGTATGGAATGGATTGTGTAGGAATTTTGATATAATATTCATATATAAGAAGTATATATGAGTCACGAATGATATATTCTGATTTCGGAGTAATTGGACATCATTTGATGTATTATAAATTTTTGTTAAGTGTAAGTGGTCAGAATGACAGGTTTTGAGAAACCAAATATTTAGACCAATTTGATGTGATAAATGCATTGTGTATAATTTTGTAAGCTATTTAAAGTATTTTGTGTGAATTGTGAGGCTTATGAAAGGATTAATCTCCATTGATAGGTTAAGGAGATTTAAGCCTTGTAGCTGAAAGTGTTAAGAGGTAAGTATACTAGACTTTTTACTGAAATCACAATAAACATAGTAATTGTTTTGTATGATTTTGCAAATGGGGTTAAGAATATGTTTATGTTATGTCAAAGTATATTTTGATATGAAATGTGAATATATGTTTCTGAATGTGAGCATTGACATTGAGCATGGACATACATGTGTTTTGTAAGTGAGCTTTCAAAATAAGATGTGTTTAATAAAGAAAGCTTTTGCAGTGTAATATGTCCATGAGAAATATTTTGTATTTTGAGGGTACTTGAACTCACTGTTAACTTAGTAGGCATTTTATGTGATTTGTGGAGCCTTTATGTGTGGCCTTTCCTTTGGGATTGGTATATGTTATATGTTCCGTATGTAGGGAGGATCCTATTGGTACCTAAAGGAAGAGTGAGTCATCACATTCGTGTGGTGGCGTATTGGTGCATGTGAGAGGACTCACCGATGATCAGGGTGAGGGTTTGGCTTTTACCTTCGGGCATAAGCATTATATATGTGTTATTCAAGACCTCACTTATACTATTCCTCTCATGCGGTATGTCACCTACGAGTGACATTTGGCTCATTATGTGATATGTGATATGTAAGTCCTACTAAGTAGTAGTCGAGTAATGGTATTCCTATTATGTGTTTTGAAAGAATGTGTAAGCGCTTACATGATATGTGATTTGATAAGATTATGATTTTGATTGATCACAGCATATCATACATATGCATTGTGTACATATATGTATTTGTATTTGATATATGAAAAATTAGTATGCTTACTGAGTTTTATACTCATTATAGTTTATGGTGATTTCAGGTAAATAAGGTACATGTGTGCTTAGCGGATTTGGCAAGGCTTCTGCTGTTCCTTGGGTTCCCTAAATTGCTAGGTTGTTGTGTGTTTCATTTGGGGACACGTGGGATAGGATATTTGGTTTGTCCCTATTGAATAAATACTTATGTATTATTTCATTGTGTGTGGATTGGATTTGGTTTAAGTTTTATAAAGTGTGGTGATTGGATGATTTTAAGTAAGAATTTGCAATGGATATATTCTGGGTTCCCGGTAACAAAGTTGCTACTGGTGACGTAGTAGAGTGTTAATCTCTGAGAAAACTCTGCGTATCTCCGGTTTAATAATTGTCCCAGTCATAATTCAATTGCTATAATTCTGAAAGAAATTGAAATGAAAGTTGAAAATTTTGTGTAATATTATTTATGAGTGCACATGCAGTGAATGAATGTAAGTGATGTCGTGTGTCGGATCTTTTGGGTCTGGGGCGTGACAGCTTTTATTGGTATCAGAGCTAAGATATGATTCTGTAGACTTTTAAATGTCGAGTCAAAGGAACCGAGCAGATGCCAAATCCTTAGAATCGTATTTGTAGCTTTGTTGTGTAAAAGTTTGACATATTCCTTAAATTTTGTATGATTTTGTGAAGATGACACATTATCCAAGAGCTGCTAAGATTGTTGTTGTTGTGGATAATGGTACCTTGTGGATCTTAATGTTACCATTTAGATTTTTTTTAAGTTATGACTAATATGCTTAGTAAGAGTGATGTTGAATATCTTATAATGATAATTTGCATGTGATAGAGCAAATTGAGATAATTTTCTCAATGACAAAATATAGAGAAGTAGAATATTGAAGACATCAATTGAAACAACTTTTATTGAAAAGGAAAACAACAACACAACAACAATAGCAGCAACAAAAATACAATAGAGGCTACGGAGTGAGATTTAAGTCTATTTTGCGCTTCTTCTGACTGTCATGAGTAGACCAATCTAACTGATGCAATGTTGGATTAGACAGAGGAATAAAATACTGTAATTGATCAATTAGTTGATCAACAGTTGGAGCTAAAATAAGAATCCGTCGTGCTAGAAGTGGGATGAATTGTGTTCCCGCTGCATAGTCAAGAAAAGATATCAACCCGTCGTAAAAGCCATTAACATTTAACAAACCAATGGGTTTTTGGTGGATTTGTAATTGTGCCCATGAGACAATTTGAAAAATTTCCTCCAAGGTCCCGAAACCTCCTGGTAGAGCTATGAAAGCATCTGCATGCCTAAGCATTTGAGCCATTCGCTCGTGCATAGATGAGACTTGTAACTCATCCCCAACTGTTTTTCCTACAATATTTTCAATAGCTAGAGGTTTTGGAATGATACCCAAAACTCGGCTACCTTTATTATGTGCAGCTTTTGCCACAGACCCCATTAACCCTCGGTTACCTCCTCCATATACTAAATGTATATTTCGCTCAGCTAATACCTTACCAAGATTTTCTGCAACTTTTGTAAACTCTTCAGTATTTCCAGGGTTGGATCCACAAAAGACACAAATTTTTGTAAATCGACGAGCTGAGGTTTCCTCCATTTTTACGCTCACCCTAATCTTTGAATATTTTTGAGTTTGTATAAGGATGCAAAAACAATGTATTTATAAAGAAACAAATTGATAATAGCTGTGGAGCATATGTGTAAGTATGTTCAAGTATATATTTTTCTCGATTCTTGTGAGGTAAAACAAAAAAAAAAGAGAATGAGTTTTACTTTATCATTTTATAAGGGACAATAGGTCGCAAAATCTTGAATAAATATATGTTGATATGTAAGTGTGATAAAAATTGTGTCGGAAGTGTGATAAGTTAGGTAAGATAATTAAGAAAAGTCAATAAAGGCCTATTTCATGGATTTAGGGACTTAGCCATTTTGGCACTAATGGTCGACAATACATCAATGACTTGAAGACTTTTTGAGCTAACAATTGGACTTTGGACATGAGGCCAAATTAACTTTATTAATTACAAAGATTTTGTGGTCTTAACATTAATTTTTGGCCGATAGATTAAAAGCAGATATGAAGAAAGATAAAGCACACTTGACATAAAGATAAAGCAGTAATCAGTCTCTCTTTGATGTGATAGAGCAACACGGATCTAGTTTCTGTGAAAATAGAAACAACAATGTAGGTCAAAATGAGTCTCCTTGGTCGCTTTCATCTGTGTCGTATCCGTGAGAGAGGAACTTATGGAGTTGTTGTTCCCATACATTGAATGAGGGCTCTGGCGGAGTGGAATGTGGGTCTACCATATCTTGATCTTCTCCAGGTGAGCTGGTCTGGATGAGGGATGTACTGGCTTCCTCTTGGATTTAGGTGTCGGTTGGATAAGGTTGGGAGTCTTGAAAGAGGGATAAGTCAAGATTGGGTTGGTGTTGGTCAAGTTCTGTCGGGACAACTGGCTGAGATTGAGTAGGTTCTGTCGGGACAACTGGCTGAGATTGGGTAGGTTCTGTCGGGACAGTTAGCTGAGGCCATTGGTGAAGGTTATCCATTGCTTGTCTGTATCTGGCATAATAAGTAATGTTTGGGATATGGTGATGATGAGTAGAGTAATCTGTATTTCTGAGATGTGAAAGATGATATTTTTGTCTTTGTTGGAATTTGAGTATATTGGCAAAATTCAGGTCTTCTGTAAAGTCAGCTTCAACTTGTTCCCAAGGTGCAGCATCTTCTGGAGAGATCCAAACAGACGGAGGAATTATTTGATTTTCCTGAGCAAGAATTCTTTCAAGTTCTCTCTTTTGCTGAATTACTTCTTCAGGCCAGAGCTTAATTGATCCCTTTAGTGAAAGGGTAAATGTGAAGTAATCCTTAACAGTGGGGTAATAATGAATCTCGTGATCTGAAATAATCATACCCTTCCGTTGGAGAAGTAAGACTGACCAAAGATGTTGTCTGGGGACTGCAGCATTTGTGTTGTTTGCAATCATGTATTGAAATTTAGTTATCCACCATGTCTTTGGGTAAAACCATTGGAGAAAAATCAGGGCTGGATGATCTTCATCACATTTTTCTAATTTTTGGAGGGTTCTAAGTAATGGGAATTCCATGGCGATTGTATACAGATCCAACAGGTACCATAACAAGTAAAGGACAGGTTTGGACCATTGGGAAAATGGGAAAAAAGAGTGCAGGTGAAAGAAAGGGTATTCTAAGTTGAACAAAGGGCCACCAAGAACTGTGAGGCCGTGTTCTTGGACTGCTAAGATGGCGTAGTGTCTGATGAATTCTTTGGCACGAGAATGGAGTGTTCTGGTTTTGATTAGGTCTGGAAATTGTGGTGGAGAAAAAGGAACAGGAGGAGTTATGATAATGGGATTCATTATGAAGATGGTAAGAAGGTTGGTTTTATTTATTGCTAGAAAAGTGATTATGAGGTTTAGGCTATTTATAGAGTTTTATGAAAGAAAATCAATAATCGTTTTGTCCTTTCCTTTTACGTGGATGACGTTAAAGGAATAGTTAAAAGAATCATATTTGCCATCGCAATAATTGTGCTAGTAGAATCTTTTCTATTTGAAATCGAGCATATTAGAAAAAGCAGACATGTCAATCTCAATGAGAAAATGATGTCCAATAAGGTGAACTATTTTTTTTAAGAGTTAAAGTAAGAGATATAATGTTAAGATCTATAGTTTAAGAATCAGTTGAACTAAAGGTCTTTTTATTGAAGTTGATTTTTGATCGTTTAAGATAATGCTTTCAATATTCTGATTTGAATGACAACTTAGTTGCGTAGAAATACTACATTTTTTTTTGAATGATATCAAGGTAGTGAATGATATTATGACGTATGAGTATATGTTGAAGGGATTAAAATTTTTAAAGGAGTTAAGAATTTTATATAAGATATTAGTATGGGTATTCTACATCTATGTTATTCTTTAATGAATGAAAGGTGAAGTGTATAGATACCCATTAAATATTGAACGAATGGGAAAAAAGAATAAAAATATGTGTGTATAATTTTATAAGTCCATAATGTGTGTCATATGTTTATTTTATGGATATATGTTTCGTACTCCTCTCGTATACTCAGCTATGAGCCAACTTAGAGATAATCTAACATATGAATGAGTATTTATTAGGATTTTGGACCACAATGAGCAAATCCTATATACAAGGAAGATTGCTTTGTAAATGTTTTATGAATAAACTATACAGTTGAAAAGGAAAATTGAGAATGAGAAGAAGAAATGAGATCTAAGTATCCTCATCTATGTGCTTAAGTTATGAATTTCGAGTACGAAATTCTTATAAGGAGGGGAGAATTGTAGTAACCAGTATCCATAACCGGTAAGAATATGTATATTTATATATATAAATATACGTATTTTATTTGTATGTGGGTGATTCTTGATTTATATATTGTTATTAGTAGTGTTTTTATAGGTTAATGATATACTATTAGTATTGGGTTTATTTGCAAGACTTTGAAATTATTTTAGGGACCAAATTGTTATACTTTGAAAGTTTTGGGGGTGAATTCGTAAATACCAAAAATTAACCACTTAGTATAAAAATACACTTTTAAAAACCCTAATTCTCTCATTTTGGTCGAGCTACCCATTTTTAGAGAGAGAAGAGAGAAATAAAGGAGAGAGAAAGAGAAGAAAAAGAAGAAGAAATTGGAATTTTGGATCTTTAGAGGTATATCACAACTAATTATCAATTTATTGGTGTTAATTAAGTTAATTTCTTTAAGTTTTTATTTCTGGAAATATGTATAATTAAGGATTTGATGTGTATTTCGTTTGATGTTGTGAGAATTGATGATGATCTATAAGATAGCTTGATAAATCATGATGAATTATGGAATTTCTGCTGGATAACCTCTTGATCTAGGAAATTTATAAATTGTTGTGATTCGATTCTGGTTTTGAATTTTGAGTATATGAAATTAGACATGTTTAGGAGCATCTGAGACTTTGAATCGACTGAAAATCTCGGAAATTGAATTTGTAGTGAATTTACCAAAATGACCCTGGAATTCTGGAAATTTCCTGTGTAAACAGTATGATACAGTGGAAAATAATTTTTGACCTGCTGAATGATCTTTAAAAATTATGAATTTGTGGGATATGATAATTTTATATGTCTAATATGATATACTCGGAATTGAGAATTTGGATCAATGTGGTTGAAGTGTTATGAATTTCTAAAGTGTATCAGCTCATTGTAGTATTTGATTAACAGATTTTTAAAGTTATGAAATAAAATAGTTTTAAAATACTTTTGGCAGTTATTTGGAAGCCAAATATTTATAATGGACTGAGATATGTGTCAAGAGTAATTATGTGGTAGTTTTATAATTTTTGAGTTAGTATATGATTTTATAAAATTGGGATATTGAATACTGTTTAGTAAGTATCTTGATCCTGTCAGGTTTGTAGTTTGGATTCGATGGTGTGTATGGAATGGATTGTGTAGGAATTTTGATATAATATTCATATATAAGAAGTATATATGAGTCAAGAATGATATATTCTGATTTCGGAGTAATTGGACATCATTTGATGTATTAGAAATTTTTGTTAAGTGTAAGTGGTCAGAATGACAGGTTTTGAGAAACCAAATATTTAGACCAATTTGATGTGATAAATGCATTGTGTATAATTTTGTAAGCTATTTAAAGTATTTTGTGTGAATTGTGAGGCTTATGAAAGGATTAATCTCCATTGATAGGTTAAGGAGATTTAAGCCTTGTAGCTGAAAGTGTTAAGAGGTAAGTATACTAGACTTTTTACTGAAATCACAATAAACATAGTAATTGTTTTGTATGATTTTGCAAATGGGGTTAAGAATATGTTTATGTTATGTCAAAGTATATTTTGATATGAAATGTGAATATATGTTTCTGAATGTGAGCATTGACATTGAGCATGGACATACATGTGTTTTGTAAGTGAGCTTTCAAAATAAGATGTGTTTAATAAAGAAAGCTTTTGAAGTGTAATATGTCCATGAGAAATATTTTGTATTTTAAGGGTACTTGAACTCACTGTTAACTTAGTAGGCATTTTATGTGATTTGTGGAGCCTTTATGTGTGGCCTTTCCTTTGGGATTGGTATATGTTATATGTTCCGTATGTAGGGAGGATCCTATTGGTACCTAAAGGAAGAGTGAGTCATCACATTCGTGTGGTGGCGTATTGGTGCATGTGAGAGGACTCACCGATGATCAGGGTGAGGGTTTGGCTTTTACCTTCGGGCATAAGCATTATATATGTGTTATTCAAGACCTCACTTGTACTATTCCTCTCATGCGGTATGTCACCTACGAGTGACATTTGGCTCATTATGTGATATGTGATATGTAAGTCCTACTAAGTAGTAGTCGAGTAATGGTATTCCTATTATGTGTTTTGAAAGAATATGTAAGCGCTTACATGATATGTGATTTGATAAGATTATGATTTTGATTGATCACAGCATATCATACATATGCATTGTGTACATATATGTATTTGTATTTGATATATGAAAAATTAGTATGCTTACTGAGTTTTATACTCATTATAGTTTATGGTGATTTCAGGTAAATAAGGTACATGTGTGCTTAGCGGATTTGGCAAGGCTTCTGCTGTTCCTTGGGTTCCCTAAGTTGCTAGGTTGTTGTGTGTTTCATTTGGGGACACGTGGGATAGGATATTTGGTTTGTCCCTATTGAATAAATACTTATGTATTATTTCATTGTGTGTGGATTGGATTTGGTTTAAGTTTTATAAAGTGTGGTGATTGGATGATTTTAAGTAAGAATTTGCAATGGATATATTCTGGGTTCCCGGTAACAAAGTTGCTACTGGTGACGTAGTAGAGTGTTAATCTCTGAGAAAACTCTGCGTATCTCCGGTTTAATAATTGTCCCAGTCATAATTCAATTGCTATAATTCTGAAAGAAATTGAAATGAAAGTTGAAAATTTTGTGTAATATTATTTATGAGTGCACATGCAGTGAATGAATGTAAGTGATGTCGTGTGTCGGATCTTTTGGGTCTGGGGCGTGACACTATGCATTGATTATCGGGAGCTAAATAAAGTCATTATACGCAACAAGTACCCACTTCCTCACATTGATGATTTATTTGATCAGTTATAGTGTGCAAAGGTTTTCTCAAAGATCGATTTATGATTAGAATATCATCAATTAAAGATCAGAGATATTGATGTGACTAAGACTGCCTTCAGAACTCAATATGAGAATTATGAGTTTTTAGTAATGCCATTTGGGTTGACTAATGCTCCAGCTGCATTTATGGACCTTATGAGTAGGGTATTTCATCCCTATCTTGATCGATTTGTTATAGTTTTTATTGATGATATTCTTATATATTCACAGAGTATAGATGAGCATGCAGAGCATTTGAGGATAGTGTTACAGATTTTGAGGAATAAACAGTTATATAGTAAGTTCAGCAAATGTCAGTTCTGGCTAGATAAAGTTACATTTCTAGGCCATGTGATCTCAGCAAATGAAATTTATATGGATCCACAGAAAATTGAAGCTGTGGTAAATTAGAAACGACCAGCTAGTGTGACAGAAATTATAAGTTTTCTCATTTTAGCAGGTTATTATCGGCGATTTGTTAAAGACTTCTATAAGATTATTGCACCGCTTATAAAGTTGACCAGAAAAAATATAAAGTTTGTGTGGACTGATGAAGGTAGTTTTCAAGAACTTAAAAAGAAATTGACTTCAACTCTTGTTCTCACTCTTTCATCTGGCACCGAAGGATTTATAATTTACAATGATGCTTCTAGACAGGGATTAGGTTGTGTATTAATGCAGCATGGTAAGGTGATAGCTTATGCTTCTAGGCAGCTTAAAAAGCACGAGTTGAATTATCCAACCTATGATTTAGAATTAACAGTAGTAGTATTCACCTTGAAGATTTGAAGATATTATTTATATGGTGTTACATGTCAAATCTTCACTGATCACAAAAGTTTGAAATATTTGTTCACACAGAAAGATCTGAATCTGAGATAACGGAGATGGTTAGAGCTAATAAAAGATTATAACTATACGATTGATTATCATCCAGGTAAGGCGAATGTGATAGCAAATGCACTCAGCGGGAAGTCTTCTAACTCTATAACTTATTTGAAAGTGACTTATCTTTCATTGTTAGATGAGTTAAGGTCTGTGGGGTTGAATTGCCTATAGACAAGTTTGGAGTCCTTCTAGCACATTTTTAAGTTAGGTCTATATTGATTGATTAGATTCGAGAGATGGAAGATCAGGATCCTAATTTAGTTAAACTTAAGCAAGAAGTAAGAATGGAATGTAGACTAATTTTATATTGAAAGCTGATAGGGTATTAGTTATGGATAACAGGCTTGTATTCAAAATAACTCAGAGTTAAAGAAGCATATTTTAAAAGAAACTCACAGCTCAGTTTATGTTATGCATCCTAGCAGCACTAAAATGTATCATACTCTGAGAGAACATTACTGGTGGCAAGGTATGAAAAGAGATATTGAAGAGTTTGTATCTCACTGCCTGATTTGTCAATAGGTTAAGGCAAAACATTATAGGCCAGCAGGATTATCTCAACCACTTCCAATTCCTGAATGGAAGTGGGAACATATCACCATGGACTTTTTTTGTTGGACTTCCTCGTACTTAGAGGGGTCATGACAGTATTTGGGTGATTATTGATCGATTCACAAAGTCTGCTCATTTCCTACCTTGTAAGATTTCATACTCATTAGATAGGTTGGCTCATTTATATGTGAGTGAGATTGTACGGTTACATGGGATTCTAGTGTCCATTGTATCAGATAGAGACCCTCGATTTACTTCTAGATTCTGGCATAACTTACAGAATGCCTTAGAAAAAAGCTGTACTTTAGTACAGCTTTTCATCCTCAAACAGATGGGCAGTCGGAGAGAACTATACAAATATTAGAGGATATGCTCAGAATTTGTACGTTGCAGCTTAACATTTGATTCTTTGTTGATGTTGAATGTTTCTTTATATTATTAGGAAGCTTTTCCATTACGTGAGAAATAAAAATAAAAGGTTATTTTCCTAAGTATCTTTAAAGTCTGAATATCGTTAATGGTTCAGTAGTTGGTGGTTTCAAATTTGACAACATTGAGAATATCAGCATTGTGATCAATAGTTGAAAATAGATGAAGGAAAGCTTTTTTTTTTTATTTTCCCAGGAGTTTGCAAGTTTCTTTTAAAAACTCTTAAGCATGGCCTTGTAAATTTTTTATTTTTCATCAAGAATATTGGTTTTTCTCTAAGTAATATTTGGTGTGATCGATAAGGGTTGGAAGGTTTTGGAGGAATCACACTTCTCCTCATGAGATTAGGTTAAAGCAAAGAACCCTAATATCTTTGTGTAGTGAAATAATCGAGATATCAAGCAAAAATAACAAAAATATAGAGTAGATAATTAAGAGCACAACACAATCACTTACGTGGTTCGGCCAATTGCCTACGTTTACAGTAGATCCAAGCATTTTAGCCTCTCTTATTAACTCCTTAGAAAATTTACAAGAAAATACAATGAATAACACTTAAAAAAATCTAATGTTTAGTGTACCTTTACTCTTCCATGAACAATGAACACCCAAACAGTCATTGCACTCTAATGCACACAAGCACTTAGTGTGTACCTAGTTCTTCCCTCTTTTAAAGTCTCTCTTAATGCTTTATTTTAAACTAAAGAATTTACAAGGGTTTATATAGAGGTTATTTCGTACCTACTAACTCTAATCCTAATTAGAATAAGAGTCCACGTATTTTAGAAGTCTAAAATTTCTTAAAACTCAAAAATTCATAGTAGAAACGAACTCTCCTTACTTTGGCTCCGAGGCAAATAGGTTATGCCACAATGTACGCCGCGGCGTTCAACCCTATACCAAGCTCTATGTTTTTCTTGCCTCTTTTCGTGTCTTTGAGTCCTCTTTAACCTGACTCTTCGTGTTCTATACGTTTTAGACTTTCTTATACATATTTCACACGTTTTAGACTTCTTGTGAGTCTCCACTTTGATATTCTTTATAATTCTTGTCAAAACAAGATTGTTGAATCACCAAATCTCTAATAAACCCTTCTTTGATTTAAAATCTCTAAATAATCAAGATTTTGAATCCAATCCACAAAGCACAGTTTGGATGTCACCTAGTGGTCTATATTACATCAACATTCCGTGTTGGGCCACTCATGCCTATCCTATTAAGCACATAGAGCCTCAAATTATGCTTTTCACCCTCAAACCTTATAAATCCTTTTTCTACCCTCAGGTTTTTCTTTTTCACTCTAACCAAATACCTTTCATCATTGAGCTTGCCAAAGGATATCAAGTTCTTCCTCAGATTATGAGTATGCCTTACACCATGTAAGTCCCTAGTTTCTCCGCCGTGCATTCTCAGTTTTATATCACCAACTCTTATGATCTCACAAGTCATGTTATTCTCCATTATAGCTTTACCTCTCATGGCTTTGTAATTGGTTAACAACGATCAGTTAGGACACATATGGATGCTACACCTCAAATCTAATATCAATTTTCTAACTTACTTTTCTCTTGAGGCTACTAGCGTGTCTATAACTTTGGTATTTTCCCCAAGACTACTGATAGCAGCACATCCATTCTTGCCTTTTGATCTAGGATAATCATTCACAAAGTATCATTCCTTATAACAAAGGAAACACTTCTTGGATCTCCTCCTTAATTGGTTGCTCTTCTTACTTTGTGCAAGCAACGCTACTCTATTCTCGAATTCAGATCTCTTTGTTTATTCTTTTGAGTTCAATGATACATTGACATCATTTATTATTAAGGACTACTTACCATATAGTAGCATATTTACAAAGCTCTCATAACTCTATGGCAATGAATTTAACAGGATTGTAGCATTGTCTTCATCATCAGTCTTGATGCCTAATTGTTTAAGGCTTATGATGATTCTGTTGAACTCATCAATGTGAGTTCTCAATAAAGATCCCCCGTACATAGTTAACAGATGCAGTTTCTTCTTCACAAGAAGTCTATTTGCAAGAGATTTCTTTATGTATAATGCCTCGAGTCTCTTCTATAGCCTCAAAACAGTTTCTTTATCACTATCTTCCCTTAATACTTCGTCACTCAACACTAAGATTATGGTACTGTAAGCATTCTTTTGAATTGTGTCCCAATCTTTCTTCCCAAACTTTGAGGTTGTCGTCCCTTCTCTAGTTGAGGAACTGGTTTCCTCTAATGCTGAGTCTCGCCCTTCCTTCAGTAGTACATCTCTAACTTTCTTCTACCAAAGATTGAAGTCATTAATCCCATTGAACTTTTTATTTCTTACTTGATCGTAACCATGGTTTAAATACCCCTGATATACATTATTAAACCTTACTATAATAACAGTTTATTGGCAAAATCACTCTTCTCCACGTGAGATTAGGTTAAAGCGAAGAACCCTAACCTCTTTTCACAATAGAATAATCTAGATATCAAGAATATAAAGCAAATAATCAAGAGCACAACACAATCACTTACGTGGTTCAGCAAATTGCATACGTCCACGGTTGAATTCAAGGATTCTAGCCTCTCTTATTGACTCCCTAGAGAATTTACAGGAAAACGCAATGAAGAACATACAAAAAGATCTAATGAATATACCCTTACTCTCCCACGAACAAGAAAAATCCAAACAGCGGTTGCACTCTAGCGCATACAAGCACTTAGTGTGTACCTAGTTCTTCTATCTCTTAGAGTCTCTTTTAATGCTTTATTTCAAACTAAAGAGTTTATATAGAGATTATTTTGTATCTACTAACCTCAATCCTAATTGGAATAAGAGTACATGTGTTTCAGAAGTCTAAACTTTCCAAAACTAAAAAATGTGTAATAGAAACAAACTCTCCTCGCTCGCAATGCTGGGTTATACCACGGCTAGCGCCTCGTTGCTAGATATACTAGACTAGGTGCCGCAGCACTCAGCCTTGTCCCAAGCTCTACATTTTTCTTATCTCTTTTCACGTCTTCGAGTCTCGTTTCACCTTTCTCTTTGTGTCCCATATGTTCTAAACGTCCTCATACGTGTCCTACATATTCTAAACTTTTTGTGACTCTTTTCTTTGACAATGTTCACAATTCTTGTCCAAACAAAATTATTGAATCACCAAATTTCTAATAAAAGAAAATCTTTCAAACCTTTCAAGTTTTCTATGCTATATTATTTTTTATTTCACTTGGTCGTACTTCAAATTCTTCACTGATGGCTCTTGGGTTGTATTCTCTGGTGGCAAGCCAAAGTGTGAAAGAATCTTTTACTTTAATAGAGGTAATTTTAAAGCTGGAATTCTTAGGTTGATACAAAAATTCTAAAAAACCAGATAAAACCAGTGAGTAACAGTGAAATTCTAAGGATGCATGGTAACGAAATTTGGGAAAACGATTAACAAAAAGTTAATATCCGTTCTAAAAGTTATATAAAAAATTATCCGAGTTAGATGGCAATGATCTTGTTGTTCTAGCCATCGTGCACACGTTTGTGGCAATTCAGACTCTCTGATGAAGTTTTTGAAGATGTAATACCAGCTTTCTCATGCATACTTAACGTGTTCGGGTCTTGATCGTGTCGAGCATGAGACTTTTTTTGTATATGTATTCCGGGCTACTTTCTAGTGATTTCGGAGGTAGGCAGTGGCTAGAATCACAAGAAAAGTCAATTGACAGTTTATGAGTTGATGGGCGGGCTCGTTGAGGATAAACGATGACCAAAGCAGTGGCTGACAGCTGCATGTGGCAGTTCTCAAGGTAGCTAAGGTTTCTTTGTCCGTTGGTATATCTTTTTTGTTTGTTTGCATATTCTTGATAAAACAAGTTGGTTGCCCTGATAGTTTCTTTGTCATACGTTAGAGTATAAAAACCCATTTTTTAAAATTATTTTTATCTGAATATTTTTTTCATTATTAAACATGTAGGGTTCACAGTATTAATACTATATATTTATACTATTATTAGTTGCGTAGGGTCAAAGAAAATTATTTTTTATATATTATATATATATTTATATTTTTAATACATGTGGAACTCATATAGAAGATTGTAGAAGTTTGATGTTGAAAGAAAAAGGGAATCGATGGATCTTGATTTTCCTTTTTTTATTATTATTATTATTTTTGTTTATTTTCTTGTTAACTTGTTGGAGATGAGAGGAAGTATAAAAGAAAAAGAAATGGAGAGAAAGGGGGAAGGAAAAGAAAAAGAGAAGGAGAAATTGAGAGTAAGAGAATAAGGGAAAGAAAAAAATATATAATGGAGAGAAAAAGAAACCGAGAGGGAGAGAATATGGGAAGAAAGAAAGAGAAGAAAAAGAAGAAACGAAAGAAGAGAAAAAAAAAAGAGGAAGAAGAAGAAGAAGGTGTTGAATAATTACTTATGAAGATTTATGAATGCTTAACTACTTATGAAGAACTTAAATAGAATAGAATTGATAGAATCTACGTGAATTCTTATGAGTAGAGGAAGCTTCCATCGATGTGTTTGGATTCTACTTCAATCACATAAGCCTCATTTTCCAAGTTGTATTTTGTAGGCGATAATTAAACACAAGAGAAGTCTTTCTGAATTAACTTCTTTTAGAGATAATTATTGTTAATGAGGATTAAAGAAATTTATAAATCACAAGACGAGAACAACTTAGAAAGTATTGGCGTATTATTCAACAAAATATTTTTGTTCATCTTGGCGTCATCCAAGATCATCACAGAAATAATACAATCAAATGTTCATATAAAAGAAATATATACATTACTTTACATCATGTACAAATTCAAGATTTTTCATTGTGGAATTACAAACAACTTTCAGGTTTAACCAAGCCAAATGCCTTCCCGATTACGCTAGTACAAGGTGATTGAGCCGCTTGATTCAAATATGTCAAATTTACATTTTGCAATCTAATTCCTTTGCATGGATATTTGGTGCTACAATCAAATTTATCGCAACTGGTGTAGCAGATGTTCCTCGAATTCCTTGATACAAAACATTACTAATTTTTACTCATGATACCTGATATTAGAAAAGAAATAATAAAATACACTACATATTTAACTTTATTTACATCACAAGGATCAAATCATTTTTATTTACCAAGAATCGCGCATATAGAATGTTTTCTCACCTGACCAGGACAATTCAAGTTGTGTGGGCAACAGTTTTGATCGATAACAATGCGGTTTTGCACATTTTGCATAACGGCCACAATAAATCGTACGCTTTGAACAAATCCATTACTCGGCCTAGCCCATGATTTTATCCTAAACCCGTTTTGGGTACCTGTAAAAGTAGTTTGCTTAAAAGTCACATTTTGCACGCCTTCCTCCTCCAAACCACAGGACACCCATATCCACGATGTTAATAAGCAATGGCGTAACTGAAAATGCTTACCAGTAAAAGTAGTTTAAAAGAGTTAGATTGCTTTCTTTTTAAAATAACAACGAAATTTAAGTTTTGGGAAGTCAAAAAATATTTAGAATGTTCTGAAAAGGCAATATATTTTTAAAGAAAACACCGTCCAAATATTTTTTTTATGCATTTAGAGGGTTTGTAAAATCACCTAATACCATGACTAGGGCCGCATGCGACACGTTCAATCCACAAGTTCGTGGTGCCAGGGCCAATTGAAATGCAATCATCCCCAGTCTTGATGGACGAGTTCATGATCATCACATTTCTTGATAACTGGACGTGGATGCCGTCTGTGTTGGGGCTATCACCCGCACCTATTACCTTAACTCCTTCAACGTGGACGTCCTGGCAACCGTTGATCACAATGTGGAACATCTGGCTGTTTAATGATAAGTCCATTGATCCTGATGTTGTTGGAGTTGGTAAAACTCAATGTTTGCACTCATACATTGAAAATGAAAGTAAAGCAAATTTATATATCATACCGTGGCTCCATTAGGACAATTGGTTCCTGTTGCCTTGCAAGCCCACAAAGCAGATCCTTTGGCATCGAGAACCCCGCCGATGATGGATACACCGCTGACTCCTTCAAAGCCAAGCCAATTGTCTGCTTGACCCAATGCACGGTAATCCTCCGGAGCCACTAGTGTTCCATCAATGCGTAATGTGATATCTGAACTTTTGCACTCACCTTTAAAGGCCATAGACCCAAGCAAATATCTTCCTTTTGGCACGTATATTGTAGCTGATTGTGTGGAGGCGCAGGCAGCATCCCATGCTTTGGTAAATGCTTGGGTGGAGTCTATTACACCATTCCCTTTGGCTCCAAAACTTAACACATTGCAACCCTTTGTTGCAGATGTTGGACGTGAGTTGATGGACAGCATGAAGAGAAATATGTAAAGAAGACAGAAGAACTTCACCATTTTTGTAGTGAAATAGAGATCGATGAAGGTGGCTATCGAGAGAACTTGATTTGGTTTAGTAAGATTGAGTTATGATGTTTGATGGGAAGATACTGAGAAGATTTGGTTATTTATAGAAACATAAGTGGGAAAAGATATACATCGTCTGCCTACGCTTTAAATTATATGCATGCATTGCTTATTATATTGATTTTTATACAATAGAGTTACCATAACATTAGGATAATTCATTCCCTAAGATCAGAATGATGACTTATCGTCCTTTAGGATATGAGAATAAGATATTCTAAACGAGCATTTAATTCCAAAAATTAAAAATATCTTATAATATTTCAAATTAATAAAAATAATTTTTCAAATTAATGAGATATTCTACATAAATAAATTTATATATATATATAAGAAATAAAAACGTTTCATTTAATTTGTCGCTGATTTGCACGAATTAAATATATATTTATATCTACTCGAATAATATGAGCACTGTAATGAAAGCAGTGACAAAATAAGTGGACGAACAGCAGCTGGGTCGCACCCACCAATTGATTGCTTACTATTGAGTGAATTAGAAAACGATTTAGCTTCATTAATTAATTCAAATATTATAATCACGATTAGCCAAAGGCCGTTGCCGTAAGTATTAATCAATTCTCGGGACCTTTCATTCCAATTCTAAGGATGTTGAAGTCAAACAGAAATTGCCTCCCTCATGGCCGTCATTCTTTAAAGTTATAATAAGTTTTTGAAGGACACAAAAATTATTTGAATTGATAAATAACTTAATGGATGTACTAAAAAGATCATTCACTATCAGAACAATAAGAAAGAGCTTTGAAAAATCAAAAAGGCTTATAGTTACCGTGATCCCATAGTTTGACAGTAAATGTCACTAGATTCGAGCGATAAAATTTAGAACTAAAACAAAAATTTAGGATTCATCCACTTGCATCAAAATTAAGACACTATTAAAAACAAGTTTTTGTAATAAAAGTAGTGATAGAAATATACCGGTATAAAACAATTTTTATATATTCTATCACGAATTTTATATCATCAATAAATCGTGATAAATTATATTATAAATAAAAATATTAAAATATAATAATTTTGTAATACAATTTATCATAAATCGGTAATAAAATATATTTAAAAATAAATAACATATATTATTAATAGATATTTTTTTAATTATTTAATAAAATTTTAATAAATCTAACATGGAATTGCAGAACAGCGTCAAGTGATGTTGTTTTGATATTTAAGATTTGAAAAAAGAAAACAATGTTGTTTTGGTGGGCCATGAAATGAAAAATGGTAAATCTTTTTACCCTAGAACTAGAAACTACCATCTTCTTTCCCGCAAAAATTCAAACTGACGGACAAGCCCTAGCTAGTTTCATCATCACGGGAACAAATTTTTTAACATCAAACCAAAAGTGATGGCTGTTTCTGTGGAGGAGTGTTCCACATCGAAGTCGCGATTTTCTCCGACCTCGTTGTCAGGCCCACGTAGTTTCCTCTTATGAAATTCATATTTTCATCTCAAACCCTCCCACTTTCTTCACATCTTTTAGATCCATCCACTTTTGCCTTTTCTCTTCGTAATATTATTACTAATTAATTATCACATGTAATGCAACAACTAAAACCTCTCAATACTCTTACTCTTTGTAAATTACTCGTATTTAATTTATCAATATTTTTAATATTGTCTTCTATTTTCTGAGTTAATGCAGGTTTTGATAAATAAATACATATATGTCTGTATAATATTAATTTATAATATTTTATTTTTTACATTTTTTATGTGGGATAGTTTTTATTATTAGTTTTTTGATCTAGGGTTTTATTTGTTTTGCGAATTGCTTGATTTTTTTATTGAGTACGTTCATTCCTTTATGGCATTCAATTTCATGACCTGTGTTTCTTATGCGTAATGTTTGTCAATTTTTTTTTGTTGCTTTTGTTTTCATCAAATTTGATACTGGGCTGTTTTTATTTTGAATTTTTTTGAACTGAATTCTATCTTTTGAGTGTCTTAATTCTTTGATAATATTATATTTTGGTTCTTGCCTTTTCCTTTCTTTCTTTTAAATTTACAGGAAGCATCAGTTCATATCACTAATTTTTTTTCTCATTGATTTTTGTATAAACTTTGTAGTTTAGATTAAGATTACTGAAATTATAGAGAATTATTCTCATTGGCATAATAGAATCATGGTACTTCAATTTGTTATAATGCATTATAGAAGAAATTCCAAATGTGGTCTTCCTTTGGACTTCTGATGGTAAATTTAATACAATTCATTCTTTTATGGAAACCAAAATATTACATTATTGATTATGCTCATAACACTATCTTTTTATCATTCTTTAGAGACATACTTTTAGTTTCAATTAAATACTGTATCTTGTTGTAGTACTGAAGATAACATGCGGCTAATCTTATAGTGATTCACCTCCTTATTGACAAATTATTTTTGATGTATTGAATTTTGAATTTGAATCAGTCTGTAAGAAGTGCACATATAGAGTACTACAGAGTTTGATGATTTCTTAACTAGTAGTGGTTGTCAATTTGATTATTTTTTTTCATTTGGGAATGCCAATGTTATTAGAACAAAGTAACAAGTTAGTGCTTTATATCTACTCTATTTGAATTGTGGGTGATATTGAACGTTCATGATTTGCAAGTATTATTCCATATAGAAGATATATCCTTTCCTTCTTATGTTTTTCTTTTTTATACTATAACCTGTTGAAAGTTCTTAATTTAGCTGAAGTTGTACCTGAAGAGTTTGCAAATCTTACTTTTATGAAAGAATTGTAAGTTAATGTTCTTTTATTCTGCATTAGTATATTTCTAGTCACTCATTTGGTTTGAACAACTTGTTCATTTTGCTACAAAAGGTTTATTAACATTTAAGGCTTAAAACTAAATAAGGTCATAGAACACTTAGGATACACTTCATGTCGTATTAAAATTTAAATCAATTTTCTCAGAATTTGTTTAAAGTGTTGGGTGTTGTGTGTGCCGTACTACGGGTGAATGTGTACATTTTAAATAATTTAAATATTGTATGTCTTACATACAACGCAGTGGAAATATAACACACAATAAAATAATCTCATTATACTAATGAGATTAGGAGACTCACCCTTAAAGCGTGCTTTAGCAATTCTAGTTAGAAAAAGTGGTCGGCTTCTTCAAGATAGAATAGTAATTTTTCTTTCAAAATATTTGAAGTAACTCTTACTTCTAATAAATTTTCGTCTCTCGGACTATTAAGGTTAACACTTAACCTCTAAGAGAAATTGAAGTAATTCATATGCAATTCTTCTTCACACATGGCCATATTTATAGGGAAACTCTGCCTCTTATTCAACCAATCACAAGTCATTAACATGACAAGTGTTTGGTGATAAGAAGGCAAATGGATTGCTTACTCAATTCATTTATCTTTATGGCCAATTGTAGAAGCAATTGGTGGCTAAATATACACCACCTCTTACTTTACAATTTGATGCATTCAAATTGAATGCATGCTAGAATTTGATGCATTCAAATTTAGCAATTCTAGTTTAAAAAAGTAATAGGCTTTCTCAAGTTAGAATAATAATTTTTCTTTCAAATTATTTGAAGTAACTCTTACTTCTAATAAACCTTCGTCTCTCAGACTATTAAGGTTAAAACTTAACCTCTAAAGAAATTGAAGTAATTCACACACAATTCTTCTTCACACAGGGCCATATTTATAGGGAAACTCTGCCTCTCATTCAACCAATCACAAGTCATTAACATGACAAGTGTTTGGTGATGAGAATGCAAATGAATTGCTTACTCAATTCATTTACCTCTGTGGCCAATTGTAGAAGCAATTGGTGGCTAAATACACGACACCTCTTACTTTACAATTTAATGCATTCAAATTAAATGTACGCCACCTCTTACCTTTTTGAATTGAATCCAATTAAATTCAATTGCTTTTGTTAATGGCCAAAAAAAAAACATGTATCAATTATTTTAGTTTTAGTCCATGTAAATAAAACAAATGGCAATCACTTAATAATAATAATAAAATAATGAATCAAATTCATTTCAATTGGTAATGAACGCCAAATTAATTTTTGACTAAAAGAATTATTATTATTATTTTATTATTTTTTTTGTATTTAGTAATGTCTAATTTAGTACCTATACAAATTATTGGCATAATTTGAGTCATACACTAGGTAGATAAAAATGTCAAGTGTCATTTAGTATAATATTAGGCTTAACAGTTAAACCTTAACAACTCTCCAAGAGATTCTGAAATAAATAAATAGTCAATTAATATAATTTAAATAAAACAATAATTATTTTATTTAAATAGTAGCTATATCTACCAATGCCTAATTTAGTACCCATATAAATTATTGTCACAATTTGATGTATACACTAGGTAGATAAAAGTGCCAAGTCTTACTTGGCACAATTTTAGGTTTAACACTTAAACTTTAACTATACCCTGAAAAACCCAAAAATAAATTCATATTTATTGAAAACTTCTCAAATCAAACAATTCGATTCGGTGTGCTACCCACGTGCTCAACGCGTATACTTCATATAGTGAGACTCCTTAGGCTCACACTCATTTTGTCTTATAAAACATTTTTGTAAGTCTATAACCGATACCCCATACACACATTATGGATAATATAAAATGGCGAGATAAACCATATATGTTGAAGTTAATTCATATTCGTACAATCTATTTGTTATTAATATCCTAGAAAATCAGAGACATAGATTAACACTGCCAAGTCCCCTATTGCTCGACCATAAACTTATCTCATCAATTAGTATTCTGATAAATAGTATCTATAAATTCCTTTACAATATTGTTTATACCACTGAAAACTCTTTTTCAAAATTAATGTTTATAACCATAAGACTTCCTTAAATATAATCTTAAAGTATCTGGATATTTAACTCATCCATATGAGCTGACGGATCCCATATATACACTTACTGGACTTCATAAGCATCGGACCATACCCAGTGATACGCAACGATCAAACCATGAAATATCTCTGACATGTGTAGAACTTAAGTATGGTGGATCACTTATAAGCTCACCGTGGTGTTTAGGTCAAGGGGCCACAAATTTTACTCAACTTGAGAAAACCCTCTACTGACGGATTTATGGGATATTTATTGGAGGTTTTCATTGAGTTTGTTCCATATCCAAACCTCACTGAATACTTGTATATCAATACGAGCTTCAACTAATCTCATGGTCTGCTAAGATTAACCATCTGGACAATCTACATATAGATATACACTAATCAGTTCCACTTAACAAACCCTACATCGATGAAAATAGATCAGTAACATATAATTCGAGAACATACTTGCACAATAACATTTCCTAGCAACGCTTGCAACTTTCTAAAAATATGTCATTGTTAGTATATTCTCAAGTCTTTGTCCCATTTCGAACAAGATTCTAACTTTTTAGACCTGATATAAACTTCTTCATATCAATATAATGTCTGAAATGTTACAAGTATCTTATCTTAATAAAATAATTAGTGATTTAATGAAATATTTATTTATTGCATGAATATGAAATTACAATATTCATACAATATTGGAATGGCACATGAGCACAAATTTCAACAAAAAGAGTATTTGATTTGTTGGGATTTGTGTTTATGTACCATTTCCTTTGATGAATAAATATTTATTTTTTATATTTATATTATCATCATTTTATTAAAATTACTAATTATATTTAATATATGGTAAGATGCTTGTAGCATTTTAGACATTGTATGATCTGAAAGAGTTCAGATCTGGTGTAAAACAGTTTAAATTAGTACTAAGAATTAGCAATGCTGAGAGTTATAAATGCCAAGAGTTAGCATTGATAAAAATTAACAGGTTATAAAAGTTAGCGAAATCTAAAAAGTTAGAGCCTTGTCTAAAATGAGATAAAGACCTGTGAATATATTAGTAATGACATAGTTGAAAAGAATTACAAACGATGCTAAGAAATGTCATTATATAAATATATTCTCAAATATTATGTTCCTAATCTATCTTCACTAATATAGTTCGATCCATGAAGACCTTAATATATATATATATATATCAGTGTATGTCTATATTAAGATGGTCCAGATGGTTAGTCTTAGCAGACCATGAGTTTAGTGGAAGCTCATTTAGAAATACAAGTATTCAATAAGAACTGAGTACTGATCAGACTCACGAGGACCTTTAATAGACATCCCATAAAGCCAGCAATTGAGAGTCTTCTCAAGTTGAGTAGTATTCGTAATTGTTTGACCTGAACACCACGGTGGACTTGTGACTAATTCACCATACTTTGGTTCTATACATGTTAGAAACCTTTCATGGTCTGGTCATTAGGTGTCGTTGGGTATAGTTCGATGCTTATGGAGTTCGATGTGTGTAGATATAGGATCCATCAGCTCATTTAGGTGAGTAATATATTCTAATGCTCCAAGATTGTGTTTCAAAAAGTCTTATGGCCATAAGCAATAATACCCAAGAAAAGAGTTCAATCTTAAGGATAAATAATATCGTAAAAGTGTTTACAAATATCATTTATTAAAATACGAATCTGAAGGTAAGTTTATAGCCGAGCCTATAGAGACTTGATGGTGTTGATCTATATCTCTACTCTACTAGGAAATACATTATGGAGAGATTATACGGATATGTTATAACCTTAACTTGTATGGTCTAACGCGCCACTTTGTGATATCCATAACATATGTGTGGAACAATGTTCATGAACGTATGGAGAAGTTCTATTTGACAAACTGGGCCTGGACCAAAAAAGTCTCAAAAAATAAAGTGTACTCGTTGTATACTATGACAGCATATTGGATTGAATAATTTGATCCAAAAAATTCTAGCAAACTGATAATTTCTTTCAAATTCCCTCAGGGTATGTACTTGTAGAGACTTAAATGTTAAGTGCAACACATAATTAGTTGACAATAATTGCTAACCAATAAGATATTGATAAGTAGCACAATTTGGTTCATGAATTATTTTTATCATGAATTTACCATTTAAACTTGCTAGTAAAAATAAGTGAAGTAAAAGTAATTATTCAAATTATTTTGAATAATTAATTAAATATTAGATAAGGTATATCTATTCATGATATGGGCCAAGTGTATATAATATGTAATTAAATTGTATTTGCCTTTAATAAAACATATATGTAGCAATATGTAATGGTAGGGCATTGGTTTTGTATTGTAATACAAATTGCACAAATTATATCACATGTCATGACAAGAGGTGATGGAGCAATATGGTAAGTGTTATTAATATTTCTACTTAAGCATGTCTCTTGGTAGAATGGATAACATTATGTGTTGGGAAGAAAATTGAATTCATTCATTCAATTTTGTGAAAACAAGATACGTAAATGAAAGTTGAGAGAGAATTGATTAAGTGTTTTTTGACAAGTGTTCTAAACAAAAAATTAAAACATAAAGTACTCATATCATTTAACTTTATATATAAACACTTGTTAAAATAATTTTTGTGGTTATTATTCTAAATTCACAATCTCACCAATTTTATTGTAAATTAGAATTGCGCAACAGCACACTTCAAAATGAACTCAAGACTTTGAAAATTAAAATTCTTAAAAAATTAAAACTATTTTTAATTTGGGTAAGTTTTACTCACTTGCTATGTAGTTTAATTTACATATGAACATATATGAAATATATGCATATGATTATGTTATATTGATTATATGAAATACTAACATTTAATTAATTCAATTTATTAATTCCAGTGTTATTCCACTAAAAACCTGAAATTGCACTCTTGAAATTGTAGACATAATTTACTTAGAGAACTTAGAGCAATCCATTAATTTAATCACTACATACAAATTAACCCTCCATAGATGGTTCATAATTAGAGTTAGGCTAATTACCATTTTATCCCTCTAATTATTTCTTTATCTTTAAGTACCATTAATTCACTAGTAAATAGTTAATTTGTAACATTATTACAAATTGAGCGCTCTAACCATTCAATTCTAGAATTAACTCTTAAGAAAACCTTCTTTCTAACTTCTATTAGGAATGAATGGATTCCATATCTGTAAATCATATTCCCAACCGTTTATCTCACAATGCCACCAAAATACAAGTTTTTAGTCTGTTCTTTAAACAAACCGTAACAAGTATTTCAAATGACATAATGATACAAACAATAATTTATGATCACTCAGGATTAAGGTTAATCAACATACGATCATCGGTTGACGTTATTTGAATTCTTAATTAACAACGGTATTTTATATAAGAATTCAAACTACGTCTAGTCCAGTCCTATATAATCATATTATATATAGTACCTCCACCATAATGTCATTACATTAGTGATCCGAATAAGATCACTACATTCTAAATGTTTGTGGACCGCATTAGTAATATTTAATTAAAGATCTTAAATTTTAATTAATTTATTACAAATTTTTTCTGTTTATTATCCATAACTTCAATCATGTTGTATATAACAATTTTATACTAAAGTTATGATTATATAAACAAAGAATTTTTTTTATATTTATGTCATAAAATTATGAACATTCATCAAGTATAAAATTACAATCTTATTAATTTCATAAAAATAGTATAAATATATATTTTTAGGGCATTATCCCTAACAGTTTGAACTGGATAAAAAGGAATGATTTAGAGTTTAAGAAACCTATATGAAACCCAAAGAAGGCAGTGGCGAAACTAAACTAATGCTCAAGCCTTCTCTCTTTCACGAATCATATGCCGTAATTCCTAATGCAGAGTCTGCTTACGCTTTATTATATGCATGCATTGCTTATTATATTGATTTTTAAACAATAAAGTTACTATAACGTTAGGATGATTCATTACCAAAGATCAAAACGATGACACATCTTTCTTTCAGAAAATGTGAATAAGATATCCTCAACAAAAGAATTCAATTCCAAAATATTTAAAAATATCTTTAAATTTTTCATATTAAAATTATAATATTTAAATTAAGGGAACCTCCTCTATATATGTGTATATATAACCGAACGAATTCTTATAAATAATTTTTGTATATTAGACATTTTCTAATGCGGACGTTGAACTACTTATATAAATCGCAATGTTCATATACACGAGAAATGAAAATTTTCATTAAATTTGCAGCTGATTGGCACCACTTAAATATATAGTTATATCTACTCGAATGATATAAACACTGTGATGAAAGCAGTGACAAAACAAGTGGACGAAGAGCATCTGGGTCACGCTCACCATTTGATTGCTTAAAATTGAGTGAATTAGAAGACGATTCAGCGTTATTAATTAATTCCAATAATATAATCACAATTAGCCAAAGGCCGTCGACGTAAGGATTAATCAATTCTCGGACCTTTCATTCCAGTCACTCCCTGTATATGTATAGTCAGTTCTATGGGAGTTGAAGTCAAACACAACCTCATGGCCATCTTTTCTTTTTTTCTTCTCCTCGTCTCTTTTAATCGTTCTCTTTAGATTTAATATGTTTTTGAAGGACAGAAAAAGAATATCAATTCATGAATAACTTAGTAAATGTACTAAAATGATCACTCACTGCCACTAAAAAATAAGAAAGAGTTTAGAGAATCAAAATGCCTTTCTCCGTGTTCAATTTTTTTATAGGATTAAATTATTAGTTTCCAAAGCGCCCGAAAAAAAAAAAAAAGATATGCACCTAAGAGGGGGCTTTAGCCTCCTTTTGGTCGAACAACAACAACTTTAAAGTTTTCACCCTCTCTTTCTCTCTTTTTTCTTTTTTTTGTTTTTGTGTTTTTTCATTTCTTTGTTTTCTTTTTTTCGGCCAATAAACGGAGCAAAGCCACCACCCATTCAGTCTCGTGCTTGCTGGCAAGCAGCATCTCAGTTTTTGCCTCTGTTGAGATCCACGATCTCAACCGAGCGTGATCCCCATGATGTGCAAATTGGGGCACTAGTTGCCATTGCGATCTCGACCTCTAACACCGACCACAGTTCGCCGGCCATCCACATTGTTGGACATTCATCAGAATAAAATTTTTTGACGCTCACCACCAATCACTGCTAGGCAGAAGCCACTACCAACCAAGTACAGCCCGCTCATGGGCAGCTGCTCAACCACTTGGTAGTGGGGGCTCTTTTTTTTTTGTGGCTCCCTAACTATAAACAGCCACCTATTTTGATAAAGTTTTAACTTGTTGGCTTTGTTTAGGGTTGTAATGTTAATGCTAGATTTTCATTTAAAGTTTGTAAGTGTGTGGTGTGCTGTATTAACCTCTTGTGTTAGGAAGTTTTTTGTCCTTTTTGTGAGAGGTTTTCTTTTGTCCCTCCTACGTAAGGGTAGACTTTTTCCTTTTGCGTAAGAGTAAGTTATCCCTCCTGCAAGAAGGTAGGTGTTCCCTCCTATGAAAGAGTAGATCTCCCTATTCATGAGTAGTAGTAATAATCCTTTCTAAGATAATCCCCATTTCGGGTAGTATGTTCTCTCTACAGAAGAGTAGTAGGTTCGGACGAGTCATAATAGATTTATAATATTCTTGTGCAGTGTCCTAATAATCTTTTGATTTTATATCAGAAACCATACATTATAATATTACTGATTTTATTAATAATATTACATATGAACTTTAAAAAAAAATCATTAGTTTCCGCCATCTCAGTAGTGTTAGTGGCTCATATATCTATGTTATTTGCCAATTTTAGTGGCCTAAGCTGTTAAAAGTTTTGAAATTCTGTCCTCTTATCTAATCTTTAATTGTGCCTCGCTACCAACATTTGTCAAACAATACCAGTATTTGTGGTATTATCTCAATAACAAGACATATGTCATACCTATAGAGTATAGATGTGTTGGCCTAGACGACTTTGAGGATTTTGATGATTCCAAACAATAGAGAAAATATGTTCATGGACTAAAGCGCAAAGTTTTAAAAGTTGCAAAAAATGGACCAAAATGTAAAAGTTCAAAAGTTTGGTCACTATAGCACGTACTGCACCATGGTCTTATAGCAATGACACTGTTCTATAACATTTAAATCACTGTGCAATGGTTAGTTACTGTATTAACAGTTGTAACGGTCAAAGTACTATAGTTGAACTGTAGCAATGGTAGGATACTATAGCAACGGTGAAAAATTGCTTGTTTCTCCTCTCTATAAATACAAGTTTTATTCAAGCTCAACAACAACAAAGAAAATACTCTATAATCTTCATATCATTTGAAAAGAAAAGACATATCCATATATGTGTTAAAATTATTGTATCTACTCTTTAAGAGAGTTTAAATTGTAAGGGTTTGATTAAACCCAAAATAAATCTTTGTAACTATCTAGTTAGTACCTAGTAAAGCCAAACTACTATGAGAGTTTGATTAATACTTGAGAAACTAATTAGTGTTTAATTAGTACCTAGAAAACTAATTAGAGTTTGATTGGTACTTGAGAAGCCAATTTGTAAAGGTTTGATAACACCTGAGAAATTAATCAATAGGTTTTAGAAGACTGAACTAATGAAATCCTCAATCACGGTTAGCTTCGAGGCATGGACGTAAGCTGGGATAAAGGTCAAACCACGTAAACATCCAATGTTAGCTTTTATTTTCCCTACTCTTTTATTTACTATATTTACTTGTGCTTTAATTTATTTATATTATTAGTAAGTGTATTATTTTTTAAATACCCAATTCACATCCCTTCTTGGGTTACCTACTCTATCTATTTGAATTTTCAATTGGTATCAAAGCCTCATACTCTAAAAAAGACTTAACCGTCTCAAAATGATCCATGGCAACCATTAGTGGACCTGGTATATATAAAGGTCAATCCACTACTAGACCTCCGTTCTTTGACGAAAATGACTATAACTATTGAAAAATTAGGATGAGAACTTATTTGCAAGCCTTCAATTATGATCTTTGGATTATTATTCAAAAAAATCCTCATGTGCCCATGAAAAAGAATAAAAAAATGAAAGCTTATTCTCAAACGCGAAAATGAGTGGAATAAAGGGGATTTTAAAAATGCTTCTTTAAATGCAAAAGCCATGAACCATTTATTTTATGCATTAGATAAAAGTGTGTTCAATAAAATTTGCAATTATAATTCTTCATATAAAATTTGGGATGCATTAGAAACACTATATGAGAAAAATGCAGCTAAGAAGAAGAAAGTAATGATGGCATCAACTTCAATATAGATGATTATTCGTCGAAAGATTATGAAGGAGAAATAACTAATCTTGCACTTATGGCTATCAACAATGACAAATCCGATAGTGAGGTAAGTGATAATGAACCTTCTATTGAAGAGATTTATTTACAATTCATTGAATATACAAAAATTATAAAAAAAAATTAAATGAAGAAAAGAAATTAAAGGTCTAAAACTAAAATTGATTAATTACAAAAAGACGATCAAATTTTAAGAGATGAAAAAGAAAATCTTATAAAAAAATGCTCATAACTTGAATGAAATAATTTTAAATTTTAATAATAGGCAAAAGAATTTTGATGAGATAATTTGTGCTAAAACATGTATTTTTGACAAAGGTAATTTGACATATAAACCCATTTTTAAACAAAAAACATTTAAATCTTACTTTGTCAAATCTTCCTTCAAATATAATCCTTATTTACTTTGTCATTATTGTAAAAACAAATGAACGCAAATTTTTTAAGTGTCCTATTAAAAGATTTGGAGAAAATAAATTTAGGTTTCAAAAGGAACAATTACTAACATTAGAGGACTCAAGAAATATTGAATACCAAAATACATAACTTTAATTTATTTTATAGGTACCAACATCAAGATATGTAAGAGATATTTAGCATAAATAAATTTGTACTTAATCTTTATAAAATATTGTGATGCATGTATTAAATTTTATATTTGTCTTAATCATATTATGCCTTGATGCATGTATTAAAAAGGATTTTTTTTTTTTTTGTGATACACTTAAGGGGAGCATTGTAAAATTTATCTTTACAATATGTGAATTTATTTTTTGGATTTTGATGATTTATTCTTTATATGGCTATGATTATATCATTATTTTTTTTATGATACCAAAGGGGGAGAAATATGTGCATGTAATTTAGTTTATGATTTATTCTTAAACTATTTAACACGTGCACTTGAATTTTAGCAAAAAGGCTTAGTAAAACTATAAATGTAGGAGGAGCACAAATTAAGGGAGAGATATACTTTTCAAATAAGAAGATATTGCTTATATTGTTTGTCATCATAAAACAATGGGAAGATTGTTAGCTTAGACAACTTTGAATTTTGATGATTCTAAACAATAGAGAAAAACATGTTCATGGAATAAAGCACAAAGTTTTGAAAGTTACAAAAAAATAGACTAAAATGCAAAAAGTTCAAAACTTTGGTCACTGTAGCGTATATTGTATCATGGTTCTGTAGCAACGACATTATTCCATAATATTTAAATCAATGTGCAACAGCTAGTTACTGTGTTAACGGTTATAACAATCAAAATACTGTAGCAACAGGCAAGATATTGTAGCAACGGCAAAATATAGCTAGTTTATCCATCTCTGTAAATACAAGCCTCATTCAAGCTCAACAATAATAAAGGAAGCACTCTATAATCTTTATATTATTTGAAATGAAAAGAAATATCTATATTTGTATTAAAATTGTTCTATCTATTCTTTAAAAGAGTTTAAATTATAAGAGTTTGATTAAACCCAAAATCAATCTTTGTAAGGGTATAGTTGATATTCAGTAAAACCAAACTATTGTGAAGGTTTGATTAATACTTGAGAAACTAATTAGGGTTTAATTAGTACCTGAAAAATTAATTAGGGTTTGATCGGTACTTGAAAAAATCAATTTGTAAATGTTTGATTAAAACCTAGGAAGTTAATCAAAGGGTCTTGGAAGATACACCGAACTAGTAGAATCCTCAAATACGATTAGCTTCAAGGTGTAGACGTAAGTCGAGATAAGGGCCGAATCATGTAAATATCATGTGTTAGCTTTCTCTTTCCCTACTCTTTTATTTACTACATTTACTTGTACTTTAATTATTTATATTATTAGTAAGTGCATTATTTTTTAAATACCCAATTCATATCCCTTATTAGGTTGTCTGCTCTATCTATTTGAATTTTCAAGATGGTTGTTTCTTACCGACTGTGAGTTTAGAGCTCGTATTAACATATGAGTATCCAGTTAGGACTGGATATAGGATGAACTCATGAGGACCTCTGATAGACATCATATGCAAGCCCTCAACAAAGGATCCTCTCAAGTTAAATAGTATACATAATCCTTTGACCTGAGTGTCACGATGGACTTGTAAGTGATTTGTCATACTTTGGTTCTACGCATGTCACAGACATTTCATAGTGTGACAACTGAGTGTCATTGGGTATGGTCCAATACTTATAGAGTTTGGTACGTACATATATGGGATCCGTCAACTGGCTAGGGAGTTGGTTATCCAGATGCTTCGAGACTCTATCTTAGAAAGTCTTGTGCACGAGCATTTATCTCGGGAAAGAGTTTTCGACAGGGTTGAACAATATGGCAAAGGAGTTTGTGCATATAGTTCAGTGAGATACAAGTTTGGAGATAGGATATGGATGCGCAAATGGAGATTTGACGGTGAAAATCTATGTCCCCGCACATATAGGATATCATGACGGAATGACTATACGTATGCTTGATGACCTCAACTTAGATGGTTAACACATTGATTTGTACTTTCGTGACGTGTACTTGAAGCAGTGCTCATAAACTTATAGAGCAGTTCTAATTGACAAGTCAAGCGTAGACTTAAAGAGTCCTGTGGTATAGATTGTACTCGTTGTACAAGAGGCAGCGTACCAAATTAAATTGTTCAATCTAGTACAATCCAACAGTACCACGGTAATGTACGTTTGTCTGTATTAAGTGTTAAATACAATTATTAGTTGATAATTATTGTTAACTAATGATATAATGACACGTGATGCATTATAGGCCCTTAGTTGAGTGTATCCAAGTGTGTGGTGTGATAGGACCCACGTGGGATATATTTGATAACTATTCCAAAAGGGCAAAATGTTAATTTCACCTATTGATTATTTAATAATTAAATAATCAAGATATTTTATTATTCAATATTATTATATAATATTATATTATAGAATAAAATATTAATATATACATATACTTGGTGCCCAAGTATATGATATATATAATATTATATTATATTTAATATAATATTAATTTATATATACTTGGAGACCAAGTATATACAATATAATAATATTTTATTATTTATATATAAAGGGTGAAATTAAGTATTTATGAAAAATAGTTATAGGATTTTTTGGTTTTAGAGAGAGAAAGCTTTGGAAATTTGATTTTTAAAAAGAGAAAATGAAGAAATTTTTTTTTTTACTATTTATCATCTCCCTAAAGTAATAAACCCATTACTGCGACTATAGCTATTGTTTTATTGATCAAGAGTTGATCAGTGATGAATAATAGTATAGATTTAAGAGTTTAAACTTATAATTGCTAGATTAAACTATTGTTCTAACTAATCAAACCCACCTTGTTAGTTGTTAAAATTGTCAATTGATTTCATTCCTAGCGAGTCTCTAATTGGTGATGATTTTTATTCTCAATCTCAATTTACATATATTAATTTGATTAATGTGTTTTGTTTATGTTCATTATAATATATGATTCCATTGTATATAAATATATATGAGATGCATATTTACGTTTTTACTGTTAATTAATATGTATATGATATATATTTGTGATAATAAACACATGACATGTGCATACACCGTAAAAATAAGCTCAAATCAGCGGATGCCTACCCATTCCAACACTTTTTGTACAAAACTGATCATAGAGAAAAACAAATACATATACTATAACTAATCAAAAACAGAAACGTGTACTTCAAAGTTAATGTAAAACCCTTCAAAAGTTTTCATCTTCTCTTCTATTTGAAGTTTAAAACCCAACCATGCTCTCTAACCTAACCCATATCCGCCCTTCTCTGACTTGTATTTCTATGTTTTTTGCCTTTTTAATGGCCTAAGCTGTTAAAAGTTCTGAAATTATATCCTTTTATCTGATCTCTAATTGTGCCTCGTTGTCGACATTTGTCAAACAATACTAGTATTTGTGGTATTGCCTCAATAATAAGACAAATAATAAGACAAAACCTGCAACAATGTTGCTGAGCCTATTTTTGTACAAACCTGATCACATATACTATAACCAATCAAAACTAGAAACGTATACTCTAAAGTTAATGTAAAACCCTTCAAAAGATTTCATCTTCCCTTTTATTTAAATTCAAAAATCCAACCATGCTCTCTAACCCGACCCGTATCCATCCTTCTCCGACTCGTATGTCTATACCATTTGCCAATTTTAATGGCCTAAGCTGTTAAGAGTTCTGAAATTATATCCTCTTATCTAATTTCTGATTGTGCCTCACTGTCAACATTTGTCAAACAATACTAGTATTTGTGGTATTGCCTTAATAACAAGACAAAACCTGTAGCAATGTTGCTGGACTTGTTTTTGTATAAAACTAATCACAAAGAAAAACAAATACATATACTATAACCAATCGAAAACAGACTTATATTGTAAAGTTAATGTAAAACTCTTCAAAAGTTTTCATCTTCTCTTCTATTTGAAGTTTAAAACCCAACCATGCTCTCTAACCCGACCCGTAACCACCGCTCACTTCTCGTCCAAGTCGCTTCCACCTTTTTCTCAGATCTCCAAGGAAAGTCTCATTCTTAGTAACTCTGCAGGATAGTTTCATCCCAAAAACCAACCCATTTTGCAGCCTCTCTCATGAAACTTGCTCCAAGAAAATCATCATAACCACCCAAACAAGAATGTCACCGCTAAACTATAAACGAAGAGAAATAAAAGGGCTGCCAGATGAAGATGAGGGTTGTAGTGAAGAAGCAAAAAAAGGACATTAGAGAGCTTTTATTAGAAATGACATTCAGAGAAGATGAAAAGGACAAATTCTTAGAGCTGGAGCCAAGATAGGGTCTTATTGCAAAGGTTTACAGCATATTAGCAGCTCAGTTCTTGTTAGCCAATGTTGTCCATGCAGCCATGCCAATTACTCTCCAATCACCTCCTTCTTCAAGCAAAACTATGTTTATTTGTCGTGTCTCCTCTTTACTAGCAGCTTTGGTATGTAAATGTTGATCAAATCCCTTGCTTTTTCATTTGTTATGTGGCTTTTGGATTTGAAGTCGATTTACTTTATAAAAAGAAGATATCAAAATAGTTTCATAGGATTCAGCCAATTGTCTTGATCGTGGGATATCATTAAGAAATAGAGTTTTTCGTTTTTCTGTTTGTTTGTCTTCATTAAAATAAAAAGATTGCATTTTGTTATAAATTTTTTTTTTTTTTTTTGGGTATTTTGGCCTTTTGACTATTGCTGTTGGTTTTTTATTTTCGTTTATGTTTTGGGCTTTGTGTATAGAGATTCGAGTGATTTTTGTGCGAGCTGCTATCAGCTTGATTTGTTTTCATTCAAAATTTTGACATAAATCTTAGAGCTACTAGTTAGCGATTTGCTTTCTTTCAAAATTTTTAGTTGTCTAATAGCTAGATTGGTATATATCTTGATTTTTGACATTATTCTTACCAACATTCCAAAAATCTTTGCATCCTTAAGGCCATACCCTCCATTGGGAAAAATGACCACCTAAACTCTATTCTTCTCGGACTTTTCAATGTGGCCGTTATTGTACTTGGTAGTCTTGGCCTGTATACACCAAGCCGTTTCGCACGGTTTGTATTCCTGATCTAGCTCTGTTTCAAATATCCCCGTTCAATATAATATGATTCACTGTATAAATTACAATCTTTCTCACATGAATAAAGATGATCACAGCATTAATTTTAACTATCTTTACATTTGTTTTAATAACTGTGTTTACTTACTGGGCTTCTATTATGTAGGGCAAGGACTTTAGCTCTCTTGAACGATACTTGTCTTCTCACACCTTGGTTACTACTGCTGTCATTGTCAGTTACATTCAGGTCAATTTTCTCACTATTTGTGCAACTATGGAGGCACTACCTATAATTTCTATCTTCTTTCCTTCTGTTGGGTTTCTTCATGCAGATTTTCAACCCAGGCCCTATTTCTGCTGCCATTGACACTCTACTCAACATTTTAATATCCTGGAACTTTGTAATGTATCACACAAAGATGCTCTTGAAGCGTTTCGAAAATGATGAGTACATGGTGGCTTCTGTTCATCTTTGCTTGGACATGTATGCTCTTTTTATCAGCTCAGTGAAGTTCATAAACATTTTCTTTGGTTAATTAATTTCATCCTAAGTACTAGATTAATTACCTAATTATGTCTGTACATGAACTAAGTGCTAAGCGTTACAATTAAATAACTCTAATACTTTGGGTACTATATGTCCCTTTTCCTCTTGTTCCATTTTATTTTTGCGGAGAATCAACCATTATTATAAGAATCACATTACATATACAAATTCTTTATACAAATTATTATAAAAATCATCTTACATATACAATTTTTTTATACAAATTATTCATATAAATTAATGCAGCATGTAATCATTGACTCACATAATTTATTTTAATTTACTTCATTAACTTTCATATTTTATTTGGTCAATGATTGCATGTGAGATTAGTTTGTATAACAAAATTTATATGAAGAATTTGTATATCTAATGTTACTCTTATTATGATACATCATTAATAGAAATAGAAAAATGTTAAGCCCATGGTAAATTTGGCTACAATCACATGCAACTTATACGAGATTTGCAAAATATTATTGTTATTTGTTGGAGGAATTGTCTTTCTTTTCGTGAGATTAGGTTACAACAAAGAACTTAACCACTTTGCGCACCGAAACAATCTAGATATCAAGCAAAAATAGTAAAAAATATAAAACAGATAATCAAGAGCACACTATAATCACTTACGTGGTTTGGCCAATTGTCTACTTCCACGGTGGATCCAAGGATCCTATCCTCTTTTATTAACTCCCTAGAGAATTTACAAGAAAACACAATGAAAAACACTCAAAATGAGTTTAGTGTACCCTTACTCTCCCACAAACAATGAACACTCAAACAGCGGTTGCACTCTAGCGCACACAAGCACTTAGTATCTACCTAGTTATTCTCTCTTAAAGTCTCTCTTGATGCTTAATTTCAAAGTAAAAGTTTACAAGGATTTATATAGGGGGTATTTCATACCTACTAACCCTAATCCTAATTGGAATAAGAGTCCACGTATTTTGAAAATCCAAAACTCAAAAACTTGTTGAAACAACCTGCCCCAAATTCTCTAGAAATTCAGGACAAGGTTTAACCATTCCTCTTTAGAAAATGATCTAGCTATCAAGACCAATAGTAAATAATACCATACTTTATCCACTTGCAATTATTTAGCTTATCACATATTAACAAATAATCATCTATAACCTTTTGCTTATTATCCTTTATCATCTTTCACAAATTAAATACTATCATATCAATACACCAAATCATACATCTAACGTAAGGCTAAATAATTACCAACTATGAACTATATTACAAATCTACAAATATACTAACTCGAATAGAATGACTTCTTGTACTATCATCAGACTTAACTTTTAAACTTAAACTACACTGGGTTGATTCGTTCCTGTGGTATCTTGAAGGGGTGAAAATATATTAAAACAAAGGTGAGTCTTGTGACTCAGTGAGTGAATGTTGTTTGAAAATTGAAATTTGTCTTTAAAACATATGATAAGCACATAAGTAGACAACTTTTATAAATTTACTATTATGTAAACAAAATAAACTGTATATATTGATCTTAAATTAAAACATATAAAATCTCAATGTAAAATTTGCTTGCCATAAAGTGCATTTCATAAATAATAGTTGAATCATGAATAATATTAATTATGATAACTCATGTACTCGAGTATAAGCATTTGAAATTTACTGTCATTTGTTTTCTTAGATGGGCATGATCAGGCACATTTGGTATTTAAAACATCATATACTACTATTTATATAGAAAATCACACTAAACTAGTACCTAGGAGAAACCTCGTCATACCCAGAATGTCTCTCAGGCAGAGCATTGGACTCACTCATCTTATATCCTTGTCATACGCATGCGCAGAGTAAACTAACTCCCAAAGAGCAAAGCATTCATACACACGGCCCAAAGCCTATGTGTGTGTACAAATGAGCCTCAAATGCCTGAATCTCATATCTTATATGAAGGGGGAGGTACAGCCTAGTGGATTTCAAACCATTTCTTTATATAACATATGAACTTATATCATATCATTATATCGTATCTCATTCTCTTTAACATCAAAACATTGGAAATTAATGCTACTGATATAAAACAAACACAATCTTAAAATAAACATTTTAAAATTCGAAACTATAGTATAGATGCTTTTTATATAACATAAGAAAAATTATTTCATGAAGTAAAGTATAATTCAAGATAAATGGTGGTCAAGAAAAACATGCATATTATTAATTATAAAACCCATGCTCATCATGCTTCAAATATATATATATATATATATATATTAAAAATTATGGAGTAGAAATCACGAAAGTAGTTTAAGTATCCACTCACAAATATATATATATATATATATTAAAAATTATGGAGTAAAAATCACGAAAGTAGTTTATGTATCCACTCACAAAGCTTCTTGTGCAGTATCTAGTTTAGCTCGAAGCGTCTCTCTCACAATATAGTTTTTAACTTTTAAGTTTGAGGCAACTTTGCATTTTTGGATCTAAATCATAAATTCTATCTCCATGGAATCCTTAAATAATGATAATAGACAATTTAAGCCCATAAAATAATATAATTCGAAACTAATCAAATTTTGAGACCTAAGATTTTTTTTAAAATCTTTCAATTTCGACTACTAATATTTAAACCGAATTTTCTTATGCATCAATAAGGTCCCTTTTTTTTTTGGAATGAAAAATATATATTACTCTTGAGACATAAATCATTATTAAATCAAGAAAATTAGATTTTATCTCCTTCAAAATTTAAGTCATAATCATTCTTAAATCTAAGTCTTTAACTTAATCAAATCAGAACATCTATTGAGCAGCCTTTAGTCTCTAACTTTTATAAAATCATATAATTATGAAACAATTATGAAACCACATATTTATAACACATATATTAGTTCATAATAAATCATTTATGGATAAATTCATTGAGTAAGTATTTTAAAACGATTTCTTTCCAAGACTTCTACAATCTATCAAAACAAAATTCTGCACTGAGACCACTCTCTTTAGAAAATCATAACAATTCAAAATCAATGATTTAAATTCTTAAATATGTATATGATATACTAGACATGTATATTTATTATTTTCAAAAACCCATAATTTTATAAGATCATTTGATACATAAAACTCGGCTTTACATTTTATTATACTGCAGAGATAGAGGATTTTCAGAATTTCAGAATCATTTTCAAAAAATCACAAAATCTTGAGTTCATGAAGTTATTCAATGATTCAAGGTTCTAAATGTTCTTTGGAGTGTCTAGTTACATAGGTTAAAAATTCAGACCTAAAGTCGATTCACAATATTTTCTAAAAATCACAGAATAAACAACTATTGTACATGTTAAAAATTAGTGATTTAACAATCTTATATGGGCAAGAATTGAGATGAATACCAAAATGAGAGTCATTATGAAATCAAGTACACATTGGGTGTACAAAGGAGGAGTAAAACAGAAAGGCAAAAGAATGGTATTGTGTATGCAGTTACTATTCATGTAGCAACTTTAGGGTATTTCTTGTTTTGGCTCAATTGACTTCTTTAAGTGGGATTAGGACTCTTACAAGTAAGGACTCTTATTCCAACTAGGTTTAGGTTTCTAAGGATATTTTATTCACTATATAAACCCTTCTAAACACAAGAGAAAGACAAGTATCTAAAGTTTCAAGATGTAATTATAAAAAAGAATAGAAGAGCTAGGTAGGCACTAAGTGTATGGTGCACTAGGGTGTAACCTTTGGAGAGTGTTTCCTTTTGATTCTTAAGTGAACAAAAGGAACACCATAGATCCTTTTGGCTTAAATGCTCGGGTTATTCTTGTATTCCTTGTAAAAATATCTTATGAGGAGATACATCATTGATGATATAAGAAGATACTTAGTGATCTATATCAATAATAAGAAGCTGGATCATGGAGCTTCCGTGGACATAGGTAATTTTGGGCCGAACCACGTATATCTTGTGTTTTATTGATTAGTTTATTTTCTTTATCTTTATTGGTGTGTTGATCTTATATGTTCTTACTTATGGTGTGAGTTATGATTTTTCATTGCGCATAGAATAAAAAAGGTATCAAGGTTGTGGCTTAATTGATGCCCTAAGGATATCAAATTGAAGTGCATAGCTTGATATCTGCAATAGTACACAAATTCTGCAGATCCGTTATGATCTTTGCTTTTACTCATACACTTATAGTCAATAATCCATATAGCTCACCAATTCCTCAAATTAATATATCTCAATATAAACACATAGAAAATAAACTCACCTAAAATCCTTGTTCATTTTTGCTAATTATGTTTTTGCTCCATTGATGAAAACATTAATCTTCTCTCTTTTCCCACCTTCGCTTCTTATTAACAATTTTGTCTTCATCTTCTTCTCTTTTTTTTTTTTTTGTCTTCTTCTTTCTTCTTTGCTATTCTTCTATTTCTTTTCCCTTCTTTTCTTTTCCCAATTGTTTAGCCTGGGCATCATAACAAAGCAAATCATCTCTTTTCTCTTCTTTTTTTTCAAAAACAAAAGTTCTAGATAGTTCCACCAATTTGGCTAAACTAATATAATGGGTTGCCTTATATTAAAAGTCCAATGTTCAGCTAACAAATATAGGTTAAATTTAATAAAGAAAAAAATGAATAATTAAAGTATAGGTGTACTAAGTTTCGCATTTTTCTCGCCTCCCTTCACATCTTCTAGTCCCATTTCATTTTTCTCTTTGTGTCCCACACGTTCTAGACTTTCTCATATGTGTCACACGTTCTAAATTTCTTGTGACTCTCCTCTTTGATATTCTTCACAATTCTTGCTCAAATAAGATTGTTAAATCACCAAATCTCTAATAAAACCTTCATTGATTCGAAATCTCCAAATAAGAAGGCTTCTAGATCCAATCCACACCAGTACTCTATGACAGGACCCGACCCGAGCCCTTTTTAAGAATCGAGGCAGATCCTGCGATGATGTGGGACTAACATACTCCTTACTCATACAAATAATACAATGAAGCTACATGCCTCAACAAAAAGTGTACACATGTACTCCAATATACAAAAACATATACAAATACAGACTGAGACACTTATGCAGTTATGCGTGTTGTGGGTCAACCTCAAAATGTGATGATTGTATCACACTGCACAAATTCTTATGACAACCTGGAAAAAATAAGAAAAATAGGAAAAATGGTGAGCTTGTGGCTCAGTGAGTAGACATAATCTGAAAATTTTATATACTTTATATGCATTGTACACGTATAAATCTGTAAGATAAAATAATCATAAAATTGTATACTGGGTAGTCAATAAACTTGTACTGAAATATAAGTTGTCATAAAAATTTGTGCTAAAACTAAAATCATAACATAATACTGGAGATCTGAAAATCTATAAGCATAAATTATCATAAAATCTATTATCAAGCTGAATATATGTAATATAGCTCTGAAAATAAGTACTACATATATACTAAAAATCACACCAAACTTGTACCCGGGGAAACACTGGTCTAACCTGGCGGAGTAACTCACGCACAGACAGAGCGGGGGATTTGAGCTGGTTTAACTCGGCGGAATGCTACATTGCTCAGGCAGAGCAAACTAAACTGGTCTAACGCATGCATAGAGCAACTACACTAAAGGGGAGGGTACACATATGGTGGTTCAAAAACTATTACTATACAATATCATAAAAACATAATTGTTCTAAAATAAATATTTCTATATTGAACATAATCATAAACTATACTATAATAAATTCTAAAATATTTCTGAATATATTAAATAGCATAAATATTTATCTGTCTAAAATAAATCATGACTAAATCTGATAACGCGTAATTTAATAATAAACGGTTGTATTAAAAATATATAAAATATATATAGTTATCAACTCATAAAAGTGCGCTAATCCTGAGCTGGGTCTGAATTCTGAGATCTACTCGCTATCGGCATACCTCTTATATCATATGGTGTAAAAATACATCATTAGTACCAATATGTATTATAAATATTAAAATATAAATATTCTAATATCGTAAAATTATTACCCGCTAAATCACTAGGTATAAATCTAACTACCCAAACTAATTTCCTGGAAAAAAAAATTTCTTCGTTTTTTCTTTCTCTTCTTCTTTCTTCTCAGTTTCTTCCTTTCTCCGTTTCTTTTTCCTTTCTTTTCTTCTTCTTTTCTTTCTCTTCCTTTTCTCTCTTTTCTCTTTCTCTCAGCTTTCTCTTCTTTCTTTCTTTCTCTTTTTCAACTTTTCTTCCTCTTAAACCAAAAACAAAAGAAACATGCTTTATATATAACGGCCACCGCTTGCTCTTTTTTTCTTATTTCTTTCTTTTTTTTTTTTTTTTGCCATCAAATATACACGTTGTCATACACGTGTATGACACTCTATCACCTAGAGTTAAGTTCAGTTAAGTGTTCACCAAGACTTAACTTTCCCCGGGCTAGTGACTTTGGTCTCCAAATGCATTTTGCACCTTGCACAAGGTATTAATGCATTGCACTCCTTTTCGACCCTCATCACATCGGTGAACATAATTTGAATGCCGCCTAATGGTCTACATTACCCCAACACCCTACGTTGGGCCACTCATGGCCATCTCATTAAGCACATAAAGCCCCTCATTGCCATCTCATTAAGCACATAGAGCTCCTCATTATGATTCTCACCCTCAAACCTTACAAATTCTTTTTCTACCCTCAGTTTTTCCTTTTCCTCTTTAACTGAATACTCATCCTCATCGAGCTTACCTAGGGATATCAAGTTCCTCCTCAGATTAGGAACATGCCTTACACTATGTAAGTCCCTAGTTTCTCTACCTTGCATCCTCAGTTTTATGTCATTAATTCCTATGATCTCACAAGTCATGTCATTCCCTATTAGAGTTTAACCTCTCTCAGCTTTATAGTTGGTAAACAACAATCTGTCGGGACACATATGGATGCTACACCCTAAATTTAGTATCTATTTTCTAGCGTACTTTCCTTTTGAGGTTACCAACGTGTCTATAACTTTGGTATCTTCCCCAAGACTACCAATAACAGCACACTCATCCTTTTCTTTTGATTTAGAATAACCCTTTACAAAGTGTCATTCCTTATAACAAAAGTGTAGTAACCAGTATCCATAACCGGTAAGAATATGTATTTATATATATATAAATATATATTTTTTATTTGTATGTGGGTGATCCTTGATTTATATATTATTATTAGTAGTGTTTTTATAATTTAAGGACATACTATTAGTATTGGGTTTATTTGTAAGACTTTAGATTTATTTTAGGGACCAAATTATAATACTTTAAAAGTTTTTGGGGTAAATTCGTAAATATCAAAAATTAGCCACTTAGTATACAAATACACTTTTAAAACCCAAACTCTCTCATTTTGGTCGAGAAACCTCTTTTAGAGAGAGAGAAGAGAGAGAAAGAGGGGAGAGAAAGAGAAGAAAAAGAAGAAGAAATTTGAAATTTTAGATTTTAAAAGGTATATCACAACTATTTCTCAATTTATTGGTGTTAATTAAGTTAATTTATTTAAGTTTTGATTTTTGAAAATATGTATAATTGAGGATTTGATGTGTATTTCGTATGATATTGTGAGAATTGATCATGATTTATAAGATAGGTTGATAAATTATGATGAATTGTGGAATTTCTGCTTGATAGTCTCTTGATCCAGGAATTTTATAAATTGTTGTGATTCGATTCTAGTTTTGAATTTTGAGTATATAAAATTAGACATGTTTAGGATCATCTGAAACTTTGAATCGATTGAAAATTCTGGAAATTGAATTTTTAGTGAATTTACCAAAATGACCCTGAAATTCTAAGAAGAAAGAGGGTTCAATGAGATTATATATTGATTATCGAGAGTTGAACCGTGTGACTGTAAAGAATAAATATCCACTTCCAAGAATCGATGATTTATTCGATCAGTTGCAAGGAGCTTGTGTATTCTCAAAAATTGATCTTCGTTCTAGCTACCATCAATTAAAGATCAAGAAAGAAGACATTCCAAAGACTGCATTTCGTACCAGATATGGGCATTATGAGTTTATTGTTATGCCATTTGGGTTGACAAATGCACCTACTGCCTTTATGGATCTAATGAATAGAGTATTCAAGGATTATTTGGATAGGTTTGTTATTGTGTTTATTGATGACATCCTAGTGTACTCTAAGAGTAAGGGAGAATATAAAGAATACTTAAGAAAAGTCCTACAAGTGTTAAGGGAGAAGCAGCTTTATGCAAAATTCAAGAAATATGAATTTTGGCTAGATCGAATGGTATTTTTGGGACATGTTGTTTCCTCAAAGGGAAATTCAGTGGATCCAAGCAAAATTGAAGCAGTGGTGAATTGGTCCAGACCAACTAATGTGGGGAAAATTTGAAGTTTTCTTGGGCTGGCATGATATTATAGATGGTTTGTTGAAGGATTCTCTAAGATAGCTTCACCTTTAACTCAATTAACAAGAAATAATATCAAGTTTCAGTGGTTAGAAGAATGTGAGAAAAGTTTTCAAGAACTCAAGCATCGGTTAGTATCTGCTCCCATACTAACCATCCCTTCTGCTTCTGTTGGATTTGTGATTTATAGTGATGCCTCCAAGAAAGGGCTTGGGTGTGTATTAATGCAGGATGGAAAGGTAGTGGCATATGCCTCACGACAACTAAAGATTTATGAGCAGAATTACCCTACTCATGATTTGGAGTTTGCTGCAGTTGTTTTTGCTCTTAAAATTTGGAGGCATTATCTTTATGGAGAAAGGTGTGAAATTTACACAAACCACAAAAGCCTTAAATACTTCTTTACTCAAAAGGAGTTAAATATGAGGCAACGTCGATGGTTGGAACTAGTCAAGGATTATGACTGTGCGATTAACTACCATCCGGAAAAAGCTAATGTTGTAGCAGATGCTTTGAGTAGAAAATCTTCAAGACATATGGTAGCACTTTTGACTGCTCAAAAGCAAATTTTGTTAGATTTAGAAAAGCTTGGCATTGAAGTGGTAAAATCTAATGATAGGGCTTATGTTGCAAGTATGTCCATTCAGCCAACCCTAATTAAGAGAATTAAGGAAGCACAAGGTAGTGATATGTATCTGAAGAAAATTATGGAAGAAATTCCATTAGGTAAAAGGCCTAACTTTGCTATTTTTGATGATGGAGCTCTACATTTTGAAGGTAGACTTTGTGTTCCTAATAATGATGAGTTGAAAAATGAGATCTTGGCTGAAGCTCATAGTTCACCATATACTGTTCATCCGGGAGGTACCAAGATGTATCGAGACCTACGAGCTGTTTATTGGTAGGTTAATATGAAAAGAGAGATTGCTAAATTTATAGAGCAATGTTTGACATGTCAGCAAGTTAAGGCAGAACATCAAAGACCATCTGGGTTATTGAAACCTTTATTGGTACCAGAATGGAAATGGGAGCATATAACCATGGATTTTGTAGTTGGGTTGCCAAGTACACAAAAGGGTTACAATGCCATATGGGTGATTATTGATAGGCTAACAAAATCAGCACATTTTATTCCAATATGCACCATTTATTCTATGGATAGGTATGCCCAATTATATGTTGATGAAATTGTGAGGCTTCATGGAGTACCTGTGTCAATTGTATCTAATAGAGATCTTCGATTTACTTCAATATTTTGGAAGAGCCTACATAATGCCATGGGCACAAAGTTGAACTTCAGTACTGCATTTCACCCACAGACTGATGGTCAATCTGAAAGGACCATTCAAATTCTAGAAGATATGTTGAGGGCATGTGTGTTAGACTTTAAAGGTAGTTGGTACAAACACCTTTCATTAGTGGAGTTTGCATACAACAATAGTTATCAATCGACTATTGGTATGGCCCCATATGAATCTTTGTATGGAAGAAAATGTAGATCTCCTGTGCATTGGGATGAAGTTGGAGAAAGAAAAATTTTAGGGTCAGAGATTGTCCAGCAAACTTGTGAGGTTATAGAGAAGATAAGAAAAAGAATGAATGTGGCTCAGAGTAGACAGAAAAGCTATGCAGATAATAGAAGAAAAGATCTAGAATTTAAGGTGGGTGAAAAAGTATTTCTTCAGGTTGCTCCAATAAAAGGAGTCATGAGATTTGGCAAGAAAGGAAAGTTGAGTCCAAGATTCATTGGTTCATTTGAAATCCTTGAAAGGATAGGTGATGTGGCTTATAGACTTGTCCTTCCTCCATCATTATTAGGAGTTCATAATGTGTTCCATGTGTCCATGTTGCGGAAATATGTTTCAAACTCCTCACATGTGTTAAGCTATGAGCCACTTCAACTTAAGGATGATCTCACTTATGAAGAAGTGCCCATTAGAATTTTGGACAATAAAGAGCAAATTCTTCGTACTAAGAAGATTGATTTGGTAAAGGTTTTATGGAGAAACCATGCAGTTGAAGAGGCAACCTAGGAACGAGAAGAGGAAATGAGATCTAAGTATCCTCACCTATTTGCTTAAGTTATGAATTTCGAGGACGAAATTCTTATAAGGAGGGGAGAATTGTAGTAACCAGTATCCATAACCGATAAGAATGTGTATTTATATATATAAAAATATATATTTTTTATTTGTATGTGGGTGATCCTTGATTTTTATATTTTTATTAGTAGTATTTTTATAAGTTAAGGACATACTATTAGTATTGGGTTTATTTGTAAGACTTTAGATTTATTTTAGGGACCAAATTATAATACTTTAAAAGTTTTGAGGGTAAATTCATAAATATTAAAAATTAGCCACTTAGTATAAAAATACACTTTTAAAACCCTAATTCTCTCATTTTGGTCGAGCTACCTCTTTTAGAGAGAGAGAAGAGAGAGAAAGAGAAGAAGGAGAAGAAAAAGAAGAAGAAATTTGAAATTTTAGATTTTAAGAGGTATATCACAACTATTTCTCAATTTATTGGTATTAATTAAGTTAATTTATTTAAGTTTTTATTTTTGAAAATATGTATAATTGAGGATTTGATGTGTATTTCGTATGATATTGTGAGAATTGATAATGATCTATAAGATAGCTTGATAAATCATGATGAATTGTGAAATTTCTGCTTGATAGTCTCTTGATCCAAGAATTTTATAAATTGTTGTGATTCGATTCTAGTTTTGAATTTTGAGTATATGAAATTAGACATGTTTAGGATCATTTGAAACTTTGAATCGATTGCAAAATTCCAGAAATTGAATTTTTAGTGAATCTACCAAAATGACCCTGAAATTCTGAAAATTTCCTGTGTAAACAATATGATACAGTAGAAAATCATTTTTGACCTATTGAATGATCTTTAAAAATTAAAACTTTATGGAATATGATAAGTTTATATGTCTAATGTGATATACTCAGAATTGAGAATTTAGATCAATGTGGTTGAAGTGTTATGAGTTTCTAGAGTGTAATAGCTCATTACAGTATTTGATTAACAGATTTTTAAAGCTATGGAATAACATAGTTCTAAAATATTTTTGGCAGTGATTTGGAAGTGAAATATTTATCATGGACTGAGATATGTGTTAAGAGTAATTATGTGATAATTTTATAATTTTTGAGTTAGTATATGATTTTATAAAATTGGGAGATTAAATATTGTTCAGTAAGTATCTTGATCTTGTCAGGTTAGTAGTTTGGATTCGATGGTGTGTATGGAATGGATTGTGTAGGAATTTTGATATAATATTCATATATAAGAAGGATATATGAGTCAAGAATGGTATATTCTGATTTTGGAGTAATTGGACATCATTTGATGTATTAGAAATATTTGTTAAGTGTAAGTGATCAGAATGACAAGTTTTGAGAAACCAAGTATTTAGACCAATTTGATGTGATAAATGCATTGTGTATAATTTTGTAAGCTATTTAAAATATTTTGTGTGAATTGTGAGGCTTGTGAAAGGATTAATCTCCATTGATAGGTTAAGGAGATTTAAGCCTTGTAGCTGAAAGTGTTAAGAGGTAAGTATACTAGACTTTTTATTGAAATCACAATAAACGTAGAAATTGTTTTGTATGATTTTGTAAATGTGGTTAGGAATATGTTTATGTTATGTCAAAGTATATTTTGATATGAAATGTGAAGATATGTATTTATGAATGTGAGGATGGGCATACATGACATACATGTGTTTTTTGAAAGTGAGCTTTCAAAGTGAAATATGTTTAACAAAGAGAGCTTTTGAAGTGTAATATGTCCATGAGAAATATTTTTTGTTTTGAGGGTACTTGAACTCACTGTTGACTTAGTAGGCATTCTATGTGATTTGTGGAGCCTTTATGTGTGGCCTTTCCTTCGGGATTGGTATATGTCATGTGTTCCGTATGTAGGGAGGATCCTATTGGTACCTAAAGGAAGAGTGAGTCATCACATTCGTGTGGTGGCGTATTGGTGCATGTGAGAGGACTCACCGATAATCTAGGTGAGGGTTTGGCTTTTACCTTTGGGCATAAGTATTATATATGTGTAATTTAAAGGCCTCACTTGTACTATTCCTCTCATACGGTATGTCACCTACGAGTGACATTTGGCTCATTATGTGATATATGATATGTAAGTCCTACTAAGTAGTAGTTGAGTGATGGTATTCCTATTATGTGTTTTGAAAGAATGTGTAAACCCTTACATGATATGTGATTTGATAAGATTATGATTTTGATTGATCACAGTATATCATACATATGTATTGTGTACATATATGTATTTGTATTTGATATATGAAAAACTAGTATGCTTACTGAGTTTTATACTCATTATAGTTTATGGTGATTTCAGGTAAATAAGGTGCATGTGTGCTTAGCGGATTTGGCAAGGCTTCTGTTGTTTCTTGGGTTCCCTAAGTTGTTAGGTTGCAAAGTGTTTTATTTGGAGACACGTGGGATGTGATATTTGATTTGTCCCTATTGAATAAATACTTATGTATTATTTTATTGTGTGTGGATTGGATTTGGTTTAAGTTTCATAAGTGTGGTTATTGGATGGTTTTAAGTAAGAATTTGCAATGAATATATTATGGGCTCCCGGTAACAAAGTTGCTACTGGTGACGTAGTAGAGTGTTAATCTCTGAGAAAACTCTGCGTATCTCCGGTTTAATAATTGTCCCAGTCATAATTCAATTGTTATAATTCTAAAAGAAATTGAAATGAATGTTCAAATATGTTCAATAGAAGATTATGTGTATATGTTAGATTATGAGTTGATTTTTAGTGTCGAACTTACTAGCAACTTACTAAGGATTCTTATGTTGAATTAAAGTTTGAAATTTTGTGTAATATTATTTATGAGTACACATTTTTGAATGAATGTAAGTGATGTCGTGTGTCAGATCTTTTGGGTCTGGGGCGTGACAAAAAGAAACACTTCTTGGATCTCCTCTTTGATTGGTTGCTCTTCTTCTCTTGTGCAAGCAACACTGCTCCACTCTCGAATTCAGATCTCTTTGTCAATTCTTTTGAGTTCAACGATGCCTTAACATCATTCATCGTTAAGGACTCTTTACCATACAGCAGTATATTCATAAAGCTCTCATAGCTTCAGCAAAGAATTTATCAAGATTATGGTCTTGTCTTTATCCTCGATCTTGATGCCTAATTGCTCAAAACTTATGATGATCTTGTTAAACTCGTTAATGTGAGCTCTTAATAAAGATCCTTCATGTATAGTTAATTGATGCAGTTTATTTTTCACTAAAAGTTTATTTGCAAGAGACTTTTTTATATATAATGTTTTGAGTCTCTTCCATAGCCCCAAAGCGATTTCTTCATCACCAACTTCCCTTAATACTTCATCACTCAACGCTAAGATTATGGTACTATAAGGTTGTTGTCCTTTCTCTAGTTGAGGAACTGGATTCCTCTAATGCTGAGTCTAACCCTTCCTTCACTAGTAAAGCCCTAACATTCTTCCTCCAAAGATTGAAGTCATTCATCCCATTGAACTTCTCTATTTCTTACTAGATTGTAACCATAGTTTAAATATCCCTAATATGTATTATCGAACCTTTCTCTGATACCAGTTTGTTGGAGGTATCACCTTTTTCCCCATGAGATTAGATTAAAGTAAAAAAACATAACCTCTTTACTCAGCAAAACAATCTAGATATTAAGAAAAAATACCAAGAATATAAAGTAGATAATTAATAGTACAACACAATCACTTACGTGGTTCGAACAATTGCCTACGTCTACGATGGATCCAATAATCCTAACCTCTGTTATTAACTCCCTGGAGAATTTATAAGAAAGCACAATGAAGAATACTCAAAAAGATCTAATATTTAGTGTACCCTTACTCTCCCACAAATAATGAACACTCAAATAGTGATTGCACTCTAACACATATAAACACTTAGTGTCTATCTAATTCTTCCCTCTCTCACAATCTCTTTTAATATTTAATTTCAAACTAAATAATTTACAAATATTTATATAAAAATTATATAAATCTCTAATATTATTCTTTTCGGATCAATATCAATCTCCTATAATCTCATCTTAGGATATGCAAGACTTCAATGAAAAAATATTGCTTGCATGTTCACAAAAAAGGATACTTAATCAACATTAAATTATGTTCAAAAAGTTTTTCCTTTATGGAATTAGAAACAACTTTCGGGCTTAACCAAACCTAATGCTTTTCCAATGACATTAGTAGAAGATGATTGAGCCACTTGATTTAAATGTGTCAAATTTACATTTTTCTAATCTTATTTTTTGGCATGGATATTTAGTGTTACAATCAAATTTTATTGTGATCGGTGCGCCTGACGTTCTTCTAAATCCTTGATAAGTAGAGTTAATAATTTTTACTCCCGATACTTGAGATCAAAAAGAAAAATGAAAATAAAATTAGCTATATATTTTTCCATTATTTACACGTAAACGCAATCATTTTTATTTGAAAAAGAAAAAGCTTTAGTATAGAATATTCTCTCACCTGATGGGGACAACTTAAGTTATGTGGGCAGTAGTTTTGGTCAATGGCAATGGGATTTGTAAATTCACCTAATGTTAATGATTCTATCATGTTGTTGATGAAGATTTACACTGAAACTTAACTGGCAAATGAGAACATGCAAACAAGACTCTCATTTATACTAATTTTTTTTCTCTCTGTTGCAAAATTGAGAGAAAAATAAAAATTTACTCGATTCATCTAAAATTTATTTAGAATAATTAATTACTAAGCTTTATTCATGTATATTTATAAACTCACCATTAACCAATTAAGTTGAGGAGAAATTTGAGCAAGTATTAGGATGAGACTTTGAGCATTCTAAGAAGAAAGGAGTAATGGAATAGCTTAAAAGAGCACATACGAGTAATGAAATAGCTCAACACCAGCCTTTTTGTTCAACAATAAATCTATCTATATTTTTATTTTGACTATAAAAGTTTGATTTTGATGCCACTTGTTGAGTGTTATGAGTTTAAAAAGTAGAAGCCTGGGATCTAAGTAGAAAGAGAGATGTAACGAGGAAAAATAGCAATTATAAGAGAGAAAAACTACACTAAAGAGAAAATTTGTTCTAAAAAAAAAAAAAGAATGTGTTAAAATACTTCTGTAATTTTATTCTTATAATATTTTAAAATATATTATAATTCTAGCCTCAATTATTTTTTAATTCAAAAAAGTGAACATAGGTTCATAAAAATCAAATTATTAAATTTTAGCTTTTTTTTTTTTGTTTTTGTTTTTACTATTTGTTAATTTTAAATTCTTAGTCTTGAATTGTACTGCAAATTTTCAATAGGGTGCAACACTGAAACAACTTAGAGGTGTCAATATATCCAATTTACATTTTATGTTCAACAGATTAGAGATCAGCTTCTGGGTTTTATATAATTTGTCAATTTGACATCACCTACAATCCTCTAGATCTCCGTATATATAAAAATCAAGACTGCCCAAGCCTCGGGAGAGAAGGAGAGCGGAGAAAATTAGATTTATATTTGAGATTCTGACGACGTAAAAATTTGGGCTATGTTTATAATTTAAGGGCATGAGGACTAAATTTTGATTTTCTAACTTTTATTATGGGTGTAGAAAGTAAACGACTTTTAGAGATTGGTGTTGAGGGTGCGCGTAGACCCCCCAACCCGTAATATATTCCAACGAATCAGAACAAAAAAACGTATATATAAATTCTAAACTCTTCAAAGTTCCCTCTTCTCTTCAAACGCTGGAACCCTAAAAGCGAAGTCTCTGTGCGTGAAACAAATAACTAAAACAAAAGGAAAAGCCAGGAAATCCTAAACCCTAAAAGCGAAGTCTCTCTAAAAGTGAAGGAAAAAAAAAACTTACAAATCTACAATGTTATCCGAGTCAACCCATATCAGGCCCTCTCCGTTGCTGGCATGCTCGGCCGCCAGGCAGAGTTACATCCCCTTTTCAGGGCCGGTGCTTCACCGACGGGTTGGTTTCACAAGAACCGACCTTTCTTGCAGGCTCTCTCACCGCCATGAAACTTTTCCCCAGAAAATCATCACAACCAACAGAGAGCGAATATCACCACCAAAAACCAAACAGCTTGAAGCAGACGGACTGGCTGCAGGCACTGGTGAAGACGAAGAGACGGGGTTGAGCCAAGAAGAAAAGAAGAAAAGTATTGAACTTATGGAGGGCTTGAGCGAAGAAGAAAAGAAGAAAATTTTCGAGGTTGTGGAGGGCTTGAGCGAAGAACAACAGAGAAAAATTACTGAGATTCTGATGGGATTTAGCGAAGAAGAGAAGAGGATAAATAGCGAGTTTCTGGAAGAACGAAATAGGATAATTGGTGAATTTGTGGAGGGCTTGAGTGAAGAAGGAATCAGAAAAAATATTGAGTTTTTTGAGGGCTTGAGTGAAGAAGGTTGGAGGAAAACCGTAGCGTTTTTGAATGATTTGAGTGAAGTAGAAAAGAGGAAAGCTAGCGAGTTTGTGGAGAGATTGAGCGAAGAAGAAAAGAAGCAAATTAGTAAGTTGGTGGAGGACTTGAGCATACAAGGAATGAAGAATATTACTGAGCTTGTGTTGGAGCGTGTAGAAGGAAAAAAGCACTCTAAATTGATTATAGAGGACATGAGCGTTGAAGATGTGATTAAAATTCAAAAGTTTCTTGAGAGCGTGAACTATCTAACAAAGGTGAAATTTTTTTTGTTAGCAGTGCGCTTGGGCAAAGAAAAGAAAGTTCTTGAGCTCATGGAGATTTTTAAACTAAGGATTGAACGACATGTTGTCGGTGCATTGAGCAAAGAAGAAAATAAGAAACGTGTTAAATTTTTTAACGCAAAAATTTCTAAGTTTGTGGAGGCCTTGAGGGAAGAAACAAATATGAAAATTATGGAGTTAACGGAGGGCTTCAAAGAAGAAAAGAAGAAAATTAATGAGCGGGTTAAGGGCTGGAGCAAAAAAGACAAAACGAAAGTAACGCAGTTTGAGGGTGGCTTGAGCGAGAAGAATAAGAAATATGATATAGACCTTCTTCAAAGCTTAAGGGAAGAGGCAAAGAGAATTGAAAAGCTTGCGGATTTGTTGAAGGGAATGAACGAAATAGATAAGGAGCTTATTAAGAAGGTGGGGTTGGATCTTTTGCCGAGATTTGAATTTTTCAAAAAGGTGTTCGGTACTTTAGGGTTTGAGCTCTTGTTGGGTAGTGTTGTGTATGCAACCATGAAGATGTCTCCTACAATGGCCGGCGATTTTCATTTTTTCTCCATTTTCCTCACTGACGGCTTGCGTAAGTAAATGTTAACACTATTCCTTATGTTTTCAATTTGTTTTCTGCCCTTTTCTTGACATGTGACATCGTATTGTTAGTCTTACCGACATGCCGATCTCTCAAGGATATTCTCTCCAATCAAAAAGACAAATTCTTAAATGGACTTTGCATTGTGTTGTTTTCTGCCCTCGGTGTGCTTTTGGCCGATGCACACTTAGCGCATTCGAATGGTTTGTATTCTTAATCTATTTAAATATTTCATGTTCAATTTATAGGGTAATGATAATTCTAACCGTAATTACATGCTATAACATTGCTGAAAGCTAGTTGCAATGTTTGCTCTCAGGAATAGTCATGCTCGCGGCTTTAATTCCAACCTTAGCTATGTTTGTTCTACTAGTTTTGGGCGCTGTCCTCAAGGTTGCTGTGAAGAGAGAGGACTTGAGCTGTTTTGGATCATCCAATTATTCTATCCTTCTCACTATTTCTAGTTTAATGCTGGTCAGTTACTAGTTATTTAACTATTACCTGCTATCCTGGACTTCTTTGAATTTTCAAATATTTTTAGAAATTGATTAATTATCTGTGATTTACATGTTCGTTCATTCATTATCTGTGATTTACATGTCGGTTCATTGGAAATTCGTGCCTAAAACATGAGTTTGACACGGTCTCTCATGTTGTGTCAGCCCGTTATTGCCTGTCTCATTCTTCACCGTAAATGCATATCAATTTTAAGCTATCTATTAAATGAACGTTTTGGTTGTGTTGAAATACTCATCTTACGATGGGTAGTAGACGTTGCTATTGAAGAGTGCCCTTGCAACACATATCTCAAATATATATACATGCACACTCTTCTTGTGATTTGACTACGTTTTTATCTGAAATTAATACTCTGTATTACAATATTGCAGATTTTCATCCGAGGCCCTATTGCTACTGCAGTTGACACTGGACTCACAGCTTTCGTATTCTGCATGTTTATAGTGAATGACACCTGGATGATCTTGAAGCACTCTGGTGATGAAGACCATGCGATGGCAGCCCATCTTTTTTGGGACTTGTATGGCCTCTTTATCTGCTCAATCAAGCTTTTATCTCCATTATTTGGCCGCTCAATCAGCTGAATCAAATCTACAGGGATGCTATTTGGTTAAGTAGTTCGCTATATTACATTATTTTCTATGATTGGATATGGGTTAAGAATATTATGTCCAGGACTCGCTGCTCAGCTTGATATTTATACGATTCACTGAATTGTATTTTAGACAGATATATTTGGATGCTAAATATAATTTCAAAAAAAAAAAATTGACTTGTTTAATCCCTTTCTTCTGATTAAATTTCCCCAGAAACTGCACTACCTACTATTCATTTATTGCTACTCGGCCTTTGTTGCGCCGCTATGCGTTTTATTGTGCTACGCGAAATTGTGATATTGAATTGACTGATTTGCAATCCGCTTCTAAATCAAATTTGATTGAATTCCTCGTTCAATAATCTTACATTAGTATAATACATTTGACCAAATTAAAATTTTGAATCTTTTCAATTAAAGATTTTAATCGAGATAAATAAACACAGCAGTCAGAGAAGAGGCTTTTATCACTCTAAGAGATAAACTTTAACAACCTCAAAAAGGATCAACTATACAATTTATATTTTGTATAGAAGTCCTTCCTGTGGATGTTGGCATTTCGTAGGACTAACAACAAGTCGTTTTAATTTATTTTTTTTTCCAAAAGAACAATTAAAATTTGGACAAAATAAAGAGAATTGCTTTTTCAAAAAAAAAATTGGACAGATTTTTTATGGATAAAATGTGATATAATTGCGTAAAAAAAATCAAAACTAAAATATTAAGAAAACAAACAAAGTCTTAAATTGATAAGAAATAAGAAAGATTATGAGTATATAAGGAATGAATTATATCTTTATTAAAATAAGATTTTTTAGATAAAGCTCAAAAGTAAAGTCATGAGATTCTAGTCTTAAAATGGATAATATCATATCAATATAAATATATTTATGGTAGGATAAAGGACAATTGGACCCCATGTTTTTAAAATTACCCATTTTCAATTTTTTTTTTACCATTTTTTCTCTTAAATTTAATGGAATTACTCTTTTTTTCTTTTTTTTTTTACAATTTTTTGGTTAAATTTGATGAAATTGCTCATTGTTTTAACTTATTCTTCTTTTACAATTTTCGCTGTTAAATTTGATGGAATTACTTATTTTTTTCATCCCTTTTTTTTACAAATTTTCTGTTAAAGTTGATGGAACTACTCGTTTTTTGAAAAAAAAATTATTGCCAATTGGTATTATCAACAGCTTTCACTTTCATCTAATTTAAAAATTGGGTAATTTTATCGAATTTAACATAAAAAAATTGTAAAAATTTGTGAAAATGAGTAATTTTAAAAATAGAGTGAGTAAACTGTCACTTTCATTATAACATGGGTCCAAATGCCTTTACCTACCCTATTGATTATGCATGAATTGAACAAATTTTACGTAAGAGCACAATGAACCATACATTAAAATTATCAATTTTCACCCCTTTTTTACAATTTTTTTTATTAAATTTGATGGAATTATCTAATTTTTTTATATTGGATGAAAGTAAAAGTTGTCAATAAATACCAATTGGCAATAAAAATAAGTTAAAAAAAAGTGAGTAATTCCATAAAATTTAACAAAAACAATTGTAAAAAAAAAGAGGTGAAAATGGGTAATTTTAAAAACATGCTGAGTATACTGTCATTTTTATTATAATATGGGGTCCAAATATCCTTTACCCTAATTAATATATTGAAATTCACTAATTTTTAACTTTTAGCAACTCTTTACATAGAGATTGACTCTTTACATAAAGATTGTTTTCTTGAATTTTAGTAAAATATGATATAATAGATATACTTTCGTTGATTGAATTGGAAGGATAAATATAAAATAAATTAATTAATTAATAATGTAATAATAATTTAATCAATATTATCATGTCATATTAAGTCTTGTACATATAATATTATTCTTCTAATTTTATATTAGTAAAAAAAAGAGTTATTTGTGTATTTTGTATGATATGTTCTTTGGTTAAAAAAATGTAGGTACTAATTATTGTTAATAATCTCTTAAGATTGATATAAAAAATTTAGTTTATAATCTCGATTAAATCGAGAACTTTAGTATTTATCCATTCAATATTTAAAATTTTTTGTAATATAATTTTGATAAAAAGTTGTGTTGCACAACACAAATTATGGGAAAAAGACCCTTTGCTCTTTGAGATTTCAGCTAATATTCACTTATCTTCTATAGTTTCAAAAAGTACCAAAATTACCTACCATTACATTGTTATGTTACTATTTCGTTATTATTATTCTGTTAATTTTAACTTTTTTTATGAATTGATAATTTTAACATTGATAATATATAGTTTGACAATTTTGGCCCTAAATAAATGAGAGCAAAAAAAAAAAAAGAATTTGAAGGGAATTGAACCCTTGATCATAAAGATAAAATCACTCATTTCAACCATTAGGCCAAACTAAAGTTTACATATATTTTATAAAGACTAATATATATACTCTATAAATTAATTAAAAGACTAGTTAATTTTAAATTAAATAAATTTTGGTACTCAAAAATCATAAACAATAATAAGTGTAAAATATTTTAATAAATATAATTATGTATGAACACGTTTATAGCAAAATAATTAAAAATTAAGTTTTAAGAACTTATTATAAAAATGAATTGTTTTAAAATTTCTTAAATTTATTCTAAAATAATAAAAAAAACACTAAAATATAATACATACTAAAAATAAAGTTATTTTCTAGCTCATATGTGAATTTTTATTATTTAATATTAAAATAATAAAATAACTTTTCTTTAAGAATTCAAAATTTAAATTATAACTTATAACTTATGAGAATTCACCAAAAAAAAATATAAACAATAAATATTGAGAATTATATTCAACTGATAAAAAAATAATTTTCATAAATTTTTAAATTAAAAAATTACTATAAATAATGTCAAATTCTTCTATGCTCTCAAATGAACTGTTAATAAAGAAAAAATTATGTTATATTAGAAAAAATATTTTTAAATGAAAAAGTATTAATAATTATGTTAGAAACTATTTTTTATTATTAACATAATTATCAAAAAAAATTATTTCTTTTCAATGAATTTAAGAATAATTAGAAATGAGAAGATGTTTATAATGGGTTTCCAAAAAAAAAAATCATTTTTGTAACTTTATTTAAAATATTTTATACTTATTATTATTTATGATTTCTTAGTATCAAAATTTATTTAATTTAGAATTAACAATTCATCTTATTAATTTATAGTGTATATATACTAGTCTTTATAAAATATTATGTAAATTTTTGTTTGGTGTAATAGTGAAAATGGGTGATTTTTTCTTTGAAGTCAAGAATTCAATTTCTATGAAGTTCTCTTTTTTTTTCTCTAATCTATTTAGGAGTAAGATTGTTAATTTATTTAAGGACAAAATTGTTAAACTATATATTATTAAGAATAAAATTATTAATTCATTAAAAAATTTAAAATTAATAAAATAATAATAACAGAATAATAAACAGTAATAACAGTCGAAATTTTTTTTTTAAATTATAAAAAATAAATAAATATTAACTAAAATCTCGGAGAGCAAAGTGTCGTTTTCCCACAAATTATTATAGCAAAGCACAGTAATAAAGGTTGGCAGCCACCTCGCAGAATCCTTACCTCTCCATCAACGTGAATTTCCCGAATTTAAATAGCCTCCTTTTATCTCAAAAAAAGAAAATAGTTCAAAAGCCCAGTTTTTTAACATGTTACCCAAAAAAAGCATTTTAACAAAAACAATAACGAATCATTAAACAATTCGAAGTCTCCACCTTAATGAAATGGACAACTCTTTTTTTTTACGTAATTTGCCATAAATAATGCTTTTTTCTTGAAAAGGAAATGTCAAAATCTCTTAGAGAACCAAAAGAAAAAAAAACTTTATACCAACAAGTACATGAATTATGATAAATAAGTTTCACTCATTGAGAGAACATTTTTCTTTAAATTGGTAGAACTAAAATAATTTTGAAAGTAAGTTTACCATAATCATTGTTGAACTCAATATTACCGGTATGAGATATTTTTATACCAACAAGTTCTATTCGTCCAGAAAACACCACTCCGAAAACATTCCGAATTACATTAATCAATACATAAAAAGAAAGTTGAACAGAAAACAACACTCCGAAAACATTCCGAACTAAATAAATCAATACATAAAAAGAAAGTTAAACGGTTATGGTTTCTTGTTATAATCTAATTTATTAATGTTAAAGCGAAAGTAATTAAATAAATAATAAACTTAAAATATATATCGCAGCAATTAAGTCATTGAGAAAATTAGAGAAAAAAATTAAAAAAAACATATAAAATTTACGTGGTTTAAAAATTTATCTACGTTCACAACGGATCAAAATTACTCTCTTATTATTAAATCATAAGACACTCATAAAGTATGTCTTTTACAAGAAAGAACTCACAAAAAACTTACTCTCTCTTACAACTAGGGGTTTCTCTCACAAAGAATGCTATGATCATAAAGATGTATTTACAAGCCAATAAATGGCTTTTATATAAGTTTTAGGATGTCCTAAGTTAACCCTAAACGTGTGGGAGTCATTTTAGGCTAGACGAAATTGCTTCCAATGCCGTAACGTTGTAGTCTCGGCTTGCGAGCGCTGCGACATTAAATTCTAGCGCCACAGCGCCCAGGCCTGGGCATTTTCACCTAACTTGTTCCCTAAATCATATTATAATAATTTTTAATTAATCTTCTCACAAATTTTCTCATTGATTCAAAATCATTCACAAATTATTCTCAATTTCTCATATCTGTATCTTCGGTCACCGTCACATAGTAGTGACTCCAGTTTAAGTCCTTGAATAAGATGAACTTAACCAATGACAGTGGTTTAGTCAACATATTAGCAGGATTTTCAGACGACGTTATCTTTGTTAGACTAACTTCACTACTTTAGACAATCTCTCAAATGTAATAAGGCTGCACATCAATATTTTTAGACCTCTCATGAAATACTTAATACTTGCTTAGGTGTATGGAACTCTGACTATCATAATATACATCAATGTTCACATCTTCAATAGCAATGATCTATGTGCATATGTCTTTCAATTACACAGCCTCCTTAATAGTTTTTCCAATATATACTCTGTCTTTGTGAAAAATAGTGCAACCACATATTGCAGAACTAATCTCCTACACACACTACACCCAAACATTGTGAATATATAACTCATCAACGATCTTCTTCTGTCTAGATCACCTGCATAATTTGAGTTTATATATCCTCTTACCATTACACTATTATCTCCATCCCTTTTATACATCAATCTATTATCCGATGTCTCTTTAAGATATCTCAATATCAATTTTACTGCAAGCCAGTGATCCTTCCCTAAGTTCGCAATGAATCTACTCACCACACTCACAGCCTATGTTATGTTTGGTCTTGTGCAAACCATTGCATACATAATGCTCCCTATAATGCTTGCATACGGTATTTTACTCATCTGCAGTTTCTCCTTTTCGGTTATTGGCAATTGTACTGCTGAAAGTTTGTAATGCATAGCTAAAGGAGTGAAAATAGCCTTTGCATTAGACATTGACCTCTCTAGAGTCTTGAATATATATCGTTGTTGTGATAAGAAGATAATATCAATTCTTTCTCTCACAATATCCATACTCAATATCTTATTTGCTGCTCTCAAATCCTTTATCTCAAACTCACTGCTCAACTGCTTCTTGAATTTTTATATTTTTTCTATATTTCTACACACGATCAACATATCATCCTCTATTGATCCTAATGGAGCATCCATTCTGATCTAAAGTTCCTAGTAAGATCAAATTTCTCTTGAGGTTAGGAATATACCTAACTTCTATCAACATTCTCACTCGTACATCATGTAACCTAAGTTTAATACTATCAATTTCCATCATCCAACAAGTAATGTCATTACCCCGTAATACCTTACCACTACTAATGAGCTAAAAATTTATAAATCAAGACTTGTGTAGGCACATGTAAAAAGTACAACTAAAATCAAGAACTCATTGTTCAATACTCTTACCATCAGTAGCGACTAGAGTCCTTTATAAAATGTCATTCTTTCTTCTTATCTTATTCTTTCTTCTCCAAAAAGTCCTTTATAAAATGTCATTCTTTCTTGCAGCAATAGCACTTCTTAAGAGTCCTAGGCTTTGATCTTGAGCCCTTTTTTTTCTTCTCTATGTGAAGGCTTTCCTCTTATAGATAAATTTTCTGCATTGCTCTCAATCTATTTTCCCAATAGCTTTGAGTTTAATGATGATTTCACATCTCTTATCGTTAAACTCTCTCTGTCGTAGAGTAGTATATCAACAAAGCTCTCATAACTTTTTGGTAGTAAACTCAGTAAGATGATTGCTTTATCTTTGTCCTCTATCTTAATGTTGATAGATTCAAGACCAATAATGATCTTATTAAAGGCATCTATATGTTCTTTTATCGGCATCCCCTCTAATATAGACAACTGATACAGCTTATTTTTTATATGCAATCTATTGGTCAATGATTTCTACATATAAAGGGAGTCAAGCTTCTTCTAAAGACCAATTATCATCGTCTCACCTGCTACTTCCCTCAATACTTCATTGCTTAATGACAAAACGATTGTTTTGTGAGTTTTTTCTTGAATGTCCCTTTTATGTGCTTCAGCCTTAGATAACTCTGGCATCTTCTTTTCTTTACTAGATAGAGCTACAGTCTCCTCTAATACCAAACCTAACCGTTGGCTCACCAACAACGTCTTAACCTTCATTTTTTACTGACTGAAGTCCTTCATCCTATTGAATTTCTCTACCTTATATTTGGGTGTACCATGTTTGCTTAGAACCTAGCAACTCTGATATTAATTTTTTTAAGTGAAACCAATCAAATAAGCAATAAAGTTAAAGTATATATCGCAGCAACTAAGCAATTAAGAAAGTTAGAGAAAGAAAATAGAAGAACAACACACATAATTTACATGATTCGGCAACTTGTCTATATCTATGGTGAATCAAAATCACATTCTCTTATTTTTGAATCACAAAGTACTCATAAAGTATGCCTTTTACAAGAAATAATTCACAAAGAATTTACTCTCTCTTGTAAACTAGGGGTTTCTCTCACTAAGAATCACAAAGAATGTTATGATCACAAAAATGTGTTTACAAGCTAATAGAAGACCTTTATATAGGCTTTAGGATGACCTAGGTTAACTCTAAATGTGTGAAATTCATTTTAGGGAGACTTGGAACAATTAAGAGACAAAACAAAACGGGAAAATTATTTCCCGCAACTAGCGTCGTGGCACTGAAAGAAATTGCTCTCAACGATGCGGTGTTGGGCTTTTAGCTACACAGCGCTGTAGTCTCAGCTTGCAAGGCTCGCAGCACTAAATTTTGGCACCGCAGTGCCCAAGCCTGGGCACTTACGCCTTCTCCATTCACCTTTTTTGCGTCTATCTTATTTTTCCTCACATCTAATATACTTGGCTTGTCTCTCAAATTATATTACAATAATTTTTAATCAAGGTTTTCATAATTAATCAGTCAGACACTAATAAGAAGTTTAAAGGAGAGAGGATACAGAAAGCGAGTGCAGAGAGGTAATAAAAAAGAAAGAAAAACTAAAAAGGAAGTTTATCTTTAATAAGCATAATTATGCCTTAAACAAATTAGGTGAATTCTTTTATTTGATAGATGGGGTACGTGTGGTTTTTAATTCATGACCTTTTTGAGATGTTAATTTCGGGACGAATAGACTTGTTTTTATACTCTTACCATTGCAATAAAAAGGGCATGATATATGGTTTAATTTTTTTTAGTCTAAGGTCATTTTTTATGCAAGTCATTGCACTGAATCCACATAGAAATTTGAATTATGTTTTTCATCATAATTCATTGTGGCTAGTGCTTCTTAAGAATGATGGGCAACATTACACCTGACCAACAAGCTAATGCAATATGATTTGTTCTATGACAATAGTCTAGTGAATATGATTAGTTCTAATATAAATCTAACGTGATTCTTTTATCTCATTTTTGTCTTTATGAGAGACGTGTTGTTTTTTACTCTATGGACACTTGATTTTTAACCATTTTAACCTTTACCTCGATTAGCTTGGCTTAAAAAGAGCTTGAGCTTGAGTGATCAGATGTTTGAGTTTCTTTCTTTTTTGTTGATCAAAATTTTGCTAATTATTTTTAAATAAGAATTGACAAAAAAAAATCAAATTAGATTGAGTGAAAATTGAACTGATCCAGTTTGGTTCTATTATGCCTTGGTCAATTTAGTTTTCGGTTTTATAAATTAAAAATTAAAATTTCAGTTCAATTTTTTATTTCTGAGTTTCGAACCAAGAATTGAACTAAGAAACTGATTTTTTTTAAAAAAAACAAATTACACATGACAGCTTAAGAATAAAAATTATACGATCTTATTGTAAGACTGTCATACTGTATCATATATATATACTCACTTTAATAATTCTAACTTCTAATTTTGTAACCTTAGCTACAACCCCTCTTTTCTCTTCTTCTCCAGCAGCCACTCTCTTGCCCTTCTCCCTCACTACTCGACCTCAATGTCAATGCACCTTGCTTCTTGTGCCCCACCGCTCACTGGCCATCAAGTAAGTAACATGACACCTTTCCTCCTTCATTTCTTGTTAAAAAAAATTTCAAATTTTTAATATTTCATGATAAAGCGTTGTCTATTTTTTGTCCTTTGACTTGATCTGGAGCTCTTCTTTTTTTTCCTTCTCTTATATCAGACTTTTCTCTTACAGTCAGTTCATTTGCTGCATTGGTCTTTAAATCTTTTTTTCTGGTTCCTTTAAATTCGAAGAGGCCTTGACATCTGTCATTGTCATTATTGATGATTCTCTATGGAGTTAAGTATCAACAAAGTGCTCAAATTGATGCCAGTGAACTTAACAAGATTATGGTTTTATTTTCATCTTCAATCTTAACATTAATCGTCTCAATATCGATTATAATCTTGTTAAATGTATTCATTATGGTCTTTTATCAGTGTCCCTTTAGCTATGAACAACTGACATAACTTCTTCTTTATATGCAAATGATTTGCTAACGACTTCATCACATAAAGGTCATCAAGCTTCTTCCAAAGATCTATGTCTGTCTTTTCACTACTAACTTCCCTCTAAACCTCATCACTCAGTGAAAGAACTATCATGCTATTGGGACTTCTTCTGAATAGATTTATGATCTAGGTCTGATTTTAACATCTCAGGCTTCTTCTCCTTACTAGTTAAACTTGCAGTCTCCTTAAGGGAAAAGTCGAGCCAGTGACTCACTAGACTTCTCAACTTCTACTTTAGGTCATCATAATCATAGCTCTGATACTAATTATTAGGATTCTTAAACCACAAGTAATTGAGAATGCAAAATTATAAAATATCAAAGAAGAAAAAAAAATACAAATTGAACACATAAGAAAATATTTATGTGGTTTGACAATTACTTATGTCCACGATGAATCAAGATCCTAATCTCTTTTATTAAATGATAAAGAACAATAATCTTTTGTAAAAATCTCTCTTTTGAAGTTACATTAGATATTTTCTTATTTAGTTATGTCTTTCAAGCCAAAATAGTGATCTATTTATAACCTCTTATGTTCTAAACAAACCTTAGTCTGAGTTTTACAAAGAGATGAAGTTTAAACCAACTAAAATAAGAAAATCACAAAAGGGAAAACTGCACTAACATCGTGGCTTTCTCTTTCCAATGCTGTAGTAATGGTGGTTCTGACTTGGGTACCGCAGTGCTCAACATGCAGCATTACGGCACTCAAAACCTAGGATTAGTTTCTAATTCTAAGCCTCTAACCTTAATCCTATCTTTGTCCTTTTGCTTTGTTCTCAATTTCGTGTCGTTTCTTTTTTTATGGCTCATATTTAAATCATCTTCTACATGTTTTTAATTACTATTCTTCACACCTTCGATACATAAAAACAACTTAGATACTTTTTTAAAAGAAAAATGTCATTATTATTAAATATTGAAATTAGTAAAGATACAGTGTCTCAATATGCATAGCATAAAAACAACCTAGATTTTCAAGACAAATTTATTTGTCTACAGTCTATCTCAAAAACATGTTTAGACTAACCAAAGAAGCAAAAATCACTCTATTTGACCTTATAAATGTATCATTCTATTTTATCATATCAAGGAAATCATTCCTTTCCTCTTGTCAAAGAAATCTTTTTAGGTTACAGAATTTTTTTTATAAAAAATGATAAATTTTTCTCTTTTTTATGGTTTCTTATAGGATGACAAATTTTGGATCTGGATTCAGATCGAACTTTACTCAACTCATATCTATATCTGAATTTTTTTTGTGAACTCAAAACTCAGGTTTAGGCCGAATTTTTTTGGGCTGGACCAAAACCAGGTTTAAATTCTAGCCAGGTCGGAATAGGTCCAGGTTGAACTTTATTTTTAAATTTTTTATTATTTTTTAAAATTTTCATTATTTTGGTAAAATTTAAACTTTTGGAATATTTATTTTATAAAGTAATTGTTGAGTTGTAAAATTTATATTCATAATTTAATATGTTTTAAATTTTGTCTTCTTTAATTATTAAAAATTTAAATTTATTTTTTAACTTGTTTCAATTTTTTCAACTTTTTAGGTTAAATTTAAACTTTTGGATTATTTACTTTGTAAAATAATTGTTAGATTTATATATATTAAATTAATTTAAGAATTTTCTTAACAAAAAAAATAAAATTCAAATCTGAGCCAGGCTTTTGAGTTTCTACAAAAAATCAAGATTTGACCCGAATCTGATTTTTTCAAAAAACAAAAATGAATCCAAATTCAAACAAAAATCCAAATTTTTTTAGGGCTAAGAGCAATGTCGAGTTCTAAGTTTTTTCGAGTTTTGAATTCGAATTGAGCCAAATTGACATCCCTAATTCCTTATCAATCCATGACTTTCCCCCTTAATCCACAATAATGTTTTTTACACCATATCTCTTTTTTTTCCCCCTCACGCCTACAAGAAAATTATTAGCCTTTTTCTTTTCTCTCCTCCCCCTTTTTTTAGGGGGCATAATGATATGTATTTAATGACATACGGGCTGAAATAGTAATTACATAAATCTGAAATGTAACATAGTAATTAATAATTTTATAAGGGCATAAATATAATTAAACAACCAAATCGGCAAGACATACAAACATAATATTGTTTCCGTGTTTGTAACCATAGTAATGTTTGTATAACCTTCAGTGTATTTGATGGCAACGATGGTAAAGCAAGGCCATCAATTTCTTTGAGGGAGACTTCGTATTAAGTTTTCACGTGCCTCCAAGATATAATATTAAACTTTCTTCCTTAAAATTTTAAGAGAAACATTAATCTTCGAAAAATGACCAATTTCTGTTTAAAATAGTTAATAATTTTGGAAAAAAATTAGAAATATCTATATATATATAAACTTAAAAGAATAATGGTCGTTTTCCTTTCGCTATAGCTTAATGCAATGGAATTGTCATCTTCAACAATTTCTATGCCGATGCTTTTGTCCATCATACATGGCCTTTTGTCCACATAATTTGATGTTCGGACTCTCGACGATGTTCGTGTCTACAACAAGCATGGTGGTAGCTTTCAGATCAAGCTTTTAGATGAATCTTTTTCTCCACTAATCTCACTAACTGTTCTGCTACAATATCCCCTTCCCAAAGAAATTCTGCGGATCAGACTTTGACAGAATTTTATTTTACGCTTAGAAAATCTAGCTTGGGTAGAAATTCAAAGTTGTAATATTCTATAACTTTTAGTCGAGTTGTAATTTTTATTCAGCTTTTATACATATAAGGTTTGCACCCTAAGCTTTTTCATTTAATAAATTTCTCTTATTCTACTTGGTTCATAAAAAAGAAAGTCTATACCCTAAATTATTTAATAAATTTCTTCAAAACATTTTTGTATGTGATAAGTGATTGGTTAAAAGTAAAAAATAAATAAATAAAATATAAACAGTTAATAGTGAAAAAAAAAACATTTTTGTATATGATAAATGATGTACATATGAAATTTTTCGAGAAATAAGTGCATATAGAATTTATTTTATTTTAAGGTTGAAAGGGAAGATACATAAGATCAACAATAAATAAGAGCACAATTATGTATGTCGATGTCGTTTATCCCAAAATTGATCTATCATTATTAGTCAATGGAGTCTAACAACAACCTGAAATTTAGAATACCATGTCCTCTACATAATAATTAAGGAAAAGATTCACTATAGGGTTGAGATTTTGTTCATAAATTTGGTGAAAAATTCCGGCACAGTAAAAAAACTGATATAAATAGTTAAAAAAAACAAGCAATTGACATGGTTTGCCTAACCAGTATTGACTCGTCGCAGTGAAACAAGTCTGTGTGTGTATGTCATCTCCTTACGAAAGTAGAATTTTTCGGTGCCGTTAACCTTAAAATCTCTGATAGCGTCATCCTTCGGAGAGTATATAAAGAACTGTTTTTTGCCCATCTTCCGACCACGCACACGATCTCTATATCTTCTATATCTGAGACGCATGAGAATTTCATCACTACTTAAAAAGAATACAGGCGCCAAGTAATGCTTAGAGTTTAGTTCTTTTGGACGTGGAATGCTCATCAACTTAATCCAATTTTTTTCCCACATCCACATATCAATACGGCCACTTCTACAGTTACCATTAAGCATACGATAACGAACCAAGCAAAGGTGTCCGCCGTAATCACAAAGGTCAAAATCAGGTTTCTTGCCTACATCTTCAGGTGGTAGAATCACACTCGACTTTTTTGGATCTTTTAAATCAAAACGAAGGACTACTCGTGAATCACCGAATATTTGATTGTACGAGTCTACAACATTATTCATCCGCCAATAAATAGCTCCATCCAGGCAAGTCCCTGGTTCTTCACTAAGTGAGAAATACCAAGGGAGACGTCCCGACTTCCAAGTTCTTCTCTTTAGCGAATAGACCTTAAAATATGTTGTACGATTTTTGGTAATGTTGACCTTTCCAATCAACGTCACAATCTGATAATCATCGGTGGAGTGGTCATATCCAAATCCAAATGTGTCAATATCATTATCTAGTTGAGGCCTTGATATTGATTCCTTTATGTGCCTCCCCGTCCATGGATTCCATAACACTATAACTGCTTCATCTACTTGTCTTTCGTGAAGAATACATAACAAGCCGTTACAGGAACCAATTAGCTTGACTGATTCTCTTCTTCTGAATGGAAATTTGCGCCCCAGGGGTTCTATAGTATTCGCTTCAAAGTCGATAGAGTAAATGGATGATTTTGTTGATAAAATAAGCTTGTGGTTATGATATTTAAGTTGGGTAATAAAAGAATACCAAGCCTTGCAAACACATTTGAATCTGACCAGGGATTTTGCGGGGAGTCTCGGAAGAATGTTGAAGATTACATCATTCGGGATATGCCTTTTCCATTCCTCATTCTTCCTTCCCATATTCTCGATCTTCGGGATATGCCTTTTCCATTCCTCATTCTTCCTTCCCATATTCTCGATCTTCTTCATGAAGTTAGCCGGTTAGGTTACAAATTTGAAGTTAGGTTTTTATTTTTTTCCTTTTTTCTTTCAAAGCTTATACTGTTTATTTATACTCTCAGGAATCCTATTCCAAGTATTATTTGGTGATTAGAGGAAGGAGCAATACACATGTGCAGACCCACCAAATTTCTCTCCCTAATGACACGGAAACACAAGAATGGAGTATCGCCTGAAATCAAAAGTCTGATCCCATCCTATTTGTGTTACAATTAGAATTCTCTATTAGAAATCTAATGTTACTTAACAATCACGCGATTTTTTTTTAAATTATTTTACTTCTAATTAATTATCAACTCTTTTTTAGATAAGATAAATATAAACCCTTTATTAGATAAAATAAAATATTAGATTAAGAGAGGATGCTGATTGTTTGTGATATGATAAGGTTATAAAATTTTATGAGATCAACTCATTTTTAAGTGAAAAAACTTTTTTTTAGTTAAAATAAAGATAAACTGTACTTTTGAACATCAGTTTTGAGTTATGCTAAAACCCAATTTAGTAGCAGTTTTCCCACGATTTGTTCCCAATTATTCTCAATTAATTAATCCCGGTATAGGGGTAATTTTAGTTTAAGTTAATTTTTTTGATTTTTATTTATTAATATGATTTTGTCAATTTTTTTCATTTCTTTAATTATTAATGTTATTTCAAAAAAAAACAAATTAAGAGCTCTCGTAGATAAAATGGTTTGGTAAAAAAACTACTCAACCATTTGGACACTTGTTGGAAGCCTCCAAAATTTACAAAAATCTTATATAACTAATGATTTCAATATAGAGTATCGGCATTTTCAAAGTCCAACAAAGGCTGACCTCAAAGCCGTTAAAGATCCTCTACTTAAAGGGTGAAGAAAATAATAATACGCGGGAAAATGTAATTGTGATCAATTTATATATAAAAAGAAAGATAGATTAATAAATAAATAATTATAAAGGAAATCAGTCACATTTTATATTAGAGATACACAATAAATAAAGATATTGATAAAAAAATTATTAGGACTTTTTTTATAGAGATGATTCTAAATCCTTATTTTTCACCTTCTTATCTTAAATAACTAAGAAGTATTTCGTATTTTTTTATAGATCTTTATCTAAGAAAACTTTCTAACCGCAAATATTAGGGTTGGACAAAATTAGTTTTGGATTGTTCAATTTTGAATTAACCCAAAACCTAACCAATTGGTTTTTAAATAGTAAAATTGATCGATTTTTAAGAGAATAATTGAATCGGCTCAATTTAGTTCAATTTAATTTTGTTTTTAATTTTCTTTAATTTTTTATTTATTTTTAAGCTTATTTTTTAGTTTTGAATCGAACCAAACTAAACTAAATTAAATACAATTGAAATTGATCAGCTTCTAAAAAATAGATTTGACCAAGAATTGATTAATAAATTTAACCAAATTAGCTTTTTTGATTATTAGTTACACTTACCGTACTTGTATCAGCCTTGAGATTTTCTGCTAATTTTAAGACATGGCATCTATTGAGTTAATTTTCTTTTGTTTGTTTTCTTAAAGTTAAATGGTTTAAGGGAGATTTGCATCTGAATTATCCGATGGATCATTCAGTTCAAAAAGATGAACATAGTGTTCTTCGACCCACGCCCTATACTGCTGCAATTGACATTGGAATCAATTTTCTGATAGTCGGGGTATTTTTAGGGAATGACGCCGGAATGATCTTGAAGCATTATGACCATGATGGCATTTTCCCATCTTTTCTTGGACTTGTATGGCCTCTTTATCATCTCAATCAAAGTTTTAGCTTTGCTATCGCCCATCTGGCCTCTTCATCAGCTTAACCAACGTTCTTGGAAAAGTTAATTGGCCTCTTAATCAGCATAATAAAGGGTATAGGGATGCTATTTGTTTAAGTAATGAGCCAACTGTATTTCCCTACTCCTTGACTCGATGTTTAGCCTTCTATTTATACGACTTGGTTATATCGTAGACATATATCTTGGGGTACTATGTGTCCCTTTTAGCTTATCTGCTATATTGTTCTTCTGATTAGTTTGACATAGAAATACCACCCAATTACTGTTGGTTTTATGGCTACTGGTCCTTTATAGTACAGCATATGTGTTTTCTTGTTGCTAATTGAACATAGTTTATTAATTTGTTTTCCAGAAATTTCAGTGAATCTTGGTCCTAAGGACTTTGTGTTATTAGTGAGTATAATTACAAGATGAACTGAACTTTTGAAGATTAGTATGATAAATCATTATTTATTTGAACTGTGAGCCGTCGTTTCTAATCATGGGCATGACTTTCTGCTCACTTCTAAAGTTTAAAATCAAGTGATTTCGATTCAATACAAGTCTTGCAATTAAGAGAAGACAAAAAAGAAAAACGACCCTGTATGAAAGAGGAAATAGTTTCCTGTTCTGAGAACAGTGTTTCAAAATTTAAAGTCCGAATCAACTTGATCTTACTCTATACATACATCTCCCCCAAAACTGATGCTTTTTTTCCCTTTTAAAGATGTTAAGTGTTAGTAATTAGGACAAGAGTCAAAAGGGTTTAAATTAAAGACAATGTTTATCAATAAAAAAGGGGGAAAAAGAAATGAGAAAAAAACTTCATCAATAAATAAAAAGAGAACATCCAACAAATTAAGCAGAGTATCAGTAGGGTACAAGACTTGGTTCAATTCTTTAAAAAGGTATATAAAAAACTTAGAAGACACAGTTGGAGGGAGACATTGAAAGCTAGAAATGACGCAACCTAATAATCCTAAAGCTAAAAGACCGATAAAAGTTCAACTGACAGGCCGAGGCACTGGCACACATTACATATATTAACATAGTTTTCTTTGGAGAAAAGTTACCCTTTATTAAAGCTTCTTCATCTTCCTCATCAGTTCCACTCACAGTCACCAACTCTTAAACCCAGTAAAAGCCCAACAATGCTCTCTCTCACGACCAGTGTCCGCCCATGTCAACTCCTCCACACTCCATCTCCGAGCCAATTCCGTCAAGCACTCACTTCAAAGCCACCGGTCTCACTCGCCTGGCTGAGTGGTTTCACTACTCCAAGAAGAAATGACTCTTCTGTGATCAGCTCCCTCTCTGTCTACCATGAAAAATTTTCCAAGAAAATCATCAACAACAAGAAGCAAATAAAAACATACCCGCTTGCTTCCTGCAGTAGTGAAGTTAAAGAGGCCTCGAGCAAAGAAGAAGGAGAAGAAATGAGAAATGAATAGGGAGAGAGCTTGAGCTTTGATGGGGTCTTATATTCTGGTATTTTAATGGCTGGTTATTGTTTGCAATTGCTGTTTATGCAGTAGCCAGGATGTACCCTCCAAGATTCACGGCCTTGTTCAAGGAAAACTTTCTCTAGTTCAATTTCTATTTCTTATATGGTTTTGTCATCGTCAGGTTCTTGTGTTATGTACGGTAACTAACAGTAAACACAGAAACTGCTGAAGCGTTTTGACTGTGATCAAGATCAATACGTAGTGGAATCTGCTCATCTTTTCTGGAACATACTTGGCCTGCTTTTGGCAGCATGGAAGATTATACGGGTGCCATAGAAGCTGAAGGTTTTAGTAGTAAAGCTGTTATTTTCTTAATCAGTTACTGGACTTCTAAGAGCCTTGGAATATCCTTTCAAAATTACATGCATTTGAGCGCTTTTAGATTTGCATTTTCATGATTACATGACTCGGTTCTAGTAGACATATTTTGGATACTATTTGTTATCTTCTGGTTGCCTTTTCAAGTTTTTCCGTCTTTTTATTCTATTAATTTTGCACACCAATAGCACGCACTATTGGCTTGAGTAGTGAGATATTCTGTTTAATCCACTGGTTGAGTTGAGACTCTTAAGCATTTCTAATGGTTGGTTATGTGTTACAAATAGGCTACCGATGACACACATCCAGTGCAAAAATAATGAAGAATCTCATACCTTAGGTTTTTGAAATGATTGATTTCAAACTATAGGACTCACGATACTGAAACTCTAATGCTAAAAGTACTCAAAACAATAGCCACTTAACAGAGATACAAAAGAAAACACTTGAACTTATATATGCAGTTTTAAAGTCTCCATGTCTCAAACACACATGTATTCCTCTACACATTTACAGCAAAAATGATGTGCAGTGGACTTCAGTGTTGATTCCATAAGACTGACAAACAAAAGAATACAAATCTATAATCATCTGGATAGAAAAAGTTAACCCACAACCTCAACAAACCAATAAGGTGTAAGTATTGACATTAATTCAACAGAACCATAACCACACAATATGAAAACTAAACATGACCAATGTGGTGGCATGATATAGAATTGCATACTTGTAAGCTCATGGGTAAAAGTAAATACAAGATCAATATCAAGCAATTAAAGCAAACAGATATGAAACAACTCTTAACTAAAAACGGGGTTTAACCATACATGGCAAGGAAAACATGCAATGAACCCGCTGTCAGCATGCTGCACAGACAATTCTACTGATCATAGCAAAATAACCTCACAAGCACACTCAATATTTAGCATTTAGCAACCTAAAATACTTATGACAGTGTTGAGAACATAAAAAATGGAGAGGGAAAGTGGGAACATCAGAAGCTCAAGATAAGTTTTGAAAACACAGAAATAACAGGAGTTTTCGCCCATAACATGTTCAAGCAAATTTCCCCAAAGACCTCCAGTGATGTGTGAGAAAACCACACAAAATCTTGTATGAAAGAAATCCAGATTTATACAAATCTTAGAAATGTGATAGAAACATGAATCCATTTACTTCAACTTTCTAAAGAATTATAAAGAAAATATTTACATAATAAGTTAAAATGATCAAATAAATCATTTATTGTACATTTACCTTATTATTCTGAGAGTAAAACACATGTTATTAATTCAGAATGCTTTTTCCTCAATCATGTTTTCACCGGTTCATCATCATCTTCAATATCCCAACTTAAATCCTCATCTTCCTCAGCACTCAACCGCTTGTGCAAATCAGCTCTACTCATGCTTCCAACAGCATCCCCTTTATTCTCATCATTGCTCCCAATACCCTCAATCGCATCCCACCCAAGATCTTCATCCTCAGGTATTGACGGTTGGCTTGACACCACCGACAGATCACTATCTTTGCATGAGTCACTATTCTCCGCCTTCTCCTCAACACCCACCAATTTCTCATCGTCATTCTCTCCAACCCCAGAATTCCCATTCTCCAACTTCTCAACATCACTCTCGTTCACTAACTTCTCACCAGAATCCCTCTCCTTCCCCTCTAAATTTCCACTCCATTCACCCTTAACCTTAACCAAAGATCCACTACTCTCTTCCTCTTCATCATCATCAATATCCCAACTCAAATCCTCATCTTCTTCCATAGAAATGGCCCTCTTCACGAGCCTAGTTCTCGCCTCCTCAGCTTGCTTCAACTTATGCACCCCATAGAAGTACCTACTCCAAAATGTCTCTTCATCAACAACCTCTTTAGTAGACACAACCTCTCTAAAAATCTCTCCAATAACTTCATTTTCCTTAATCAATCTCTCAATTTCACTATATTTTTCATCATCCAACTTAAACCCTATTTTCCAATCCCCATACTCTTGTAAATCCTCCGGTTCCTTACAATATGTGTCATAATCAGATTGAATCGAATGCAATTGCTTCTCAAAACGACTACAAACTTTAGCATCACTAAAGCGCCTACTATTATTATTACTATTGTTATCAGAATCAGAATTGAATTGATCTGACGGTTGAGTTATGGGATTGCGCCTACCGTGGGAGATGATCTCAGCCGTCGATTTCCAGACAGTAGAACTGATGTCGTCGATGGCTTGGCCGACAGACTCGAGCGACTCTTGCGCGACGGAGGCGCCGATTTCGAATGATGCGGGAAGATCCTTGACAGCTCGTGAGGCGGCTGCCCGAATCACGGCGGTCTCTTTCTTTAAGCCGTATCGGAGCTCCTCGAAGTCTTTTCTGTAGGCCTCGATGACGGAGCTCCACATAGTATTGGGCTTCGGATCCGGGTTATCGGATTCGGATGACTCTGAGGAGGGTTGCGGATCTTTGGAGAGGACGGACTTAAAGAAATCCATTTAAGTTGTGGAGAGCGGCGATTTTTTTTTTTTTCTTTTGAGTTACTTTGGGGGATTAATTTTTATATTTTCAGTGGGTTTTAAAGTGGAATATCAATTGAAGACGCTAGAGAGCGAGAGGAAGAACGAATGTAAATAAACGTGTCTTCAATATTTTAGAATTTGATGGTAAATAGAGTTGTAATTAATTAAGTAATTTAACTTTTTTTAAATCACGAGATTAATTAGATTATATAACACTTTCTTTAATCTAATCTTATCATTATTTTAGCATCACATAACATTAATGTTAATGACTGAAAGGTTTTCAGGGGCATTACATTTACATGTGATTGATGCGAACAGTGACTCAAGGGACAAGCAATCTAATGATTGAATGCGAAGAGAGTGAAAGAAAAGGACAGGAGGTTAATTCTATGTTATTAACAGGATTAACTGTCATCCTAAACAATCATAAATGCCAGATGCTGAACCAAATATGGCTGATGTATGCAATAGGAAGCCGCGCATCCTCAATTGGGTTGCTGATGTTGCTGTAAAACTCTATCCTGTAAAATTTCCTGGGAGTTCATGAACAAGATGAAAACGAGATGCTAAGAGCACTTTCACTTGCCCCAAGGATTGTTCCAATACCACACCATACAACACTTCTGATCAAATCCATCACAATACAGGCTGCTTTGATTACTCAAAAATTGAATCAAGACCTCATTTTCTTATTTTCTTGAAGTTGTAGTAATAATATGTGCTACATTGACACTTTTTGACACATCAAGATTACAAGGGCACGCGGTTTTTTAAGTAAATCATCTCCTAGGCATGATTTGTCTTTCCCTCAGCAAACTGTGTCTAAGTAGAAAACTCATCACATAGAAATAGAATCAAGCATTTTAATATCACATATAGTATCTCATTACAAGAGGAGTCGCAAAACAGGGAAAAGGGTTCTAGCAGTCAAGATTTGGCAGATGTGATATTCTTTCAATTTCCTTCATGATCAGTTCCTTCTCCTCTTCAAATTGGTCATCATCGGAACCTGCAAAATGTACTGTCAGTGATCAACTTAAAGCAAAAGAAAGATCTCGTAGAGGAAGATCCTAAAACATAATTTCAAATTAAATTTCCCAGTGTACCACTGAAGCAAATATGCAATTACCTTTCGCAACAGAGAGATTGTGAAGCAGTGCCAGCAATTTTTCGTGGTTTTTTGCAAGAATAACCTTTACTTCATGTGGCTTGTTAGGATTAGCAACAAAAACCTACATGTAAAATGAAGGAGAAAAAGAAAATGATAACCTGATATAACAAAAGTTATTCTCATCACAAATATTATGTATCACAACAAACAACATGGAATCTGCAGCTTATTGCATCCTAATTCACATATCAAAAGGTTAAAGGGATTTAGATTCTCCCACAGAAGATAAAAAATTCATCCAACTTCAAGGAGGATTTGGAATAAATCCACCAAGTCTTCTTCCACATGGAATCTTGTTATGAAGATGAGTAAACATATCCACTAGCCTTCTCTGTTAATATCTCAACATTAGTCCAGGATGATCATAAAATGACATGTTTAAGATTAGCATAGAGAAACTTCAATGTATTTTCTCTTGGTGACGATTGGTAATATTTACAATTAAATATCATAAAACCATCTTGCACATCAAAATGCTCTCAGATAGGAGGTTGGAGAGAACTACAATAATGAACTTATTCAATATCCACAGGATGGTACGACTCCCCCTTATCATGGAAAGCAAGTAGGCAAAAGTAGGGGTAAGTGGTCCACATCATCACTGCCCACCAACTTAAGTCGGGAAACTTATCAGGACACATTTTTTTTCTTTTTCCTAAGAAAATATCTATTCATCTTAACTTGTGGCAAAATGCAAATTCAATTAATGGTCTCCAACATTATCCCAAACTATTCTTTCAAATATTTATATATATATATATATATATATATTATCCCAAACTAGAGGTTATCAAAGGGTCACTAGTTCAAGTGGATTAGTATTGTACTCCCAAGAAAAGTCTTGCAATCAAGACCTAAGACATTTTGGACTTCTATGAATGAGCTAGGGTGTAATCAGCAAAAATGATATATAGACTAGGAAATAAAAATAAGAAAGCACAAGGAAAATGGACAAAAATCACCTTGAAAATGTGGAAAGCTGAGATTTGAATATTTTTGCTTGAATCCTGCTCAGACAGAAAAATAAATAAATCACATAGATGAAACAATTAAAAACAAGGTTGAAAAGGCAACAAATATATACCATGCATGAGTTGCTAGACTACAACAGATTTGACAGTCTATTCATTCATTCGTGTATCATGATCTTTGGAAGTTTAAACCTTCCAACCGGCAGCCAATGATCAATCTTGTCAGAGAGAAAATATGAAACACAGAGCTTTGATGAAACAATGTCAAAGAACAAAAAGATTATTTAATAACCCCTTGCACTGCCAAAAGTTACTAAACATTTTACTTTTATAAAAAAAATCACCCAGCATTCACCAACCATCTTCTAGAACTTACAAGGTCCCTCCTTGCAATTGCATCCTGAGGGTTGTCTAAGATGGCCTTTTATCACCATGAACTCTTATTTTAGGATAGTTTGCATTAACCCGAAAAAAGTAACAACAATAGAAAATAGGAAATTAAGAAAATTGCAATGGAGAAAAGCATTTGAAGAAGCTTTCTTCTGATTTTACTTGGGAATGACACTGATTTTGCACTAACTGAACTTAATGCTGTTCAGGAAAGTACTCCTATTAGTCATGCAGACAAAAAAGACAAAGCATCAGAAAGCACAGTAGGAAAAAATAAAATACCTTCAACAATGTCATCATGGCTTTCAAATATCGAACTTCTAAAATGTACCACTTCATTATACGGGAATTTGCAGGCTCCAAAAGAAATTCCGAGAGAAGCTAAAATCCATGAACATTTTATGATTCACAAATCTAATAGATCAAAATAATAGCACAAGATGAAAACTGAAAACTGAAGCCAGAACTAACCTTCAAAGATTGCCTTCTTGTTACATAATTAGAAGATGTCAAGAGTTTCTCATATACATCAAAGAACTGGAACAACAGTATCTCATCAGATACGCTGAAACGATACATGTAAATCAAATATATCAATATAAATCTTTTAGAAGCTATTTTCACTGCCTGCTCCATGCAGATGCACAAATTCAGGGGCATGTGCGCTTGATTGTCTCAAAAACAACAGGAATGCGGAGATTTTAAAAGCATTGTCTAAGAAACTTTTACCCAAGAAGATTAGTTGATGGAAACCACTCAATCGAAATTACAAGTTCTGAACAATGGTTAGCAATGCGTGGTTCTGTTCAGAATCATATCATACAGAAGTTAAAGTCAAAGCATACCTCATCATAATGTGCGGTCAAATATTCCGAGACCACATTTGCATGTTTTGTAAGCAGATCCTGTCATTCATTAGGAAATATGAGCTTAAAAATTCAGTAGGTAGACATCAACAGATACAAAATAGGAAAACTAATAGGCCTCACCTTAAAGGTAGAAAATGCATCAGAAGCAACATCAAAGTTAGGTAACTCCACAAATTTGAAGAACAACTGAAAACTTGCAGACTCTATAATGTATCTGAAAAATCACTACAAAATTTAACAGCCTGAAAAATATGAAAATCTAGAGTGACATATAAATTATAAAAGATCCAAAAGCAGCAGATGTCATTATGGCCAAATTTTTACTTTAACAAGTGATGAATTTTCATAAACAAATTTTAGACGAGCCTGTTAATATAGAATATTTTATATGAATAGGAGTCAGTTTTCAAAGCAGAAGAAGAGGTCAAACAGTCCAGGCAGGAGAGAGAGGGACTCGTTCCACCAGCCGCTTGGACTGTTGAAACGCTCAATCAAAGCCACCATGTTCCTTGATAGAGTCTATTGAGTTTCCAGTCAATGGTTAGCACAGCTGCCTATGCCCAAACAAGGCTTTGGATAATTGGCATTATAAGCGTTCAAGTAATCAAAGCTTGGCCACTTCTTCCTCCAAAGCCAAGCAGGCTCTTTTGTGTGTGTCTGTGTCAATTCTATTTCAGTACATCTAGAGTTTGGGGGAGTTTTAACATAACCGCTATTTTCCTTGGCATCCTCCATAAAACAACCTTAAAAGAAACAAGAGGAGCTAAAATATCTTACCTAGCAAGTGAAGGAAATTTGATGCACTCCCTCAACATAATTCCACAATTCAAAGCAACTTCCTTATTGTCATAGCTGCTTGTAGAAAAAACGTGTCACACACAGTATTACCATACTTAATTAAACGGTGATTAATGACATTTTGAGGGTCAACATACTGCCCCAAATAAACAGTAACTAAGTGCATAACCAAACCACCTACAAAGTAAAGTAGCCACAATTAACATATGTAGACAACTGCAAAACCATAAATTGTATCAGCATCCTCACCGACCAGGTCTTTCCAAATGACAGCATTCTGGCCTCCCCAGGTAATCACACTAAATTAGCGCATGCCAACCACATTGGAAGGCCAGATTATGGCAAACAACACACTCCACAAAAATATAGAATATGGCATGGAAATAGAAACACAAGGAAATAGATTGCAATGACCTTACCAGACGACAAGAAAGTCCAGTAACTCAAAATTGTTCTCAATGTATTGTACACAGCAGTACGTAGAGTCAACCTTTTGCTTCAACAATATGGACCAGCAGTGGACTAAATCCTTTCTTGCCTATACCAAAGAAAAATTAAATACATCATGAAACACAACTAGATAATCTATCTGCAGGAAAAAGCCTTAGAAATTGTAATTACTTACTTCCCATCCCAATATCGGTATCTTGTGAACTAGAAGGGTGAGAACATCCTCTTTACAAACTTCAATTGCCAACTGTAAAACTTGATCTACATTTGGCTCAACCTCCCCATCTCCAGAAATCATACATCTCATTGTTACAAAATTCTTTTCAATATCTTCCATTGCCTGCAGTAAATCCCAAAAGAAGAGGTATCAACATCCATAATTGTAACTTGCACAAAAATGACTGAAAAATAATCATGTGCAATGTCACATATGGACACCCTTTTTTGAATCCTAACAGCATGCCAATGGAACAATTATCATAGAAAAGGTGTCAAGAATATGTCTATGTATGAATTAACATGTAAGCTTAGCAACCATGTCAGCTGTCCTCCTCAGACAATGCTTCTTCCAACAACATTATAGAATTTGCTTTGTTTTTGAGGGTGACATTGCTACTCTAGGAAGCCGACTTCACGCTTGCACAAACTGAAATCATGCACTCACCAAGCAAGCTATAGGCAGTTGTTGTATCCTTAAAATTCCCATTTCAATTATCAATTTTTTCTTTAATTTTAAAAAAAAATTAAAGCAATGTAAGTATGGGAACAGGAAATAATAGCCATCACTAAATGTAAATTATTTCATTTCACAATCTGTAGTACAGCAAGAGACAGCAAAATTGATAGCAAAACCATAATCTAACAAAACAATCCCACGACCCAAAAAAAAAAAAATACTTCATTAATACCATATGCGGCTGGCCAAGATGAAATTCAAGCATTTCATAAAAAAAATTGAATCAAAACGTTACCCTTTCAAGGGCTTTAACTTCGACAACGGTCTTGGTATCGAGAGCCATAAGGCTTTCCTTGGTCGCCTTTACCACTTCCTGTGGCGTTTTCGGCCTTGACGGCTTGAAGAATGAGAACGACATGATCGATCGACGTTTCTGATTCTGATCAAGTTCTCGTTTATAACTTTACCTTTTGTTTTTTTGGCGTTCTGGCTTCGTTTCGGTGTCTATTTTGTTGTAGGTCGCCTGATCATGCACAGATTTTATGTCGTCGTCTTTTTTCCGAAATTGTTTTTTAAAAAAATGGAAAATATTGAAATTTAGAACAGCAAGTGGAAAACTGGAAATTATTATTTTAGTCCCTTAGTTTTTATATAATATTGAATACGTTCAGTAATATGAAGTATATCAAAAAGGCCCTACTTGCTCACTCACCCACCTAATTTATTATGGTAAAAGTATTTTTCTTAAAATTAACAATTTAACCACTTGTTTTTAAAATACATAAATACATCTTCTGCCATTAGCAACTAATGTCTGATTTCACAGAATTTCAAATTAAAATGTGTAATTACTATTATATCATTGGTTGTGAGAGTGCGTGAATTATAAATGGTGTTGTTCACTCAATAATGTGTTATAATAAATTAAATAATGATAAAAAATTTGGTACATTGAAATATGAAGAAAAATAATATGTTGCGTGCTAATTTTACCCCTAAAAAATATAGAATTATGAAATTGTCCTTAAAATAATTTTTAAAAAGTTGAATCAAAAACTTAATAACAATATGATGGTTATATTTTTTACTATTGTTGAGGGTCTTTAAAAATAAAATAAATTGCACCCGCTATTATTCTCAAATTTTGGTTTTTAAAGTTGCTATTATTTTATATAATCTTCTTATCATTTTTATTTATTTTTGTATGAATATTTTGTTTATGAGATTTTATATATACTGATTTAAAATTACCATTATGGCAATGAGGATAGAGATCATTCAACCCATGTTCATATCAAAATGCTATCACTATTAATATAGGCAAATAAAATTCAAGAACCGAAATTGTTTTTATAATGTGAAACCAACTATGAGATATTTTAAAGTCATCCAATAAGCTTATATTTTGCTTCACAATAGATGATTATAATTTTTACAAAGATTGGCAACTCGAACCTGATGAACTTTATGAAAGCATTGCAAACAAGATTTCATATAATAAAGTAAATAAAGGGCCAGTCAAAATCAATATTATTGACTACAATATATTATCTAAATATTAAAAATAAAATAATTGGTGTTAGTTTGGAAATATGTGCAAAATAGCTATAAATCTACTATTACTTTTCTTTTGTTTGAATTTGTGATATTACATTAGCAACAACTAGTGCGATGATCGGGTAACAATCGAGATAAAATCTCTACTAGTATAATAATTAGAGAATTATTATTATAATAATTATAGAATAATTGGTATAAAATTTTTATTAGTATAATGACTAGAAAACAATGAGACAAAACTTTACTTCCACTATTAGGACAAGACATCACTTCTACTGTTACTTTTTTTTATTTTTTGTTTGAACTACTGATATTACATTAAGAATTACTAGTGCAATGACTAGAGAATAACTGGGATAAAACCATTACTAGGACAATGACTAGAGAACAACTAAGACAAGACCTCAACTAGTACAATAACTAAAGAATAATTGGGATAAAACTTTACTTCCACTACTATTTTTTTAACTACTAGTATAATGACTAGAAAACAATAGAGACAAAATCTCTACTAGTACAAAGGCTAAAGAACTACTAGTATAATGACTAGAGAACAATCAGAACAAGACCTCACTTTCACACTGGAATAAGACCTTACTTCCACTACTATTTTTTTTAACTACTAGTATAATGACTAGAAAACAATAGAGACAAAATCTCTACTAGTACAAAGATTAGAGAACTACTAGTACAATAACTGGAACTACTAGTATAATGACTAGAGAACAATCACGACAAGATCTCACTTTCACACATAAGACCTCTACTAGTTAATACAATGAGACTTTTATTAGCACAATGACTAGAGAATAATCAAGACAAGATCTCACTTCCACACAAGTATAATGAGACCTTTACTAGTACAATACAATGAGACTTCTACTAGTATAATGACTAGAGAATAATCGGGACAAGACCTCACTTCTACACTAGTACTATAACTAGAACTACTAGTGCATTGAACAAGATCTCACTTCTATACTAATACAATGAGACCTCTACTAGTACAATAACTAGAGAACAACCAGGACAAGACCTCACTTCCACATTAGTAAAATGAGACCTCTACCATTAAAATATAATGAGACATTTACTAGTATAATGGCTAAAGAACAATTAGGACAAGATTCACTTTCACACTAGTACTGTAATAACCAATTATCCAACACCAAAAAGAATAAATATTTATATATATGTATAATATTCATATTTTATTTGTATGTGGATGATACTTAATTTATATATTGTTATTATTATTGTTTGTATAGATTAAGGACATACTATTAGTATTGAGTTTATTTGCAAGACTTTAGATTTATTTTAAGGACCAAATTTTAATACTTTGAAATTTTTAGGGGTTAATTTGTAAATACTAAAAGTTAGCCTCTTAGTATAAAAATACATATTTTAAACCCTAATTTACTCATTTTTGAGTCGAACCACCCCTTTAGAGAGAGAAAAGAGAGAAATTGGGGGGAGAGAAAGAGAAAAAGAAGAAGAAAAAAGAGAAGAAATTAAAATTTTGAGTTTTAAGATGTCACGCCCCAGACCCAAAAGATCTGACACACGACATCACTTACATTCATTCAATAATACTTAAACATTCATTTTAATTTCTTTCAGAATTATAGCAATTGAATTGTGACTGGGACAATTAGTAAACCGGAGATACGCAGAGTTTTTTCAGAGATTAACACTCTACTACGTCACCAGTAGCAACTTTGTTACCGGAAGCCCAGAATATATTCATTGTAAATTCTTACTTAAAATCAATCCATTACTACACTTGGTGAAACTTAAACTAAGTCCAACCACACACAATAAAATAATACATAGGTATTTATTCACTAGGGACAAATCAAATATCTTATCCCACGTGTCCCAAAATGAAACACTTAGCAACCTAACAACTTAGGAAACCCAAGGAACAGCAAAAGCCTTGCCAAATCCGCTAAGTACACATGTACCTTATTTACCTGAAATCACCATAAACTATAATGAGTATAAAACTCAGTAAGCATACTAGTTTTTCATATATCAAATACAAATACATATATGTACACAATGCATATGTATGATATGCTGTGATCACTCAAAATCATAATCTTATCAAATCACATATCATGTAAGCGCTTACACATTCTTTCAAAACACATAATAGGAATACCATCACTCAACTACTACTTAGTAGGACTTACATATCACATATCACATATCACATAATGAGCCAAATGTCACTCGTAGGTGACATACCGTATGAGAGGAATAGTACAAGTGAGGTCTTGAAATTACACATATATAATGCTCATGCCCGAAGGTAAAAGCCAAACCCTCACCCTGATCATCGGTGAGTCCTCTCACATGCACCAATACGCCACCACACGAATGTGATGACTCACACTTCCTTTAGGTACCAATAGGATCCTCCCTACATACGGAACACATAATATATACCAATCTCGAAGGAAAGGCCACACATGTAGGCTCCACAAATCACATAAAATGCCTACTAAGTTAACAGTAAGTTCAAGTACCCTCAAAACACAAAATATTTCTCATGGACATATTATACTTCAAAAGCTTTCTTTGTTAAACATATCTTATTTTGAAAGCTCACTTTCAAAAATACATGTATGTCATGTATGTCCATGCTCACATTCATAAATACATATCTTCACATTTCATATCAAAATATACTTTGACATAACATAAACATATTCCTAACCACATTTACAAAATCATACAAAACAATTACTATGTTTATTGTGATTTCAGTAAAAAGTCTAGTATACTTACCTCTTAACACTTTCAGCTACAAGGCTTAAATCTCCTTAACCTATCAATGGAGATTAATCCTTTCATAAGCCTCACAATTCACACAAAATACTTTAAATAGCTTACAAAATTATACACAATGCATTTATCACATCAAATTGGTCTAAATACTTGATTTCTCAAAACCTGTCATTCTGATCACTTACACTTAACAAAATTTTCTAATAGATCAAATGATGTCCAATTACTCCAAAATCAGAATATATCATTCTTGACTCATATATCCTTCTTATATATGAATATTATATCAAAATTCCTACACAATCCATTCCATGCATACCATCGAATCCAAACTACTAACCTGACAAGATCAAGAACTTACTGAACAGTATTCAATCTCCAAATTTTATAAAATCATATACTAACTCAAAAATTATAAAACTATCACATAATTACGCTTAACACATATCTCAGTCCATGATAAATATTTCACTTCCAAATCACTGCCAAAAATATTTTAAAACTATTTTATTCCATAGCTTTAAAAATCTGTTAATCAAATACTGTAATGAGCGGATATACTTTAGAAACTCATAACATTTCAACCACATTGATCTAAATTCTTAATTCCGAGTATATCATATTAGACATATAAAATTATCATATTCCACAAATTTGTAATTTTTGAAGATCATTCAGTAGGACAAACATTGTTCGTCACTGTATTATACTGTTTACATAGGAAATTTCTAGAATTTCAGGGTCATTTTGGTAAATTCACAACAAATTCAATTTCTGGAATTTTGAATCGATTCAAAGTCTCAGATGATACTAAACATGTTTAATTTCATATACTCAAAATGAAAAACCAAAATCGAATCACAACAATTTATAAAATTCTTGGATCAAGAGACTATCAAGCAGAAATTCTACAATCCATCATGATTTATCAAACTATCTTATAGATCATCATCAATTCTCAAAATATCATACGAAATACACATCAAATCCTCAACTATACATATTTTCAGAAATCAAAACTTAAAGAAATTAACATAATTAACACCAATAAATTGAGAAATAGTTGTGATATACCTCTTAAAATCCAAAATTCCAATTTCTTCTTCTTTTTCTTCTCCTTCTTCTCTTTCTCTCCCCTCTTTTCTCTCTTCTCTCTCTCTAAAAGAGGTAGCTCGACCAAAATAAGAGAATTAGGGTTTTAAAAGTGTATTTTTATACTAAGTGGTTAATTTTTGGTATTTATGAATTTACCCCCAAAACTTTTAAAGTATTACAATTTGGTCCCTAAAATAAATCTAAAGTCTTGCAATTAAACCAATGCTAATAGTATCACCTTAACCTATACAAACACTACTAATAACAATATATAAATCAAGTATCACTAACATACAAATAAAATACGTATATTTATACATATATAAATATTTATTCTTACCAGTCGTGGATACTGGTTACTACATAAGAGGTATATCATAACTATTTCTCAATTTATTGGTGTTAATTAAGTTAATTCCTTTAAGTTTTGATTTTTGAAAATATGAAAAATTTGGGATTTGATGTGAATTTTGTAAAATATATTAAGAATTGATGATGATTATATAAATAACTTGATAAATCATGATGAATTGTAAAATTTCTACTTTATAGTCTCTTGATCTTAGAATTTTATAAATTGTTGTACTTCGATTCTGGTTTTGGATTTTGAGACTATGAAACTAAACATGTATAGAATCATTTAAGACTTTGAATTGATTAAAAATTTCAGAAATTGAATTTGTAGTAAATTTACCAAAATGGCTCTGAAATTCTAGAAATTTTCTGTGTTAACAGTATGATACAGTGACAAACAATTTTTGATCAAAATTTGTTAATCAAATGCTGTAATGAGCTGATACGATTTAGAAAATCATAACAATTTAACCACATTGATATAAATTCTCAAATTTGAATATATCATATTAGACATATAAATTTATCATATTCCAGTAATTCTTAATTTTTGAATTAAAATATTTATCATGGATTGAAATATGTGTCAAGAGTAATTCTGTGATAGTTTTATAATTTTTGAGTTAGTATATGATTTTATAAAATTGGATGACTAAATACTATTCAGTAAATATATTGATCCAGCCAGAATAATAGTTTGGATTTGATGGTGTTTTTAAAATGGATTGTGTAAGAATTATGATATAATATTCATACACAAGGAGGATATATGAGTTAAGAAAGATATATTCTGATTTTGGAGCAATTGGACATTATTTGATGTAAAAGAAAATTTTGTCAAGTGTAAGTGGTCAGAATGACAAGTTTTGAGAAACTAAGTAATTAGACCTATTCGATGTGATAAATGCAATATGTGTAATTTTGTAAGCTATTTAAAGTGTTTTGTATGAATGTTAAGGCTTATGAAATGACTAATCTCCATTGATAGGTTAAGGAGAATTAAGCCTTGTAGTCAAAAGTGCTAAGAGGTAAGTATACTAGACTTTTACTGAAATTACAATAAACATAGTAATTGTTTATGTATGATTTTGTAAATGTGCTTAAAAATATGTTTATGTTATGCTAAAGTATATTTGATATGAAATGTGGAAGACACATATTTATGAATGTGAGCATTGACATTGAACATAGACATATATGTGTTTATGAAAGTGAGCTTTCAAAATGAAATATGTTTAACAAAGAAAGCTTTTGAAGTAAAAAATATCCATGAGATACGTTTTGTATTTTAAGAATATTTGAGCTCACTATTTACTTAGTATGCACCTTTTGTGATTTGTGGAGCCTTTATGTATGGTATTTCATTCATGATTGGTATATGTTATATGTTCTGTATGTAGGGAGTATCCTATTGGTACCTAACGGAAGAGTGAGTCATCACATTTGTGTGGTGGCGTATTAGTGCATGTGAGAGGACTCACCGATGATCAGGGTGAGGGTTTGGCTCTTACTTTCGGGCATGGGCATTATATATGTGTAATTTAAACCTCACTTGTGCTATTCCTCTCATACGGTATATCACATACGAGTGATATTTGGCTCATTATGTGTTATGTGATATGAAAGTCTTACTAAGTAGTAGTTTAGTGATGGTATTCCTATTATATGTTTTGAAAGAATGTGTAAGTGCTTACCTGACATGTAATTTGATAAGATTATGATTTTAATTTATCACAGCATATCATACACATGCATTATGTACATATATGTATTTGTATTTTAATATATAAAAAATTAGTATGCTTATTGAGTTTCGTACTCATTATAGTTTATGGTGATTTCAAGTAAATAAGGCACATATGTGCTTAGCGGATTTGGCAAGGCTTCTGATGTCCCTTAGGTTCCCTAAGTTGCTATGTTGCTAAGTGTTTCATTTGTGGACACATACTTTAAGATATTTGATTTTTCCCTTTGAATAAATACTTATGTGTTATTTTATTATATGTGATTATATTTGGTTTATGTTTCACCAAGTATGGTCATGGGTTGATTTTGCATTAAACTTACTAGCAACTTGATAAGAATTCCTATGTTGAATTCAAGTTTGAAATTTTATGCAATATTAATTATGAGTGCATATTATTGAATGAGTGTACGTTATGTCATGTTTCAAATCTTTTGGATCTGAAGCGTGACAAGTACAATGACTAGAACATCCAGGGATAAAACCTCACTTTCACATTAGTAAAATGAGACCTCTACCATTAAACTACAATGAGACCTTTACTAGTATAATGGCTAGGGAATAATTGGGACAAGATTTCACTTCCACATTAGTACAATGACTAGAGAACAACCGGGACAAGACCTCACTTCCATCGCTACTATTTTTTTTTTGAACTATTGATATTACATTAAGAACTACTAGTAGAATGACTAGAGAACAAATAAGACAAGACCTCTATTAATACAATGACTAGAACATTACTAGTACAATAACTAAAACTATTAGTATAATGGCTAGAGAACAATTAGAATAAGACCTCATTTCAACACTAGTACAAAATCTAGAACTAATAGTATAATGACTAGAGAACAATCATGACAAAATATCTCTTTCATACTAGTATAATAACATAAGAACAATCGAGACAAGACCTCTATCTACACTAACACATACTCAGAATCTGTCTACTAGTATAATGACTAAAACTACTAGTATAGTGGCTAGAGAATAACTGGAATAAGAACTCACTTTGACACTAGTACAACAACTAAAACTACTAGTACAATAACTAGAGAACAATCGGGACAAGATATACTTTTATACTAGTATCATGACTAAAAAACAACCGGGACAAAACCTCACTTCTACACTAATGCAGTACAATGACTAAAGAATAAACAAGGAAAGATATCACTTTTATACTAGTACAGTGACTAGAGAACAACTGGGATAAGACATCACTTCTACACTAATGCATGCTTGGAAACAGACTCCATAAAGAAAGCATAGACCTGCACAAAAGAGAAAATAAAACCCTTTATATAAAAGAAAAATAATTATATTGCCCTAACCTCTAATAAGGCTTGAACCTTTGATCAAGATTAGGAGGTACATAAACTTTACTATTAGGGAAAATGTTTGGATTCATAAATCTACTACTACTAATAATTTAATAATAAATGAACATTGCAACCTTAAAATTGTAAAGGCTTTAAACTTAAGATGAACGCAAACTTTAGAAGACTAAACTTTAAACATGCTACATAATGGCTTAAAACTCAAAATATTAAGTGATTTTTGTTAATTCTAATTTAATTTTTATTTGGATTTTGGATATTTTATTATTTGATGGTACCTATTAATTGCAAATCTCGTTTTATGTTATGATTAGGCTTTATACGTGTCTATAATCATACATTGATTCATACACCATTGACATTAATTAAACAAAATATTTCGAACACTCACAAATTAACCAATAAACATAATTAGTCACATATTCATGTGTTATACAAATCATACATTTTAATTTATTTGACTCAACAACTAATACATTAGTTTAGATTACTAATTAATTTAAAATTTAATTTTATTGTCTATATAAATTTAAATTTCATCTATAATATGTAAATATAATTTCGCACCTAAATACTTGCCCTAGTAGCAAAACATGTACATCATCTGGCCTAGGTCATGAGTTCGAACCCTAACAGAGATAAATGAGTTTTTAGTCCTTTAGTTGTTAGGAGACAATTATTGTAATTAGGCCAAAGTTCAAACCTTAGCAATGATCATGGAGTTTTTATTTCTCCAACTATTAGGAAGTAGTTATTAAAATTAATTCCTCTAATTGTTAGGAGACAATTATTGTAGTTCTTTGAAATAACAAATATGATGTTATTATTATAGTTCATTGTTATAAGGCAGTTATTATTATTTATAGTTAATTCCTCCAGTTGTTAAGAGGTAATTATTGTAGTTCTTTGAAATAACAATTATGAGATTGTAATTATAATTTATTGTTAGAAGGCAGTTATTATTGTTTATTCCTCCAGTTGTTAGGAAGCAGTTATTGTAGTTAATTCCTCTCTGTGTTAGAATAGAGTTATTATAGTTCTTTGCAATGGAAACTATGAGGCAATTATTATAGTTCATTGTTAGGAGGTAGTTTTGTAGTTTATTCCTCCAATTGTTAGGAGGCAATTATTATAGTTCTTTGAGATGGCAGCTATGAAGTAATTATTGTAGTTCATTAAGGTCAAAGTTCAAACCCTGACAAAAGTTAAAGAGTTTTATTCTTTCAGTTATTAAGAAGCAATTATTGTAGTTCATTCCTCTAGTTGTTAGGAAACAATTATTGTAATTTTTTGAAATGACAACTATGAGACAATTATTATAGTTCATTATTAAGAGGTAGTTATTATAGTTCATTCCTTCAATTATTATGAGGCAGTCATTGTAGTTTATTCCTCCCGTTGTTAGGAGGTAATTATTATACTTCATTCCTCTAATTGTTGTTAGGAGGCAATTATTATAGTTCTTAAAAATGGTAGCTATGAGGCAGTTATTATAGCATATTTATGAGGTAGTTATTGAAGTTCATTCCTCTAATTGTTAGGAAACAGTTAATATAGTTCATTCCTCCAATTGTTAGGAGGCAGTTATTTTAGTTCTTTGAAATGGCAACTATGAGACAGTTATTATAATTCATTGTTAGGAGACAGTTATTATAATTTATTCCTCCAGTTGTTAGGAGGTAGTTATTGTAGCTCTTTGAGATGGCAACTATAAGGAAATTATTATACTTCATTAAAGCTAAAGCTTAAACCCCGGTAGAGGCTAACGAGATTTTAATATTCTAATTGTTAAGAAGCATTTATTGTAGTTTATTCCCCCAGTTATTAGGAGGCAGTTATTCGAATTCTTTGAAATGACAGATACGAGGCAATTATTATAATTTATTGTTATGAGGTAATTATTGTAATTCATTCCTTCAATTATTAGGAGACAATTATTATAGTTCTATGAGATGACAGCTATGAAGCAGTTATTGTAGTTCATTCCTCTAATTAGGAGACAATTATTATAGTTCTTTGAGATGACAACTATGAAGTTGTTAGGAGACAATTATTATAGTTTTTTTTAGAGCAACTATGATGCATTTATTGTAATTCTCTGAGATAACAACTATGAGGCAGTTATTGTAATTTATTTCTCCTATTGTTAAGAGGCAATTATTGTAGTTTTTTTTTAGATAACTATTATAATTTCTTGTGATAAATCTTTGAGATTAAAAATTTATAATATAGCACTTATTTAAATGGTTTTGTTTCTCTCTAAATTTTGGATCAAACCTTAAAAAATTAAATGGGTCCTCATTTTTAAGAAGTTTAGTTAAATAGGTAAATAGTATTATCCCTAAAATCAAAGAATTTATTAGAGAATAATTATTCCTTAAATTAGAAATTTTTATGATCCTTTTAAGATTGAATTTATGACAAGGTAAATAACTTGCCTAAATAGAATACTTGCCTAAAGAGAATGCTCCTATCATATCTATAAAAAGAGACATTTTCAAAACAGAAATAAGATTTTTACTTTTTTTTCTCTCTACGTAGGAACTATTCTCTTCATATACAATATTTTTTCTTTTACTTTTTGTAAAGGCTATAGTAACTTCTTATAAACACCTTGATAAATAATACATGTGAGTGAGTCTAAAGCTCAATAAAATAGACGTAAACTCAAATTTAACTAAACCATTATATATATATTGTGTCACCTTCTTCTCTCTTTTTTATTTTTTTGTCTTTATAAAAATATTTTTAATAAATAAATAAATTTAACTCATTAACTTAAAAATTTACCAAATTTTTGAGTTAACAAGTTCAATCATAAAAAAGCTTGCTCCTTCTCCCCTATATATTAAAAAGAAATTTACAATTTAATACTCCCGTAAAAAAGAAAATGCATCAAGAGTTAATAAAATGTTTGAAAAAAATTAAATAATTCTTACTTTACTCGAACAAAACAAAATAGCACAAAATCAATAAAAAAACACGTGTTAAGTGAAAGCGCGTACCCAAGGTAAATTATGAGAAAAGGCAGGGGCATTTCTGGTAAAGAGGTAGCTAAGCATGTAACTGCCGACTCGACCGATTGCCCGAAAGACGACATAATAAGAACACAGAGGCGCGCTTGCAGAGCACAAACACATAAACAAGCTGTTTGGATTCCTCCAATCAATCAATTCCTCAATTTCTCAATCTTCAATTCCCCAATCATTAATCATTCGTCATCGTCATTGGGATTCGTCAATGCGAGGGCATGATCGGATCAACGCGTGCCTGCCGGACGAGGTGATTCTAGAGATCTTCCGGCACCTGGACTTGAAAGCCAGCCGTGACGCCTGCTCCCTCGTCTGCAAGCGGTGGCTGGCCCTTGAGCGCCTCAGCCGCACCACCCTCCGCATCGGCGCCTCCGGTAGCCCCGACCTCTTCGTCCAGCTGCTCGCTCGCCGCTTCGTTAACGTCAGGAGCATTCACATCGACGAACGGCTCTCTGTTTCTCTCCCTGTCCAGCTCGTAAGAAGTCTCATTTTTAAAGCCTTAACGGTTTTATTTTGTGAATTGGTTGTCGGTTGATTTTTTTTTAAAAAAGTACGAGGAGGTGATTTGTTTGTTTTTATTGATTTTTAATTTTTCTTTTGATCTTTTTAAAAAATTTATGGGAAAAGTTTGCATCTTGGATATGTTAAAATGAAATGGAAATTGTATCGAGTCAATAATTTAAGAAATTTAAAATTCATTGGATTTGATTTACAGCACTGCGGAGTTTTTTCAACTTGTGGGAATAAAGTTTGTTTCTCTTTAATGTTTTTGTTATTATGTATTTTTTATAAGTTTTGGAGAACAATTTGCAGGTGAGGTAAGTTTAAATATCTCACTTTTTCCAGAAAAATAATAAATATTGTTATGCAGGGAACAAGACGTGGTAGCAATCAGTCGATGCTGTCATCTCTGAAGCTGCATTATTTAACGGAGATAAGCGGGTCAGAGGAAGGCCAATGCCAATTTGAGTCGTATTGTTTATCAGATGCTGGGTTGAATGTGCTTGCTGAAGGCTTTTCAAAGCTTGAAAAGTTGAGCTTGATATGGTGCTCTAACATTTCAAGTTCTGGATTGATGTCCCTTGCTCAGAAGTGTATATACTTGAAATCTTTGGATTTGCAGGTAATGTTTATTTCTTGTTATTGTTTTAGTTATCTATTCTTGGATTGTGCAATGGTCATTTACAAGCTAGTAGATAATTACTAGTGGCCCCATTATCTGAGTCTTAAGTGCTCATCTCCCCTAGAACATCTCTCTAGATCTGCATACGCATGTCCCTAGTGGCTGTGAAATGCTACTTGCATAAAATAAAAGGCTAAGCTGATGTAGGCAGTGGGAAATTATCAAGCCTGGTGGAGGAGGTATATAATGGATGAAAACCTACAATATGTAGAGAGCATTCAATGCAACAGCTTGAGGAGCCCTATCCATCCAGCTTTTGAGCCTTGTAGATGGCAACATACTTTGTCATGTCCAAGCTTTGATTCCATCATTTAATTTGCCTCACTTGATCTCTAGAACAAGATGAGGGTTCTGGGATCGCTCGATGAACGTATGATCGGGAAGAATTTTGTGACGTCTCTATAAATAGAGTCAAGTATGTGGATGTTCTAAATAAATGGAGCCCATCTGTCTCATAGTCAACACTTGCATATAGCCTTGGAGCTATTGAAGAGGACAAATTGTTTAATGGGTCTGATTCATTAACATGCTAAGTTGACCTCCAGGATATTTTGAACTGGACTTCTGCTTTGGTTTTTGAGGTTAGTTCAATGATTGAGCTAAAGGAAATAATAGGTCTTATCTTACAACAGAGTTTCAAAACTGGCACAATAAAATGTTCCTTCAAAAGGAAAAAAAGTGATAAAAAAGAATCAAAATGAACAGACAGAAAAAATAAATAAAAAAAAAGAACAACAAAGCCCATACTTTGCATTTTAATGATGTATTGGGTTAGCATTTTATAAAAATTTATGTTGAAATGCTATATCTCTGTAAGTTCAGGCGCTGTAAGAACTTGAAACATTTGTATTGCTTCCTCCACATCCTTAACCACATCTGTGTTCAGTGTATGAGTTGTGTTTATCGATGCATGAGTGGTGCTGCCTTTTGCATCTACTTGCTATTTGAGTACTTAATGTGCTCTACTTAAATTTGGTTTCTCCATATTGTTTCTTTAAGGGTTGCTATGTGGGAGATCAAGGTCTAGCTGCTGTCGGGATATTCTGTAAGCAACTTGAAGATCTGAATTTGCGTTTTTGTGAAGGTTTGACTGACATGGGTCTAGTTGACTTGGCTGTTGGCTGCGGGAAATCATTAAAATTGGTCGGTGTTGCAGCTTGTGTAAAAATAACTGATGTATCACTAGAAGCAGTGGGCTGTCACTGCAAATCTCTTGAAACCTTGTCACTGGATTCAGAATTCATCCACAACAAAGGGGTGCTTGCTGTGGCTCAAGGCTGCCCTCTTTTGAGAGTTTTAAAACTACAATGTATTAATGTTACAGATGAGGCTTTGATAGCTGTGGGAACACAGTGTTTGTCCCTGGAGCTGTTGGCTTTATACAGTTTCCAGCAATTTACTGACAAGTCAGTTCCTTCTTTATGTATTATGCAGTTACAGAATTATCTCACACAAATCTAAACCAAACTACTAAGCACTTCAGCCTGAATTGAATGGAACATCAGATCTTTGATTCCATTCCCTTAACTTTTTAATACTATGGGTCTTGTCAAACTGAATAAGTATAAGGGAGTTAATAATTCTAGCACTTGTTTCTGTATCAGATTCCATAGAGTGTAAACCTTTATTTGAGCTTTTGGACATTATCTTTTTTCACTGGGGTAATATATGAAATTTGAGTAAGTGATCTTATATTTCAGGGGTCTGCATGCTGTTGGGAAAGGGTGTAGGAAGTTAAAAAATCTCACTCTCAGTGATTGCTATTACCTGACTGATATGGGACTGGAAGCAATTGCTGCAGGTTGCTCTGAGCTTACACATCTTGAAGTTAATGGCTGCCACAATATTGGAACTATGGGGCTGGAGTGCGTTGGAAGATCTTGCCCGTAATGCTCCTCTCGCATTGGCTTAATTTAAATAGGCATATGTGTGGACTGATATGCATGCATTGGCCGCAGCTCTTTGTTTCGGGTGCAAAAGATTGTGCATCAGCTTGCAGATCTATAAAAATATCTTTCCACATGCTTTGACCGCTTTTTAGATAGAATTACGTATTTTCTTTTCTATGAGAAACAAGCAGCAAACTTCAAGCTTGTATTACATATCAATCAATTGTTTGATTAATTCGTAGAAATGCATAGATCTTGCAGGTCTTGCAGTCTCCTTTTATTGAGAATAAAATTTTCCACCACCAGTTTTTCCAAAACTTCTCTTCCCAGTTGGAATATCTCCTAAATATGTCGATTAAAGTTTGTACATAAATTTCCTAGAACCTGGATATTCTGCATATTTTTAGATTTTAAAATTGTGTGTCCCATCTTGGTTGATGTTGTAATGGAAATTCAAAACCTGATCCTCATTGATTGAAACAATTCGTTTTGTTTTCATATTTTTAGCATGAGGCATGCTGATTACCAATTAAATGTCCATCATCAGCTAAATGCTCTATTTGATATCTGTATATCTTTTGTGCCTTTTGTAGAAGAGTTTTTGAACTCAACTCATTTGGGTAACTGATGATTGAATATTGAGTAGACCGGTACATATCTATTGTCACCAAATTCCCTTTTTTGATGTATTTTAGAGTTTAGTTGTTGCTAATGTATTATTTGACATGTTGCACACTGTTAAATTGGGATATGATATCTGTGTATTATGTTCTATTAGAAATTTGTTCTATATTCATATTAATTGCAAGAGTCATGTTTTCATTTGCATGGCTAATGTTATTGGCTTTCTTTTACTATCAATACTTCTGTTCTGATGTCAATTCCAAGGCTTTTGACTATCTGCAGGCGCCTTACTGAGTTAGCATTGTTATACTGCCAAAGAATTGGTAATGTGGCTCTTGTTGAAGTTGGAAAGGGCTGTAAGTTTCTGCAAGCTCTTCACTTGGTAGACTGCTCTAGTGTAGGAGATGATGCCATTTGTAGTATAGCTAAGGGTTGCCAGAACTTAAAGAAACTTCATATTCGTCGATGTTACAAGGTTCTCTCACTGCCCCTTCTGCCTATATCAGTTTCCTTTGACTACTAGGAAAATTTCATTGATTGGAAGAGTTCTGCATTAGTTTTCTGATTAGCAGATTATTGTTGGAAGTTGCTACTATTTTTCTAGTTTAATGAGATAAGTTTTGTTAATTTTTATCATTCTACCATATTTCTGTGCAAAATGGTGGACTTCCTTCCTGATGCATTATATCAGGTTGATAGCCCAGAGCCCCCTTCAGGAAATTAATTGGCTTGTGGACATTAAGAACTGTTTTGAGTTTTGGTTCAGGACATCTAGAGATGAGTAAATGGTTTTGAGAAATGTAGGTACTAAAGGAATTTCAGAAATATAATGTTTTGTTATTTTCATTTGTATCTACTTATTTTACCGAAAAAGTCATACTTCTCTATAAATCACATCCACTGACAATCTTTGTTTATCTGTTCAAATAATAGACAAGTTTTTTATAACAGATTGGCAACAAGGGAATTATGGCTGTGGGTGAGCATTGCAAGTCTCTCGCTGAACTCAGCCTCAGGTTTTGCGATAGGTACAGTTATCTTTGCAGCTTCATATGTCATTCATTTCTACCTAAGAAATAGATGTTTCTTTTATGAAATTTCTTCTCTTGAGAAATACATTTACATTAGTTCATCACTGTTAGATTCTTTCTTGGTGGTTTTTCTGGCATATAGTTTCATGTTATACGAATGGTAATTCACAGGCTGCTACTGTTAAGTTCTTTCTATATCTGCCCATCACATTTGGAGAAATCCAGTGAATGTTAAGGTTGGCTTGTGATTTAATGCCATAGCTATTTTCTTGCGAGTTCAGACTTGTGATAGAATTTTGACCTCTTCATGTTATATTTCAAGAAGTTAGGTGGATCCATAACCATAGATGATAAAAAATTCCATGATGCTCCAACATAAACATTTCTGATTCTCTTAACTTATGTTATTTCATCTTTAATGTACTAGGGTGGGGGACGAGGCACTCATTGCCATAGGCCAGGGTTGCTCCTTGCAACATCTCAATGTAAGTGGTTGCCACCATATTGGTGATGCTGGAATAATAGCCATTGCAAGAGGATGCCCGCAACTCAATTACCTGGACGTAAGTGTTCTTCAGGTGAGTGCCTTTCCTGCCTCTTGTTACATGTTCTAATTTTGGTTTCCATGAAGTATTGAATTTGTAATTCTTGATTGACAGAATTTGGGAGATATGGCAATGGTCGAGTTAGGAGAAGGCTGTCCATTACTCAAGGACATAGTGTTGTCACACTGTCGTCAAATTACAGATGTTGGTTTAGCCCATCTTGTTAAAAATTGCACAATGCTGGAGTCCTGTCACATGGTTTATTGTCCAGGTATTACTGCAGCTGGAGTTGCCACTGTGGTTTCGGGTTGCGCTAACATAAAAAAGGTCATGGTTGAGAAGTGGAAGGTGAGCGAACGGACTAGGAGGAGGGCAGGTACCGTCATCTCATACCTATGTGTGGACCTTTAGACCACAACCACTCATCCGTTCCATGTTCACGCCAAGCTTCTTGTAGTTAAAAGGCATTTAAGATGCAGAAGAGCGAGAGCTCATGCTTGTGTACATGTTTGCTGTTGTTGATTTTCCATTTTCATCACTTTTTGTTTCAGTTCACTGTCAATATGTTTAAGTTCTTTCCGAGTCCTTTTTTTTTTTGTCGTTAACTTGTGTGTTTAAATTTTTGTAATTGAAGTGTTAGAAATGTTGGACAGAATACAGGAATAAATTGCAGTTGCTGATGTATACGCACAGGATTGTCGTTGAACAGAAATGATAAAGAGAAAAGAATTTCTGCAAACGGCGTTCTATAAGCTTGAACTCTTCCGTCGTCTTATACAAACGGCGTTCAATAAGCTTGAACTCTTCCGTCGGTTAAACCATCTGAAAAACGTAAAAGAGACGAGCATTTTGATGTTTATGTATGATATTTCAAGAAATTGAAAATCATGCTTTAGTGAACTGCATAAGAAATCTGACTGTACAGTCGGAAATCAAGATGACAGCCCTCAACGTTTTTCATTAGGTGAATAAGAGATGTAATTAAAATAAAAATTCTGGTAATTTTTCATGCGTTTTTCACATGATTTTCAACTTCATGGAATGCTATCCAATGTCAACTTATTAAACACACAAGCTTTAAAAGGTCTTGGTTCTCGAGCTACATATTTTACCAATTACTGTTCCTACTACGTTTGAGGGTAATTTTGTCTTTCCAACAGCCTTTAAAAGTTATATTTGCAAAAGTTTTAGAAGCATGAGTTAGTTTCTCATGTTTTATATCGCACCAGCGTCAGTGCCCAAAGCAAACTCCATAACCGTAGGATTGCTGAAACGTGAAATCAACATTTACCGAAGCACCGTCACTCGCTCTCTCTCTCTCTCTCTCTCTCTCTCTGTGTATCTGGAGGCATCTTTATTTGTTTATGAAGACAAAACGAAAACAAGAAACCGCGTAAAACCATGTCTGCTGGTTGCAGCATCAGGGCGCTTTGGATCCTCAACAACTTCGATGCCGTCGTCTTCTCCAGGTTTCTTAATCCCTCATGCGCTACGGCGTCGTTTCTTTCCTTAATTTTTAGAGTTTGTTGTTTATATGCAATTTTTTTTTTCGGTATTTGGATTAACGGGAAAGTAAGTTTGACTTTGTGTAAGCAAATTCGTTTATGGTTTTTAATTTTGAATTTCAATAGGAGGTTTCCGGTGGTGGAGAGGCAGTGACGGGCCGCTTGCAAGTTCGAAAACGAGAGCTGTAACGAAGAATACTATTAAGTATAATGTTGTGCCTATATTACCAACTGATACAGAGCTGGCTTCTGCATTTGCTGAGAGAAAGAGAAGGTCTGCTCAAAAATCAACTTTTCTTTTCCTTCTCTAATTTTTGAATTCACTTACTCAATTTCTCACCAAATCATAAAAATTAAAATTAAAAAAGAAAAACGAAACGACCATCTTCTGTCGTTGTTTTGACTGATTGTGATTAATAGTTATAACTGTGTCTATGTAGGGAGGGATCTGTGAGGGGGTTTGGTATACGGGTAGCTCAGTCAACTGAGGGTTCAGATTCATGGGTTGACGATCCTATTACTCGCCATGTTATAGGCCTCTATATTGATACAGTGGAAGGAGGAGAAAATCATCAGCTATGCCCGATAATCTTGCATATAAAAGGACCTTATTGCATCCTTGTACTGCCTCTAGTTGAGCCGAGGCATTTGAAAACATATGCAAGATTATGCAAACGGTCTGATTGTGGAAATGCCTTAGGAGTGGATGAGAGTTTATCCTCCCTCCTACTTGATCTTCCATCTATCACAGGGTATGGTAAGTTACTTGCATTATTGTTTTAATACTTGTTCCTCTTAACATCCTTTACAAATTTATAAACATGCTTAACTGCATTCCATGTTTTAACCTCAACATTGATGAAAGGCATCATTTTCCCTTCCCCTTAGCTTCCTCGACTGAGATTTTTCTTCCTTTTGTAACAAGGGAAAATAGAGCTAGCTTTATATGGCAATATAGATCAACTTTTACTATCTTAAGCAATTAACTTAGTATGCATAGTTAATCTAGAGTTTTCTCATTTTCCCTTGTAGGGCATTCATGGTGGCACATGCTATTGGTGATTTAATTACTGGTGATGTGGTAGAACCTGAAGTGGTTGTAAGTGCATCACCGTCAGTTGGAGGGTTGTTGGATTCACTGACTGGCAGTATAGGGATATCTGCCATCTCCTCAAGAGCAAAACCTGTTGCTGCTCCAGTTGCTGCTTCCACATCTTCTGGCACTGCCGTGGTAGGAACTGTTTTATCAGATGCTCCAAAACTTGTTTCAAGGTCTTTGGATAAGGATGCACTTCGAAGTTTTGTAAGCAGCGCAATGCCCTTTGGTTGGTACTCTTTATTATGGTATTTCTCATCTCAGATTTCTTTATTTTTTATTGTTTGCTTGTATACCAATATGTGTTTGCCTAATATAGATATTTGATTCTCTATCATTTAGGTACACCTGTGGACCTAGGTGTACCTAAGCTTTTCCAATATATTTATTTGCTATCAAGGTTACTGGCTTTTCATCATCAGATCTGCCTCCACAAGACCTCAAGCAACCAGCATGGAAACCATATCTGTACAAAGGAAAGCAAAGATTGTTATTCACAATTCATGCTGCAATGTATGACAGAGATGAGATTCCCGATAGTTTGTCAGTCACTGGTCAAATAAACTGTCGAGCAGAATTAGAAGGGATGCCTGATGTGTCATTCCCCTTGACAGGGTTGAACAATGCTCATGTAGAGTTTTTATCATTCCATCCCTGTGCTCAAGTTCCAGAGCAAGGTGTGGATAAGCAAGCTGTGATGTTTTCACCTCCATTAGGTAATTTTGTTTTAATGCGTTATCAGGCAATCTGCAACCTTGGACCTCCTATAAAGGGATTTTACCAATTGTCAATGGTCTCTGAAGATGAAGGTGCATTTTTATTTAAGTTGGGTCTAATGGAAAGCCACAAGTCTCCTCTGACGATGGAGTTTTGTAATGTGACTATGCCGTTTCCTAGGAGAAGGGTTGTGTCTTTTGATGGAACACCATCGATTGGAACAGTTTCAACTACTGAGCACTCTGTTGAATGGAAGATTGTCACAAGTGGAAGGGGATTAACTGGGAAAAGTACCGAGGTGACTTTCCCCGGAACAGTTAAATTTGCTCCGTGGCAAACCCAAAGATCGTCGTCCTCTAGGTCAGGTTTTGGAGGCATAGCAGATGAAGATAGTGATATTGAGACAGATAATGCAAACAATATGGTAAATGTAGAGGAATATTTAATGGAGAAAATGAACAAGGATCTTCCTCCAGTTGATCTAGAGGAGCCATTTTGCTGGCATGCATACAATTATGCTAAAGTATGTGCTGTGTCTAATTTTACTATAGTTGGTTAATTGATTTCATGAATCTTGTTAATTTTTTGAACTCCACTTTTCTCACCAATTGCAGAATGTGTTGTTTTGCATATTTGACATTACTTTGTATCAGTGAATTATATTTACAAGTTGTGTTGCTCTTATTATTTAACAAATAGAAAGAATAATAACTTTGGAGTACTTCTATTAGGATTCATTGTCAGGTTAGATTTTTGCTGATGTGAAATGCATTACTTAAAGAGTAGTACATTGAAATCCAAAGCAATTTCAATTTTTGATTTTCCTATTAATTGTCAGAAGCAAGGGGTTCTGGTATTTTCTTTTTCCTCTAAAAGAAAATTACACGTCATTGGCTTTTCTTGCTTCTTTAATATTCTTGCATTTAATCTTGTGGAATCAATAAATCATGATTTTTTCTCTGTTACAATGGTTGGAAGAAGGACTAAAATGAAAAATGATTTGACTAATGTTTTCTTTTATTGTTTGGATGCTATGGATCTCCATTTTACATGGTATATATGTTACTTGACACACTTAGAATTTGCTTTTGTGGAAATATTTACTTTTTGACTCATGATTACAGGTATCTTTCAAAATTGTTGGTGCTTCGGTATCGGGGATGTCCGTTGATCCTAAATCTGTAAGTTTCTGATTCTTGTCTCTTTGGGAGTAGTAAGACATCCATGTGTGTGTGTATTTTATTCATTGATTGGTCCTCTTTTGCATTCATATGCTCAGAGATTGCACATTTTGTGGCTTTTAAGTAGAATCTTCTGAATTTCTATGTAAAAGCTGCTCAAGGTTGAAAGACTTTTGTCAAATACCAGTGTATTTGTTCAATAATCCATTTATCGTTTTGAAGGTGAATCCCCAAAACAAAGGAAAAGGAAAGAAGACAGCATTAAAAATATAATTGCTCCAATTTTTACCAAATTAATTTCTTTTTTCTCAAATCATTTTTTGAAGTTTCATGAAACAACCCGCCCCACAATTTTCCTATAAACTTTAAGGTGGATCTCGATTATTATCCTATGAACATTCATAAACTCTCACTACAGTAGAAATTTTACCAAAATTTCGACAAAATTTTCCCTAATGGATCTCAACTACTATCTTGTGAACATTTATAAACTCTCACTACAATAGGAATTCTACCAAAATTTCAGCAGGTTTTTTCTTGGTTTATGGACATTCTCAAACTTGTAATTTAAAATATAACACTTCTATAAACTTAACACAAACAATCATACTTCCAAACTTTCCATGTCTCATCCATAACTTACAATTCACAACTATCAAGATCAAATGAAAATTATATCTATAAACTATTTATCAACAATTTTCTAAGCGTCTAAGACAATGTTAGTGACGTTATGACATCAATGCCCAAAATAGCATAATACATATCTAAGTCCAAAAGTCTAATACAATAAATTCTCATAAGCCCAAAAAGATAAAGAGATCCCATGAGTCTTACATGGCTTACAAAATAATTTAAACACCACCAAGTGACTCATCTCAACTAGTCATTGATCTGAGAAAGTTTATAATCTCTTTAAAGGGAAAAAAGTGAGGGGTGAGTTTTCACTAATTCAGTGAGTAAATAGTATAAATAAATAAAAAACACAATAAAAATAATAATAACAAAAATACACTATCTTAACAAGTATAAAATAAATATTTCAAAAACCTCATAGGGATCATTAAACTTCATTTTGTTCATATTAAATATGAAATTTTGACAAAATCTAACATAATCTCTTAAATGATTTTCATAAATTAGTTTATATGTAATACATGTCATAAAATTTAAATATTTTTCTAAAACCTTACACTAAACTAGTATTTAGAGGGATGCCACGTTGTACCCGAAATACTTATCGGGCAGAACGTTGGACGTATTCATCTTTATCTCATCTTGTATCCTTATCTTATGCATGCACAGAGCAAAAAGACTTCCAAAGAGTAAAACGTCCATACACACAGCCCAAAGCCTCTATGTGTGTGTAGACGGGTCTCAAAGACGTGAATCTCATTTATCTTTCTAAAAGAGGGAAGGGTATCGCTTAGTGGTTTGAAAACCACTTTTATTTTGTAAATATAACTCGTAGAACTATATCTCATACTTTATACTTTAATATCATAAATCATTTAAACATTTTTTTACTGATATCCATAATATCATCTAGCAAATATTTGAGGCTGTTGAAATGTATATAGTATGTTGTATATATTTATGGTCGATATCATAGATTAGAAAATAGATTGATAACCTTCCAAATAAGGCTAATTGACCTTCTAAATAGGACACATAGCTTCACTTATATAATGATGTATTTTTCTTATTATCAATACACAAGAATTCTTCTATTCTTTATTTTTTCACATGGTATTAGAGCCAACACTTGGCTTTTGAATTGTTTTCTTCTGGTAGCACTACTTGTCAATTTTTCGGCCACCATGCTCTCTTTTTCTGGTGGCAGTGCCCTCAGAAGGATCTCGTTGGCAAGACCCAAAAAATCATCGTCAGAGCAGCACCAAACGCTCCTCCACGCGCCATTAATAGTAGCAATCTCTGACGATCGTATTGTTCTCCAGCGACCATACCATTCTCCGGTCACCTCCACTGACCTTAGAAGGCGCCGACAACCAAGTTTGTAGCAGTCTGATCCTTACTGACCGCCGAATGCACCTCCACGTGTCGGTAACAGCCCTGTTCTTTGGCGAACTTCGACCCCAATGTACTTCTTTTCGGCGCGTGTGCAGTCTCATCGCTGGTGTCTCGGTCTTTAGACATTGACGACGAGCAAAACCGTCACTTGACTGCCGTCACCGTTGCTAAAAAACCATCGTCGTCGCCGAAAAACCATTGCTTGAAAACTGCTTCTGTGTTATCAATCAGTCTCTCTCTGGTCTGTGATTCAATATGACTTTTGAAAGTTTCAAAACAAGTTCTGCCTTTTCCTGTAATTCATTTCCTGTTGTTTCTACTGAAAAATTGGTAGGAAGCATTAATTATACCTCATGGGCTGCTTCTGTTGAATTATGGTGTATGGGACACAATCTGGAGGATCGTTTAACTACACATGTTACAGAATTAAAGGATAAAGATACAACTAAGTGGAAGAAAATTGATGCCTTACTGTGCAATCAGTTATGGCAAACGATAGACCCTCAATTGTATCCTATTTATAAAGCTTACAGAACTTGTTTTGATATCTGGAATCAGGCTATGCTATCATATACTAATGACATTAAAAGACTATATTCTGTTATCTCGACTCTTGTCAATCTCAAACGACAAGATATGGATATGTTTGAATTCTTTGGCCGAATGGCATCTCTCAAGACTGAATTCAATTCTCTCTAGCCAGCTAGTTAAACTGTCACTAAAGATCTTGCACAGAGGGATAAGTTTTTTATGGTTCTAACCTTAGTTTTTATCAGTTTTGAGCTCCCACCAATTCGGGATCAGATTCTTGCTAGTGCGACTGTTCCCTCTCTGGATGAGGTGTTTGCTCGGCTCCTTCGTGTTTTTACTCCAGGTCATGTTCCCGGATCATTTGTGGTTGACTTCTTAGCCTTGGCCTCCCAATCTCAGTCATAGAGTTCTTTCAACGGAGAACAAGGCAATCGCAACAAAAATCGCCCTAAATGTAGTTATTGTCATCGTTAGGGCCATACTCGGAAAAAATGTTACAAGTTGCATGGTCAACCTCCTCGAGTTGCTAATCTTGCTCAAAATAATCAATTTGACCCCTTGAACAACCAATCTCCATCATTGACTATCACTGGTGCCGACTATGAGGACTACTTTAAGTATCAAGCAGCTAAGCAGTCTATCACATCTATTGCTTCCATTGCAAATACTGGTAATTCCGTTGCCTTCGTGACTCAGTCCTCCTCTTTAGGTTCGTGGGTCTTTGATTTTGGTGCATCAGATCATATTTCTAGTAACCTTCGATTACTCTCTTGTATTTTTTATTCTGGATTATTACCATTTGTCATTTTAGCTAATGGATCCAAAACCATTATTAAAGTAATTGGTTGTGCACACCCTTTACCTTTTTTACCTTTAGATTCTGTTCTTTATATCCCACAATATCCTTTTAATCTTATCTCTGTCAATAAACTCACTCGCTCTTTAAATTGTGCAATTATTTTTGTTAATGACTCTGTTCTTATACAGGATCGTAGTACGGGACAGATGATTGGCGCAAGTCGTGAGTCACAGAAGCTCTATCATCTAAGCATTCCTTAACCATCTATTGCATGCACTGTCATTGAATTACTAGCACTTCTTCATTATCGTCTGGGACATCCAAATTTGTTAAAGCTTTAGAAAATGGTTCCAGGTCTCTCTAGTTTATCGACTTTCAATCGAGTCAGCTTGGAAAACACTCGTGGATCATTTCTCAAGCGGACCAATAATCGGGCTGCATCCTCTTTTGAATTAATTTACTCAGATTTTTAGGGTCCTAGTCGAGTTTTGTCTATTTTAAGTTTTAAATATTTTGTTACATTTATTGATGATTATTTGTGTTGCATTTGGTTATTTTTAATGAAAAATCGTTCTGAATTGTTTTCTATCTTTGAATCTTTCTGTGTTGAAATTAAGACACAATTCTCTACTACTATTTGTATATTGCATAGTGATAATGCACGTGAATGTTTTTTTGCTCTTTTTACTCAATTTATGTATTTTCAAGGCATCTTACATCAATCTTCATGTGCCTATACTCCATAACAAAATGGAGTTGCCGAGCATAAAAACAAACATCTTATTGAAACGGCCCGCACTTTACTTATACACAATAATATTCCTTCCTATTTTTGGGCTGATGTTGTTCTTACTGCTTGCTTTCTGATAAATCGAATGCCTTCCTCCGTGTTACAACATCAGATTCCTCATTCTGTTCTGTATCCTAATCAACCATTGTTTGCTCTTTCGCCGCGTGTTTTTTGCTGCACATGTTTTGTTCATTTCTTCTCTCCTAGTCAAGACAAATTATCCGCTTGGTCCATTAAATGTCTTTTCCTAGGCTACTCATGTCTTCAAAAAGGATATAAGTGTTATTCTCCTGACACTCGACATTATTTCCTTTCTGTTGATGTCACATTTTTCGAGTCTTCTCCTCTTTTTTTTTCCTCTGCTTCAGAATATATGTCTGTCATAGAGGTTCTTCCAGTTTCTTATATTATTCCTCCTCCTGAGTCAAACACGGAACCTGTCCCTATCCCACAGAATGATCCTCCTTGGAGATTCTCCCTCTTCGGCTCATCATAGTCTTGTTCCTTTTAATACTGCAGGTGATGACAGTGATACCACTCTTGAGGCTCTTGAGTTTCTCGTTGACTCATTTCCTGCTCCAAATTCTTCTCTTATTGAGGTCTTGCCACCTACTGACCAGTTTTCCATTGCTATATGTAGAGGTATTCGCTCCACTTGCAATCCTCATCCTATATACAATTTTCTTAATTATCATTGACTATCTTCATTATATTATGCATTTGTGTCTATTTTATCTTCTGTCTATGTCCCTACCAATCTCCGTGATGTTCTTTCGCATCCTAGGTGGCGTCAAGCAATAGTTGAGGAACTAACTGCTTTACACAATAATGGTACATGGGAATTAGTCTAGTTGCCCCCCGACTACTCCACCATTGGTTGTCGATGAGTTTATGCTGTCAAGGTTGGTTGACAAGGGGTACACTCAAACTTATGGCTTGAATTATTATGAGACTTTTTTTCTTGTGGCCAAAATGTTGTCTGTTCGATTGTTTTTATCTATGGCTGCTATTCGCCAATGACCTTTGCAGAAGCTCGGCATCAAAAATGCATTTCTTCATGGTGACCTTCAAAAAGAAATCTATATGGAGCAACCGTCTGGCTTTGTTGCTCAGGGGGAGTCTGGTTTGGTATGTAAACTTCGCCGTTCCTTATATGGTTTAAAACAGTTTTCTCATGCCTGGTTTGGTCATTTCAGTACTGTTATCCAAGAGTTTGGCATGATTCGAAGTAAGTCAGATCACTCTGTTTTCTATAGGCATACAACACAAGGACACAACATATATCTGATAGTCTATGTTGACGATAGTCATTACAGAGAGTGATCAGGATGGTATTAAGTACTTGAAAAATCACTTGTTCAATCATTTTCAAACTAAATATTTGGGATTGCTCAGATACTTTCTTAGTATAGAGGTTGCTCAGTCTAGTTCTATGATTGCAATCTCCTAGAGGAAGTATGCTTTGGATATTCTGGAAGAAACAGGAATGTTAGACTGCAAACCCATAGACTTCTAATTTTCTAATATTAAACTCCCACCTGGACAGAGGGAGTCTCTTGCAGATCCTGGGAGATATCGAAGACTAGTTGGTAAGCTTAATTATTTCACCATCACACGACCTGATATTTTCTTTTCGGTCAATGTTGTTAGTCAGTTTCTACGGTCTCCATGTGATAGTCATTGAGATGCAGTTATCCGAATCTTACGGCATATTAAGGGTGCACCAGGAAAAGATTTGCTATATGAGAATAAGAGTCATACACAGGTAGTTGGATATTCAGATGCTGATTGGGCAGATTCTCCATCAGATAGACATTTTACTATTGGGTATTGTGCTCTTGTTGGAAGAAACTTTATATCATGGAAAAGTAAGAAGTAAGAAGTTGTTGCTAGGTCAATTGCAGAAGTAGAATATCGTGTAATGGCTTTAGCAACATGTGAGTTTATATAGTTGAAAATATTGATTCAAGAATTGAAATTTGCAGACATATTACAAATGGAGTTACTTTGTGATAATCAAGTTGCACTTTACATTTCATCCAACCTGGTATTTCATGAAATGACTAAACATATAAAAATTAATTGTCACTTTCTTCGAGATAAGATTGTCTGGCTGTATTTTCACAAGCCATGTTTGCTTAAACAACTAGCTAGCAGATATTTTCACTAAATCTCTCAAGGGTCCTCGAATTGATTTTATTTGTAACAAGTTTGACGAATATGATTTATATGCTCCAGCTTGAGGGGGAGTGTTGAAATGTATATAGTATTTTTTATATATTTATGGTCAATATTATAGAATAGGAAATAGATTGATAACCTTCTAAATAAGACTAATTGACCTTCCAAATAGGACACATAGTTTCACCTATATAATGATGTATTTTTCTTATTATCAATACACAAAAATTCGTCTACTCTTTATTTCTTCATAGAGGCGTCAAATGATAATATGAATGTTTTTTTCATAATGCAAAATAAGTCCAATTTAAATATGGCATAGTTCAAAGAAATTAATTCAATAAATAAAACATATCATTTAACTTTCAAAAAAATATATATTCATCATGTTTAAAAATATACTAATCATAGTTTCATGGTTTTTATAGAAAGATGTATAATAAATAAAATTTTAAATATAAGAAACAAATTATATATGTGTGTATATATATAAATTGCACTCACAAAAAATGATGACGCTAATTAAAAATGCGCCCTCGGATATTTCACATATAGGAACCCTTCTATATAAGACAAAGTATACAATTATTCACCGAAATACAAGTTACTACTCGAATTGATATTTTTAAACAAAAGTCTATTAAATAAAGCAATAACACAATGAGTTATATACGTACCAACTCGTAGAAATGATGCAAACTTTGTGACTTGGGATCCAAGTTGTTCTGTCTATCTCTTACGAGTCCTAAAATGAAGAAAAATAATAAATTAGGCTAATAATATAGTGAAATTTGAAATTATATATACATATATATATTGAGGTTGCACTTATATACGTTGGATTTCATGGAAAGAGGGGGATTTGGGGCTAATTTTCGAATTTAACTATATTATTAGTCTAATTTATTATTTTTCTTCATTTTAAGATTCGTAGGAGATAGACGGAACGACTTGGACCCTAAGCAGCAAAGTCAGCATCGATTCCACGAGTTGGTATATGTATAACTCGTTGTGTTATTACTTTGTTTAATAGATTTTTGTTTAGAAATATTAGTTCGAGTATTAACTTCAGTTTCGGTAAATAATTGTGGACTTTGTCTTATTTAGGAGGGTTCCTATATGTGACGTGTCCGAGAGCGCATTTTTTATTAGCATCATCGCTTTTTGTGAGTGGGATTTATATATACACATAATTTATTTCTTATATTTAAGATTTCATTTATTATGCATTTTTTATAAAGCCCATGAAACTGTGATTAGTATATTTTTAAACATGATGAATATAGTGTGTTTTATTCATTGAATTAATTTCTTTGGACTATGTCATTTAAATTGAGTATTTATTATATCTTATGAAAAAAATCCATTTATATTATTATATGACGCCTCAAATATTTGTTAAGTAATATTATATAGATTAGTATAAAAATGATTTATGAGATATGGTTCTATGGGTTATATTTATAAAATAGAAGTGGTTTTCAAACCATTAAGTGGTACTCTCTTCTTTTAGATAGATAGATGAGATTCAGGTCTTTGGGTCCCATCTGTACACACACAGAGGCTTTAAGTCGTGTGTATGGACGTTTTGCTCTTTGGGAGTCTTTTTACTCTGCGTATGCATAAGACGAGATTATGAGATGAGTACATCTAACATTTTTCTCGAGGAGTATTCCAAGTACAACGAGATTTTTCCTAAGTACTAGTTTAGTGTAAGGTTTAGAAAAATATTTAAATTCTATGACATGTATTACATATGAACTAATTTACGAAAATCATTTAAAAGATTATATTAGATTTTATAAAATTTTCATATTTAGCATGAACAAAATGGAATTTACTGATTCTTATAAGGTTTTTGGAATATTTATATTATATTTGTTAAGATATTGTATTTTTGTTATTATTATTTTATTATTTCTATTGTGTATTTTATTTATTTATACTATTTCACTCACCGAGTCAGTGAAAACTCACCCCTCACTTTTTTTCCTCTAAAAAGATTATAGATTTTCTCCGCTCAGTGACTAGTTGAAATAGGTCACTTGGTGGTGCTTTAAATTATTTTGTAAGCCGTGTAAGACTCATGGGATCTCTTTATCTTTTTGGGCTTATGAGAATTTATTGTATTAGACTTTTGGACTTGAATATATATTATGCTATTTTGGGCATTGATGCTATAACATCATTAATATTGCCATAGACACTTAGAAAATTATTGATGAATGGTTTGTAGATGTATTTTTCATTTGATGTTGATAATTGTGAGTTGTGAATGAGACATTAGAAGTATGATTGTTTGTGTTAAGTTTATAGAAGTGTTATATTTTAAGTTGAAAATGTCCATAAACTAGGTGAAATTTTGGTAGAATTCCTACTGTAGTGAGAGTTTATGAATGTTCCCAAGATAGTAATTGAGATTTGCCCAGTTCATAGGAAAATTGCGGGGCGGGTTGTTTCATTTCAACTCTCCGGTGTTTCCGTCTTTATGTGTGGTAGTTATTTCAGTGTATTGTATGTACTTCCATTGCTGTTTGCCTTGATGAAGATTTCTTAATTGATATTGGTTGCCTTTGACGAAGCCTTTTGTTCATTCATGATAGCAGTTTGTGATCAGTCCATAGAATACTATCAACAATCAAGATGCATGCTAAGTGAAGTTTTAAAAAAATCCATCCCTCAAAATACATTTGCATCTCCTTTTTATCTCTCAATTCAATTAAGGGTGTCTGCATATATAATTTCCTTATCCTTCCTGCCCCTGTTTCCCTGTCAAATGTGTACAATCCTCAAGCATGTTGTGACCAGCTTTAAGAAGTGTAGCCCTATACTGCTATGTCCATTAGTACTGCTTAACTTTTTTGTGCCATTTGCAGGTAAGCATCTATCCAGCTGTGAAAGCACCAGTGGAATTCTCAAGTCAGGTAGGAATGTCGCTAAAACATATTCTTCAAACTTGATAAAATTTTCTACGTTTTGGCTTTGTGGAGCATGCAGACATTGCTCTAGTATGGGGAAAATTAGCTGTGAACACCCAACTGAACTATGATGATTACTGTAATTAGTTCATCATGATATCTGTCATCATAAAGTGTTTTCATCATTTAGCAGCTGGATCTTAGATTTTCTCTCTTGCTACAGCCTTTTGATTTTTCATAAACTTGTGTATTTCTGGCAGTTAATTCCTACCAGAAGTTAGCTTGTCGATAAACACATTTTGATAAAGTCCCTTCATAAAATCTTTGTGAAATCTGCCGGAAAAATAGTTCATCTGGTTTCCTCTTTTTTCTGCCTAGGTTGCAATGATCCACCATAAGTGTTTATGGATTGTATTTGGTCACTAGAGGTTACTTCTGGGGATTATATTTTGTTGAATACATTAGGAAAATGCCGCGTCTGTTGCCACAGCAAAAGCATAGGGGATTGGATGGCAACTTAGAGAACATGTGGTGATCAGATGAGGATAATGCTTTCTGTTGGCCATTCAACTACTACCTGACCTGGTGCTTAAACAATGCATGCGTGCTGTCAGCTGGTGATTACTTTGCCATATCTACTGTCTGAAATTTTTGCCATACCCAAGTTTGGTTTGCCTTTGTCATTGTTGTTGCAGATCCATTTTGAAGTCTTCAATGACTTGTATTTTCCATGTTCCTTTTTTATTGTCGGAAGGATCTTTTAACTAGGCAAGTATATTCATTTCCAGTTTTTCCCATGATTGCTATACCATGGGGACTATAAGATTGTGCTTATTTGAAGAGTGTAATGGATAGTGTGTTCAATCTGGTTGAAACCAATAGCCTGGATTCAGACCCTTAACGAAAGAATTTTTGCATCATTTTACATTGTTCTCAACTTGAATTTGGTTTGTTTGACTGGCGTGAAATTACCACTCTCTGCAAATTAAAATGTATTCATGTCTGTTTAACTCAAATTTAGAAGAAAAAATAAAAATAAAAACAAAAACAAAATGGGCATATTTGGTCAATGCAACGTGGTCCAATTTGACGCTTCCAATTGCCTGTTTACATTCTTGAATTCAATAATAAATATGTCAAGAATCAAAGAATCGGGAAGAAGAAAAAAACTGTCCTTGTCCTATGGGGTATGGCCTAAGGTTTTTATTTATTTATTTATAAACCTTAAAAGCAATTTCATTCAGAAATTTCTTTGCTTCAAAATCTAAATTAGTTGTGTACATAACTCTTATCACAAAATCATCTTCTCCTTATCTTTGCTTATCCTTCCAACGGGTGTCTTGATGAACGGTAGAGATCATAGGGAGCCCAAAGATGATCAACAGGGCATGGCTTTCGAGCATCTGATCTCAACCATGGCTTCCCTTTACCGCTCCAATGAAGAAGGCTAATAGGACCAGGGTGCAAATTCCTGCATTTCCCTTGAATATTATCACCTCCCAATCCATGTTGATTCCATCTGTGATCAACTGGCTTAATATTCCCAGCCAAAACAAGCAAAAATGGTGGCAAAGATCCCAAATGATAAATCCTCTTCTGCTTTTGCACCACCATCCACTCCTCAACTCTCTGTGTGTACCTTCCTTTTCTCCATTTATCAACATCCATTACCATCACTCCTGTGTTAAAGTAACAAGGGTTTCTCCCTTCAAACACTCTTGTCAATTCAGGATCAGACCAAAACGCATTGGTGAAATATTGGGTTAAATCTGCATGGCAATATTCTGGTGCAGCCAAAACCATTCCTTGTAGATCAACATCCCATAATTTTGCAATATCATCAACAACAACAAGGTCTGAGTCTAAGTAAATAACCCGTGACACGTCCGTGGGTATTATTTCAGCAAGATAGATTCTTGCATAGTTTAGAGGCTGATCAAGAGCTTGTCTAATTGATTTTGATATTTTCCCACGAACCCTTTTGGAGTCAAAGTGATAAATCTTCAAGTTCAGGTAAGGGAAGGTGTATTTTAAGGTGAAAAAGAGCTCAGGCTCTAAATGAGAGAACAGAAAATGGAAGGAGAGGTTCTCAGGGCAAGTTGAGTGCTGTAAAATTGAGAATATAGCTGCCATTGTGCCTCTAAGATAATTGGCATCAAGGGTCATGGCAATATGGATTTTGTCTGAACCACATGCATCGCCATTTCGGAACGCCGGAGCTTCTCGAAACGCCGGAACGTATGCCCAAGACGGTTCCTGGATGACGTTGGCGACGCGGATGGCGGTGGCTGTGGCGATGGAGCGGAGGAGGAGGAGGAACAGGAGGCCAAGCTGAAGTGAAATCGGAGTGCAACTGCTCCAAACGGCCATCCTGTGCCTTCTTATTGGTTCTCGTTTAATCAGGGTTCAGTATGTTTGATATCTTTGATTGGAACCATTTACAAAATATGGCTAAAACCAAATTTTTAACAGAGATTTTCATAGATAGCATGTGTATGCGTACGTCTCTTCTCTCGATCCTGAAAGAATTGCTGTAAATTTGTGAGGAAGAGAATAAATAACGCTGTATCCTACACTTGAACGTTACAATTTACAAGAAAATAATATTAATAGTAACATTAACATATTTAGTTAATTTTATATCTACTTTTCTAATTATTTGATTTAATTTGTGTCTTCAGAATTATGTTTGAAAATAAATTATGTTTATATATATAATTAGAAATTGTCAAATAAGACACTCGGCACTTTTTTTAAATATGAATTAGAATTATAGAGCATTAGTTAGTTATTTTATAAGTAAAAAGCAATGTTATTTTTTTTTATAAAAAAATAATGTTATATAATTTTTGTCTGTATTTTAAAAAATACACACATCTACACTAAATATGAACTATATTTTTAATATTTAATTTTTATTTAAATTGTTGTTTAAAGAAATTAAAGTAAAGAGATGCCTTCATTATTGATGTGTAAAGGCGGTGGAGATTATAGTAGTGGATTTCATAGTCTCCCATTGTCTATAAATAGGGTTATTCACTTATAACATTTTTAATACTTTTTTAATTTTTTTAAAAATATTATAATATTTTTTTAGAAAATTTTTAATATTTGAGTTGGTTTTAGTTTTTTTTATCTTTTATTATTTATTTGTAATACATTATCAAAACGATTTTTAGATAAGTTTATTTCTTAACTTTTATATTAAGTTCTTGATTTATTTTATCTTATATTTCTTTATTTTTATGTGTTTTATTTATATTCAATTATTATTTGTATAGTACTTATATTATTGTATAATATAATCCTTATAAGTATGCTGTGGTTGCCATGTATTTGAATTTTTCACATCAAAAAATAAAGATAATATTATGCATTAGTTATCTCATATTTATATTATATTTATTCTTTTAAATTCGAATATTCTATATATAATTTGAAGTTTACATAATAAATCAATAAGTTAGAACTTGAAGTTCTAATAATTAATCTAATTAATTTAAATTTTAAAGTTCTATATCATAATTTTTTAATTTATTTCTTTTAATTAATTATTTATATGAAAGAGTCCGCCTCTTTATTATTATATGGAAGGTTATGCCTCTTTATTATTATCTTCTTATAAAAAGTTATGCCTCTTCAATATTATCAATTTATGGAATACCATACCTCTTCATTATTATCAATTTATGGAAGGCCATGCATCCTTATTATTATCAATCTATGAAATGTCATGCCTCTTTATTATTATCAAGGGAAGGTTATACCTCCTCAATACTACTAATACATGAAAGGCTTTGACTCATAATTATAACTATTTTATATATATAAAAGGCTATGTCTCCTAAATATTACTTTTGATATTTAATATTTTCTATTATGATTTTGTTAAATAATATTTATATTTCGTTATATTAATTTTAATTCCATTCTTTATATTTAAAGCCCCTGAAAATGTATTTTACAAATTTACAAATTCTTACACTTGATGCCTTTAAAAAATTACCTATTATTGGTAGTGGATGCTAAAATGTACCTTCAAACCAATGGTTTAAAAAGAATGATTAAAAAATAAAATTGCACGTCCTTGTAAGACAAGTCAAAAATTATGATTTTCCTCTGTTATCACCTACGCAGGAGATTGAAAGCTCAATATTTGAGGGATTGCAGATCCTCTAGAAAAATTTAAAAGAAAGATATAATGTATTCCTCTTAAGAGCAAGACATGAGTAGATAAATCTGAGATTGTATGATCTTAGAATTGTTGTTAAATACAATTCTACTTTGATCACAACCACCTCATAGCTATAATTATATGGTGAGAAAGTTACATAACAAGATATGTTAGATAAGACATTATCTACTTTTTATGTCTATAATATTGTTCTGCAGTAACAGTATCGCAAATAACGATTTAAAAATATTCAGAATTAATATCATGTCTTGTACTTGCTGAATAAAATAATGAGCTCTTATTGAAAAATCACGAATCACGTCTAATTGGTTTTCAATCATTCCAAAAAATGAATGCAAACACTCATAACAAAGTTGAATATGGTTGTGTGAGAGAAAGATGGAACAATTATCACCCTTATAGTGCCTATAAGTGCTAAGAACGAAGAAACACTAAAAGAGAAAATAAACATCAAGACAAATACAAAAATAAGAGAATAAACACACTAAGTATCATAAAAAATACTTGTTATTAATATGATTCATTATGAGACATCTATCATGGCTGAGGAATATAATACGGAGGTAAATCTTATTGATGACTCAAGATCCTGAAGATCTTACTTATATAGATGTCTCTAATCTCTTTGGGGATAAAGAAAGGAACACCAATTATCAAGTTTTAATTAATATTTTTATGTTATATCTTTTTGTATGAAATGTAACTTTTATCACTCTAATATTTACCATAAATTTTTATGTAAGAAAAAACCTTTAAAGATGAATTGTACATTTTGAGAAGGTTTGGATGTTTATTTGGTAGACAGTGCAATTATATACACTATATTTTGAAATAAAAAATATTAAAAGAAAAGTGATATCAAGTCCTGTAGATCTGATTGAAGGCTCTAGAAGAGAAATAATTTTGTTAGCAAGTGGAACAAAGTTATATATAACTAAAGCTTTATACGCAAGTAGATTTAGAAGAAATCTGCTTAATTTTAAAGATATCTATCGAAATGAATATCACATTGAGATTTTGAATAAGAATATAACATCTCAAATAAGAAATGCATACTTAAAGAGTTTTCTGCCTTATCATCTAGTTTGTATTATTCAATTAAAAACTACGCAATAATGAACCAGAAGTTCAGTGATCCAAAAATATTGTGCTATGGCATAACCACCTTAGTCATCCAAGATCAACTGTGATGCGCAAGACTATTAAAAATTCTCATGGACATCTATTAGAGAACTTGAAGATTCTGTTGTCTCATGAGAGTTTTTATATCACTTACTTACAAGTCAAACTTGTAGTTAGACCATCATTTCTAAGATTAGTCTAGAATCTTCATTATTTTTATAAAGTTTTAAGGAGATATTTTTGGATCAAATTTATTTATCAAGTGAACCTTTTTTTTTTTTTATGATTTTGATTAATGTAACTGCATTGTAGTCACATATTTATTTTTCGTCTACACGAAATATTGCATTTACTAAATTACTAGCACAAATTATATAATTTTTAAACTACTCTATTAAAACTATATGTTTAGATAATATTTGTGAGTCTATATTTAAAATATTTTATGACTATTGTATATAAATGAGAGTTGATGTAGAATATCATATGCTACATGCTTACAAAAAAAAATAGATTAGTAAAATCTTTAACTATTATATCACCCCACAATACACTAAAATAGGACCTCAACATCACTTAAAAATTTATGGTGGTTTTCATTCACCATCAATTATAAGATATCTTGAACCTTTGATGTGGTGATCTGTTTACCGCATGATTTACGGATTGCCATTTTGATGAAAAAATATTTCTATTATAAGGAGAAAGAAAATAGCCTCCAAAAGTAAAGTATAAAGTTTCTTGAAAAATATTACCATGTCTTATTTGAATCTTCACAAAAATTAATATGAAAATGAAGTGTGAAGGATTACTCATTTTCAAATGAATTACCATATGCATTTACAAAATACATCAAAAGTAATTAAGTCATAAATACTAACTAATAATATATATGCCCGAGTGATTGTTCTTGTAGAACAATATAATCAAAAGGTAGCTAATGAATCATCTGTTGTACACCAGAAGCATGGCAGACCACTTGGTTGAAAAGATATTATTTCACAGAAGAAAAAAGTGAAAAATCATGATTCTGTTAAAAATTATGCTCGAGCTAATAAATTTACATTATCTAAATTACTAATATTAGAAGAGTTAATAGTCTTTAAAGAGACATAAATTCTTGAAGAGACAAAAGTCCCAAAATAGTTTAAAGTTACAGAAGAGACATTAATCCCAGAAGACACACATGTCCTTGAAGAGACAAATGTTCCCATAAGAGACATTAGCCCTAAAAGAAGTACAAGAATTTAAAATTGAAAAAAATAGTACAAATTATGCTTACATAAGAAAAAATGTGATAAAATAATTGTTAACGATGTATTTTCATTTGTAATAGTATTGAAATTATAAATAATGATTTTGAGCCATAAACTATTGATAAATGTAGAGAAAAATATAACTGACTTTATAGAAAGAAGCAATTCAAATAAAATTAACTTCTATAGCTAAGCGTGAAATATTTAAACATGTAGTCTAGACACTTGAATATGTCAAATCCACATATATAAATGAGGTTTTATACAAAAACACAACAAAAACAATAAGGTCATCAAATCCAAAGTAAGACTCATTGTTAAAGGTTTCTCCTAGAGACCTAGTTTTGATTTTGATGAAACTTATTTTCTATTGACACAATCACTTTTTGATTTTTGATAAGCTTGGCAGTCTAAAAAAAGCTTGATATGCGTTATATGAATATAGTGACAACTTACCTATATGGTCACTTGCATGAATATTTATATGAAAATCCCTAAAAGATTCAACATGCCTAAAGTATGTAATCATAATTTGTATTCAATCAAGTTACAAAAAATCTTTTAATGATCAAAATAATATGGGTGCATGTGATACAACTGCCTAAATGAATACTTAATAGGATATGACATAATATGCATATATGTATTTATAAAGAAATCAAATTCTGAGTTTGTCATTGTAGTTGTACATATGAATGACATAAGTCTGATTAAGACTTCTGAAAAGCTTATAAAGATTGTAGAATACGTAAATGAAAATTTTAGGGAAGATTAAATATTGTCTTGGCCTGTAGAATCCTTATCCATTAATATATCAATACAAAAAGTATTCTTGTTCCCCCCTAAAAATCTCCCTCTTCCTGCCCTCAGGCCCAAGGGCCTAGAATTCAATCAAGGCAGGCTCAGGAGTAATGGTCAATGGGCTTAAACCCGACAAAGTAACAGAACCGATTTGGATGCAGGGAATCTGGTCGACTAATGATGAAACCTGTTCAATATATGCTGACTCTAATGCGACTATGACCGAGCAGGTACTGACTACATTTCGCAACTTTGTTATAGGAGTTCCGCGCCAACATCAAACCAGTAAGGGAGAGCCATTCGAAATCTGACCCGAGTCGACCAAAATAAGCCTCACTTGAACCAAAAATGTCGGCGAAGACAAACCCAAGTAATATGCTTAGCACATCAGAAGTGACATCTGACATGGCGTAAGAATAGAGACAAAATTTGTGAAAAGATATTCGGCGTATATCAGGGGAGCAATATGAAAATACCTGGCGTGTGTCAGAAGTACAACAGAAAATATTCGGTGCAAGACATAAATACTGCAGAGGAAAGCCCAAAAAAGTCCTTAAAAGGTCATCACTATAAAAGAAAAAAGAAGGAGACATGGTAGAGGATGATGAAAAAGATCCCTAGAGAATATAAAGAGAAAAAGAAAAAAGAGTATTCCTCCTCGTGGCAAGAAGAACATTTTTATTCTTAGTTTGTCATATTTTTTAAGAGAGCAAAAACCCCATTTTTTGACTTAAGCATCGAAGCGTCTTCGCTGGAACTCATCCCGACAAGACCACTTTTAAGCTTGTGTGCGTGTTATCATTGTAGGCCCCTCTCCACAGTTCGTGGAAAATAAAAAACCCAAGCCTGTACTTATTGATCTAGTCCACATGATGCCCAAAGTTCGATTCCCCCTCAATAAATTTAAGACTTGTTGATCAGAGGAACCACTTCTTCAGGTCAATATGTTTTCGTGCTGTCTGTGGAAATCGAGCAAAAAGCTTTCTCGAGAGAAACAATATTCTAGAATGGCTGAACGATCATCTGCCAATAGGAATCACATTGTCGGAGAGCAAAATCCAAACCCAAACCGACCTCTTCCTAAAAAAAAAAGCTCTCTACACCCTGAAATAAGAGCAGAGTTGAGAACCCTGAAAGAGGAAAGGGAGAAACTAAGGCAGCTCATGACTGAGTTAATTATGGACAAACAACTGAGAGTAAGAAATTGTGGGAGAGAATCTTGGGAGGAGATTTAAAGATAGACAAAACAAAGGGAGGGAACGGAGACTCTGCACAATTTTACTGGGACAAACAGGCCAAGCCAGGCGACCCCCGAAAGAGGAGAGATAGAGCCTGGAGAGTCGGAACCATCGGTGAAGAGAGAGCTACAAATAGAACCGCGATAGTACTAATGGAGTGAATTAGGCCTTGAGAGCAAGGTCCGTAGTTTGGAAGGAAAGTTGGAGAACCTCTTAGCTAAAAGAAGGGAGAAGGACCAGCCTCTTGAGAAGAAGACAGAAAGAGAGAGAAGGTCACCACTAATGAACGAGATGAGAGATATAAAGCTCCCGGGCGAGTTTCGACTCCCCAATTTGCCCATCTACAAGGAGGTCATTGACCCTAATCATTACGTAGATCAGGTCACTGACCTACTATCCATAGTAGGAATGAGGCATGACCAAATGTGTTGGTTCTTCCACATGAACTTGGAAGGACTGGCTTTACTCTGGTACAGGGGGTTAAAATAGCACAGCATTGCCTCATATAACGAGCTGACTGAAAAATTTGCCTAACATTTTCGGGGCTCATGAGAAGTAGCTAAGGACTCGGAACAGCTGAAGCAGATCAGGCAGGATCAAGAAGAGAGCCTAAAGGACTATATTTGGAGGTTCCACAAGTAAATGATAGTGCCGGGGGCATTCAACCAGCCCATCGCCTTGGACACCCTAAAGGTTGAGCTACGACTGAACCTATTTTGGTACCATTTGGCAGAAAGTGGTACTATAAGCTACGCAACAGCATACAATAAAGCCTCAAAATACATGTCAATAAAGGAATGTGAGAAAGCTAAGAGATCATTGGCTGAACCACCTCGAGGAAAGACATGGCCGCATAGGGAAGCGAGACATGGGGGGAAAGAGAGAGCCTCACTCCCCTCGCTGAAATATCAAAAGATGGATGGCGAGACCGCCCCCCACAGGGAAGAAATTTTGTGAGACGACGTTATACACCAGATAACAGAAGAAACAATGTGTCAAATAATAGACTTCGGGACCAAGGGGAAGGGTCAAACCATTTCTGAATAGGTGGCCCCCCGGGGGCTCCCCAGAATTTGAGAAGTAACGAACCACCAGGTATGGGGAACATAGTAGCACAGGTTGAGGATTTTTTTCCCTCTGGCCATGCCACTCAAAGATGTCTACGAGGCTATCCGGGATCAAAAATTATTGCAGAGAAATTTCAAAGGGAAGGGAGTGGAATGGTGAACTGATCCTAAGAAATAGCATGACATGTACAAGGGTCCTGGCACATCACCGGAGAATGCACCGAACTAAGAAAATAGGTCAACCACCTGATGAGGAATGGGTACCTGGAAGAATTCTGAGCAAATTGAAAGACAACAACCACTAGTCCAATCGGTACCTCTAACCCTAACTCTGTGGTAATTATTTCAGGGGGACCCACGCTAGCAGGAGATTCGAATAAACAACGAAAGAACTACTTTAAGTACTCAATGGTAACATATCAAGTCATGTGTAACACCCCTTTAGCCAAGAAGCTGATGCTACCACAAGAAGTGCCAATCATGTTCATGTAGAAAGATGCTCAATAGGTCAGTTACCTCCAGACGATGCGCTTGTAATCAAAGTAGTGGTATTGTTGTGTGTTTTCTATAACACAAATTAGCGCAAGTGCACGTTGTCGCAACAAGTAATATATGATGAGAAAAGTGTCGATCCCACAGAGAATGATTTGTCTTTTCTAGTTTAAGTACAGAAATGGTGTCTTTCTACTATTATCCAGAAAATGATTTAATATATGAGATTAAACTACTCAAGTAAAAGAACAAATTAATTATGCTAAGTGATAAACTAAATTACCAACAAGTTAAGTTCAATATGAGAAATCCTAAGATTACAAACTATCCCCCATTATGCAAATAAATTCAGCAAAATCTCTTTCAGGTCTATTGGTTCTCAACTTGATATATTGACCAAAACACTTAACACATCACAAGCCTCTTTTGCAGGTCAAGCGAATATATTCTATCCAATCAAATATCTATATGTCTATGATAAATAAATTGAACAAAATTCATTAAGCACAAGTTTTATGAGCCATACATGCCTTATGAGTATATGTCTATCTCATATAAAACTCAAGTGTACTACACTATGATCATGCATCAATATGCTTAAGACTGAATACCTAAATGCCTTTATCAAGTTTATTTAAGCATTTCTAGATCAATTTAACTACTGGCCAAGTAATTAAATAGCATTAAGCACAAGCACAATGAATATATCAAAAGCTGCATTAATACCATAAAAGAGAGAGCTAAAATCAATCACATAATGAGTTCAAGGATGTAATCCTAGATTAATAAAATTAGTTCATCATTAAACTACACAATCTTGAAGCTAATTCCATCAATACATGCAAACTAAACATCTTACAATAAGTAAAGAATCAAAGCAAAGAAGACATCCCTGTCAAATGTCTTTGATGTTGAATCTTGCTTTCCTCCTCTTTGATTTCTCCAAACTTAGAAGTTAGGTGTTTCTTTTGTGTTTCCAGCTGCTGTCCCAGCTGGAGTCTTTTCCCAAAATGTAAATTTTGTGTAAATATATAGGTAAGAGCACGGAATTATGGCGCACTTAGGGTTGCTTTTGGATTTCCTGATTTTCAGCATCCTATCAACTTTTGCTGTCCAGGTCTCAGTGCCGCGGCGCTCACTTTCTGCAATTGGTGCTGCAGCATTGAATGCCCCGACGCTTAAATGAATGCCCCGGCATTGCACTGTAGCAAATAGTGCCTCCATTTGTTTTTTTATCTCTAATGCTCCCATTTGCGTCCGTTTTCACGTGTGATGTTCTAAATGTCTTTGAACCTAAAATTCATAAAGAAAATGCACAAATACAAACAATTTGAGGTCTAAATGAGCAAATATTAATCTTAGGAGTATAAAAATATTATATGAAAATATGTATTATCAGGTAGCTGGAGAGAAAATAAACAGGGTGTTCGTCGACCCCGGCAGATCGGTCGACATAATCTTCAAGGAATCCCTGGACGATTTGAAAATTAAGAACCTCCACATAGAGGAAACCTAAACGGTACTACAAAAATTCAGGGAAAGCTGTGTGATGCCGATCGGAGTGGTGACCCTCCCCATCATCATCAGACGAAGGCCCTATAAGAAGACAGTGATAACCAAGTTCGTGGTGGTAGACCTCTCATTCCCGTATAGAATCCTCCTCGAGCGACCGTTCATAGTGAATACTAATGCAGCCCTGTCCATCCATTAACTAAAGCTAAAATTCCCTATAGGAGATGGAATCGAGTTAACATCGGGAGATCAGAAAGTAGCAAGGAGCTGTTACGCAGTCATGGCAAAAAGGGCATTTTGTATTTCTACCATTGATCCAAGAGAGGGAATCCTCGAATCCTCAAAGCCACCAGAGGAGATACAAGAATTTCAGGTCTAGGTCGGGGAACGTAGGAAGGTGGTCAGGATAGGAACCCAGTTGGGGCTAGAAGTCGAGCAAGAGCTGACCCGTTTGATTCAAGAGTTCTCGAACATCTTTGCTTGGTCCCACCAGGACATGCCCAGAATTGACCAAATGCTGGCCGCCCACAAGTTGACTGTCTACCCCACGTCTCGACCAGTCAGGCAGAAGAGAAGAATCTTTAATTAGGAGTGGAACGAAGCTGTAGTGGAAGAGGTGGAAAATTACTGGCGGCCCGGTTCATCAGGGCGGTCTACTACCCGGAATGGTTGTCCAACGTGGTAATGATAAAGAAGACAAGTGAAAAGTGGAGGATGTGTGTTGACTTCACTGATTTGAATAAGGTGTTCCCCAAAGACAGCTTCCCCTTCCCCAAGATCGACCAACTAGTAGACGTAACAGTAGGGCATGAGCTACTAAGTTTCATAGATGCCTTTTTTGGCTATAATTAGATCTTGATGTTCCCCCCAACCAAGAAAAACCATCATTCATCAACCACCAAGGGACTTATTGCTACCAGGTGATGCCATGCCGTTCGGGTTAAAAAATGCAGGATCCACCTATCAAAGGTTCGTAAACAAGCTTTTCAAAAAATTGATTGGTAAAAATATAGAAGTATACGTGGATGATATGATAGCCAAGTCAGTAAAAGTGGCCAACCATATGGCCGACCTCAGAGAAGCCTTCATGGTGCTAAGGAAGAACGGAATGAAACTAAACCAGAGAAGTGCATCTTCAGAGTAAAATCCAGAAAATGCTTAGGCTTCATGGTGAGCCAACGGGGAAAAAAGGCCAACCTAGATAAAGTCCGAGCTATCTTAGAAATGAAGTCTCCAAGCATAATGAAGGAGATCCAGCGGCTAACCAACAGGATCGCGGCACTAAACAGATTTATCTCCAAAGCCACCGAAAAATGCTTCACCTTTTTTCAAGCCATTAAGAAACAATGGGAAGAATTGGTGGATCGAAGAATGCGAACAAGCCTTCTAGCAGCTGAAGACCTACATCTCCGAACCAGTACACCTGGCAATTCCAATACAAGGATAACCATTGGTAGTGTACCTGTGAATCTCGAAATGGGCGGTCAGCTCAGTCCTCGCTAGAGAAGAAGAGGGGTGCAACAACCGGTGTACTATACAAGCAGGGCCCTCACCGGGGCAGAAACCCAATACACTGCCCCCCACCCTTCCGAAAAATTGACTTTTATGCTAATTGTGACCAGAAGGAAGCTGCGACCCTATTTTCAAGCATATAGCATCATGGTGCTAACCAACCAACCACTCAGACAAATCTTGCACAAGCCCGACCTATTAGGTCGATTGGTCAAATGGTCCATGGAGTTGAGCGAAATTGACATTCATTATCGGCCCCGAATTGCCATTAAAGGGAAAACCCTAGCTAATTTTGTGGCCAAAAGCACTTACAAAACAGTCGCCATTATGGAAATCCTCGAGACAAATTCAGAAGCATGGGTATTTTACATTGACGGGGTATCCAACTTGCAGGAAAGTGGGGTGGGGATCGTCCTCATCAGCCTCGAGGGAGACGAGATCAGGTACGTTGTTCGGTTCGGGTTTAAAACTTTGAACAACGAGGCAGAATACGAAGCTCTTCTAGCTGGTTTAAGAATGGTTCAAGCGTTAGCCACTAAGGTAGTGCTAGTCAAAAGCGACTCTTAGCTAGTGGTAAACTAGGTCAACGGTGATTTCGAAGCAAGATAGGAAAGGATGGCCGCTTACCTTGCGATGGTACGAAAGTTGACCGTAGAGTTCAGAGAGATAAAAATAGAGCTGATCCCGAGGAACGAGAACCATTAAGTGAATGTCATCGCTCAAATGGCGTCAGTAGAAGACGCCAGTATCCCCAGTACGGTACCCATAAAATTATTGTCGAGACCAAGTACCCAGGAAGGCTAATAGATTACGCAAATAGAATCAACGCCGAGCTGGATGGGCCCCATCAAGGACTACATCTTGAACAGAATGGTTTTGACCGACAAAAAGGATGCTCGAAGAATTAAATATCAGGCCGCAAGATACTCGGTGATTGAGGGGATATTGTACCAAATGGGTTGCTTTCACCCCTACATGAGGTGCCTGAACCCCACGGAAGCGGAGCAGGTCTTAAGGGAAATCCACGAAGAGATATACAGTAATCATTCGGGGAGGGAAGCTTTGGCCCATAAAGTCATCTGAACTGGTTATTATTGGCCCATGGTCCTTCAAGACACTAAACACCTGGTTCAACGTTGCGACGCATATCAGAAATTCACAGATAGGATCCAAGCACCCGCAAGAGAGCTAACCATAATTAGCGGGCCATGGTCGTTCGCCCAGTAAAGGCTCGACTTGATCAAGCCACTCCCCAAGGTAAGGGGTCTGCAAGTATGTGATTGTGGCAGTCGACTATTTCACAAAATAGATCGAGGCCAAGCCACTATCAAAGATCACGGAGAAGAATATCCATGATTTTGTATGGAAAAATATGATCTATCGATACGGCATCCCCCACACCATCATCACCGACCATGGGAAACAGTTTGACAACAACATCTTTAAATAATTATGTGAGCAATTGGGAGTAAGATTGTCATTCACCTCTCTCGCACACCTTAAAATCAACGGCCAGATCGAATCCTTCAATAAGTCAATCAAAAAGCTACTCAAGAAGAAGCTGATGAAAAGAAAGGGAATATGGGTAGAAGAGCTACCAGAAGTACTATGGGCGCTCTGAAAGACTAGTAAGATAGCCATCAGCGAGACGCCATTCTCCTTAGCCTTCGAAAGCGAAGCAGTGATCCCCGCAGAAATCGAAATCCCAACCTACCGAGTACTAAACTTTTTCGAAATAATCAATAACGACCTGATAAAAGAAGGGTTGGACTGATCGAACAGCTTTGAGATCAGGCCCAGATTCGAGTAGTAGCTTACCAACAAAATGTGACCAGATACTACAATAGGAAGGTCAGACCCCGAAGTTTTAAAGAGGGAAACCTAGTACTATGAAGGGTGGTGCTCAACACGAAGAACCCCGCAAACAAAGTCTTAGGTCCCATCTGAAAAGGGCTATACAAGGTCCTCAGGCGCATAAGAGGGGCGTACAAACTCGAAGGAATAGATAGGCGAGCGGTCGAAAAATCATAAAATGCAGAACTGCTAAAAAAATACTATCTCTAAGTTTTTGTTTGTAAACCTTCCCTGTATGAACATCAAGCTTAAATGAAAACTCTCATTTCTTTCTTCTTGTTGCATGGACATTCATGAGAAGAAAATTGACCAGAGCACAGAGGCATCGTTGTGTCTCGAGGAACATTTCACCATCACCGGCTTGACATTCACTGAGTAATTTGTCGTGATCAGTTCGACTTTCATTTTATTTTCACCATCATCGACTCGATGCTCGCGGAGCAATTCTCTGTGATCAATTTGACTTTCGTTCTATTTTCACCATCACCATCACCAGCTCAACGCTTGCAGAGTAATTTGTCGTGATCAATTAGCCTTTTGTTCTAGTTTCACCATCACTGGCTCGACGCTTGTAGAGCAATTCGTCATGATCAGTTCGACTTTCATTCTATTTTTACCATCACCAGCTCGATGCTCGCAAAGCAATTTTCCATGATCGGTTCGACTTTTGATCTATTTTCACCATCATTGACTCGACGCTCGCAGAGTAATTCACCATGATCGGTTCGACTTTCATTCTACTTTCACCATCGTCGGCTCGATGCTCGCGGAGCAATTTGCCGTGATCAATTTAACCCTTGTTCTGTATCATCACATCTGGACGGCTCGGTGGGGCGAGGGTTATGGCTCTTCCACAGTATTACCACGGGTTACACCGTGGCACCCATTGAAGAGGGTTAGACCGTGGCTTTTCTACTGTATCACTGTAGCCTTTCCATAACACTCATAACACGTTGTTCAGTGTTATTAAACCGACATGATCCCTGAGAGTATTAAAGGCCTGGACAGCTCGGTGGGACAAAGGCTGTAGCTCTTCCACAGCATTACCACGAGTTATATCATGGCACCCATTGAAGAGGGTTGGACTATGACTTTTCCACCGTATCACTATGGCCTTTCCACAACACTCATGACACGTTGTTGAGCATTATTACACTGAAATGATCCCTCGAGAGTATTAAAGGCCTGGATGGCTCGATGGGGCAAGATCTGTGGCTCTTCCATAACATTACCACGGGTTAGACCGTGGTACCTATTGAAAAGGGTTGGACCTTAACTTTTCTACGGTATCACTGTGGTATTTTCACACCACTCATGACACGCGTTCAATGTTATTACACCAAGATGATCCCCCACGAGTATTGAAGGGTCCTTTATCCGACATGGTTCAGGCTACTCGCTTTGGACTGCACTAATAATCGATATACACCAGAGGCGACGCAGCTACCCAATTGAATAGGACGTCGCTACAAGAAGCCCGAAGTAGCTTTTACTTCAAATTACTTCTAATTGCAGTTTAAGTAAAAGCACCCACTCAACTGTGCCGATTACGAAAAGCTATTCGGCCCAAGAGTTAAAAACGATAGACTGCTAGTCAATCCTGACAAAAGCTATTTGGAAGATCGGTCAGCCTATTTTATTATAAGTCTATTCTCATTCATGAAATATCAGTTAGAAACGACTATTATCACTAACGGTTTGATTTTAAAAGTATGTTTTATAAGCAGTTCGGCTATCTCAGCAAACTGCGTTGAAGAGAAACGAATTTACTCTGAGCAGGTAAAGGAGAACGTGCACACATTAAAAAATAGCAAATAGTCCATTCATTGAAGATGAGTACATCAGTTAATTACAAGGCAAAAAACAAGACGAACAAACAACAAAACAAGACAAACAAACAAACAAAAAAAAAAGACTATGGAGAAACGACAGAGGAGAAGCGGCTATGGAGAAACGAATTTACTCAGGCAGCAGGAGCAGAATCGTGCATGTCCAAGTCTACGATGGAACCTGCCTCAAGAATGTTGCCGACTGGAGGAGCTGGAACAGCGGGCGGGTTGACCGAAACATCTGTAATTCCTTGTGGCTCAGCGGTGGCAGTGCCACTAATTTTCCCCTGGTAGGCAAGAGGGATAACCTCACCACCACTCGCAACAGCAGCACTCCCAAAAAGGGTGGGCACATCGGCCAAAGGGGGCTCGTCACCACCAGCGTTAGCAGGCACCGGCGCATCATCATCATGGGCTCCGGAAGTCTCTCCTTCATGAAAAGAGCCTCTAGTAGCCAAGGACCACAACCATTAGAGGTCAATCTCTGGGGTAATGCTCCTAAAAAAGCGCAATGGACCTCTAAAATTCTTCCATCGCGCCTTGACGAAAGCCCTCCTTATGACCAGCCAACCACTGGTTACGCTGCTGCTCAAGTTAGGCCATTAGAGAGGACCAACTCTGCTTAACCAACTCCCTCTCCTTTTGAGCGGCACCGAGCTGGGTTTTAAATTCTTCGTTTTGGCGCGTCAGCTCACCAATTCAGACAACCTGCTCTCCGCCTCGGCCTTGGCAGTCATCATCTCCTCAAGTTTAGTCCCTGCCTCATCGACCATCTTTCTCTCCTGCTCAGTGATCCTCCTCGCACGTTGAGTCTCAGCCCGAGACTAAGCAAGGTCATCCTCCACTTTCTGATCGAGGGTTGCGAACCCAAGATCTTAGCTCAAAATCGAGAAAAGAGAAAAACGGACTGCAGAAAAACTTGAAGTCAAAGTAAAAAAATGAACAAAGGAGAAACAATCCAATTGTTAGGTAACTTACATCAAGAGCAGATCCGAGCGCGACGTTGAACCCTGTGGCGGGATCCAAGAAAGATGCTTGACCCACCCAAGTGGGGGTCACATACCTCTCCAGCTCCCTCATAACCGGGAACAAGAAGCCCAAGTCCTCCCTGGCCTCCGAGACAGCACAGAAGAGGACACTTGTAAAGTCCTCTCGCAGAAAGACTGCTCCTCTTGCCTTAGGAAGCTTGACGAATATGAGGCTCGTCTGACTTGTGCAGCCTGGGTCGAGGGACGAACTGGGAGGCCATGCCCCTGCTCGGCATTTGGACAGAAGAAGAGTCTTGTGGCAGAGTTTTAGTGGGACCCCTTTCTCAGATAGTCAGACCCCGGGAAGCCCTATCCGCATGAGCTTGATCACCAGCAGACGGCGAAGACAACCTCTCCCGGGAAGGCCTCCTCCCCTGGCTCCTCCTGGAACCAAATAGCATACCCATGATATTGTCAAGGTTTCAAGGCCCCCGACCACCAGAGGAAGAACCTTCGGTTCGGCTCCTCTTCCTCCTTTCACCAACTCCTTGCTCAGACATTCCTGCATTTTACTAAAATGTGAGAACCGAAAAAGAGGAAACGGGAAGGGAAAGTTACTTCAAGTTTGAGGCAGAGACGGAACAGATGAAACTAGTCCCGATTCGATAAGGTTAGATGGGGATAGCAGCTCCTGAATTGGGTAGATGTGTTGGAGTGCAGCATCGATTCGAGTAAGGGTCTACTCAGAAACTTCCACGTTAGTCGCCCAGGTAACTGCAAAAAATGGCAAACAAAGAAAAGTCAGCCGAGCCGAGCTAATCACTTAAACCCAACACATTACATAAGAATCAAGACCTGCATCCGCAGAAAAGACAGCAGGGAAAATTCACTCTCCTTCATCCCTCTTGGAGACCCTTTAACCCCACTCTCCCTCGGCAATGAACTATTCTCCTTTCTAGTCTTTTACAGAGGTCGACCGACCCAAGATCAGGTTTTGAAGGCCGTGAAACGAGAGGTAATAGAACCTCTCTGGCTTCTGGCATTGCTCCTGAAATGGTACACGTAGCAGCATAACTCTTAAAAATAGGAAGGGACTGCCCTGCCTTTGACCACAAAATAAACAGGCCTGCAAGCACTCTCCATGAGTTCGGACCTAGTTGGGAAGGGCTATCTCGAGGCGGGCCAACATCTTGGTAAAATATCGTTGCATGAGAAGTCTGAGTCCCAACCACAAGAACTCAGCGTGAATGGCCACCTCGTCATTGGGAAGGTTGCTCGGATAATCCTCCTAGGATGGTAGCCTAAGGGTGACCGTCTCAGAAATGTCATAGGAATGCCTGATAAGAGTTAGGTCTTCCTCACTAAGGTAAAAGGTGCGGTATCAAGTATTCATTTCGTACTCCTCTACCTCTACGCCCTCCCCCACTATAGTGTCCTCGGGGTCGCTGCCTTCGTCCTCTCTGGAGCTCTGGACCGGTTCAGTCTCGTGTGTGGCTACTTTAGATGAGGGAACTCCACCTGTAGAGGTGGATGCTCCCTCATTCGCTTCAAACCCCTTGGCTCTCCTAACCAAGGGGAGTTCTGGGGACTGTTCCTCCTCCTCAACCACTATGTCACAACTGAAAAGTCTGGATTGACACTGGAGGCCATCAACTAATAGAAGGCACTTCCTAAATGAGGATACAAATTACTGTGCAAGGACAGCAACAAGTCGACCATGCTCAGAAATGGCAAGATAGGCGACGACCGTCAAGACCAAAAAATGCAATAAAAAAGAAGAAAGCCGAGATAGGAAAAAATACAGGCAAACAGGCTAAAAGTAGAGCCTCAAACGAGTCCTCGGAATAAAACAAAAGAAAAGAGTAAAAAAAAAAAAGAATATAATGACGTACCAAAAACATTTAGAAAGGCCGGAATGAAGAACGATGGAGAACGAAGTCGCCGAATTAAGAACGCACGTTCAACAAAGAAAGCAACGGTAACACAGCAGGAAGGAAGCAAGAAATCAAAAATGCGTAATAAGAGGTACAAAACGGAGAAGAATGTGACTATTTATAAGCAGTAGTGAGGTGATCTAGGCCGTTCAAAATAAAAGAAAACGAATGGACAAGATCGACAGGAAAGATCCTAGATCACTTCAGATGGTTACAACCCAAGCCGTTGATTCAAACAAATTGAACGGTCCAAGGGACTTGTTTACACTCAAAATGTAATACGGTTATCGCAGTATAGATTGAGGTATCGATCCCACAAGGAAGCTTTTGGAAAAATAGGTTGGTGAAGTAAAATATTAAAGCAATAGTAAATGAGAAAATTAATTGATCGGAAGTTATAATACGGTCTAAATACGTGAATTGGGTCAAACTGAGTAGAAGTTGTAACTCAATTCTATTGTATCTAAATTTTTGGCCCTTAACATATTGGATTTAGCTTTTCAACTGTTCTTCAAGTTTGTGTAAGATTGAGTCATGTTAGTCCAGGTTTAAGAATTTCTTCATTTAGATTTCTACATTTAGAGTTATATCAGGGACCCAGGGACCCAGGGAGCAATACAGATAAAGTCAGGGACCCAGGGAGCAATACAGACCGACCAGACCAGAATAAAAGTTTTTAGTTCTAATAAATCAAAATTAGAAACTGGCGGGCATACCCCTGTTCCACCCCTTGAAAATCCCTCTCTTCCCGCCCTCAAGCCCAATGGCCTAGAATTCAACCAAGGCAGGCCTAGGAGCAATGGCTAATAGGTTTAAACCCGACAGAGCAACAGAACCGATTCGGATGAGGGAATCTGGTTGGCTAATGATCAAACTTGTTTCACATATGCTGACTCTAACGCGACTACGACCGAGTAGGTATTGACTACATTCCGCAACTTCGTTATGGGAGTTCTGTGCCAACATCAAATCATTAAAGGTGAGTCGTTCAAAATCTGACCTAAACGGACCAAAATAAGCCTCACTTGAACTAAAAATGCCGGCGGAGATAAGCTCGATGAATATGCTTAGCACATTAGAAGTGACATCTGACATGGGATAAGAACGGAGATAAAAAATTTGTAGAAAGATATTCAGTGTATATCAGAAGTATAACAGAAAATATCCGACGCAAGATAAAAATACTCAATTTAGAGTACTAACCAAAGGAATGGTACTTGAAATGCAATAGTATGGGCTTGTGCTTAAAATCCTTACTTTAAGAAACTTTCTCCCAATAGTGAAGAGCTTAGCAATGAAACTCCATTTCGTTTTTGACTTCCCGGGGTGGAAACACAAATGACGGTTTTCTTATAGGAGACAAGCCATCGATCTACCAGTAAAAAGAAACCTCACACGGTGAACCTCTAAAGGATGATAATTTGAAGCCAGAAGAGAGCCTTTATTGAATCAGCTAGGAAAGCATCGCTCTACCCACATCGGAATGGTAACTTACGAGGCTAGCTCTGACTTTAAATTGAGTTTTGCAGAGGAAAGCTAAAAAAAATTCCTGAAAGGCCATCACTATAAAAGGAGAAAGAGAGAGACATGGCAAAGGATGATGAAAAAAGAATCCCAGAGAACATAAAGAGAAAAAGGAAAAAGAGTATCCCCCGTGGTAAGAGGAACATTTTTATTCCTTGTTTGTGATTTTTTTTAAAAGAGAAAAAACCCTTATTTTCTGACTTAAGCATTGAAGCGTATTCGTCGAAATCCACCATAGCAAGACCACATTTGAGCATGTGTACGTATTGTCATTGCAAACCCTTCTCCACAGTTCGCGAGAAACAAGAAACGCAATCCTGTATTTATTGATCTAGTTCAGACAAGGCCCAAAGTTCGATTCTCTCTCAACAAATTTAAGGCTCGTTGATCTGAGGAACCACTTCTTCAAGTCAACAATTCTAAAAATATTTAATTGAATAAAGTCCATTCATTAAGTACAACCATAACTATTCGGTCTCTTGATCCTAAAAATGATCTATATCGTCCAAGGAAAATGATAAGAGAAATACTTGGTATAAAAGTACTATATCTTAATGCAATTAGTGCTTATTATTTCTAGCTTAATGCACCAGACTGAATATAGCTTTTACAGTAAGGCTATTAATATTAAGAATTTATTTGACCTTAATAAAAGAGCTCTTTAATATGTGGGACATATTTTTACTTAACAATAATCTTATAGTGATTTATAAAACAAATTTTTGTTGCCCACCTCCTTCACTCTAAGATTCTTACACTACATGAAGTAAGCAGAGAATGCATATAACTGCGATCTATAATTCATGGTATTTAGAGTACATGTAGCCTACCATTTGCAATATATATTCTAACTATAAAGATAATGTTGCTTATAGTATTCAAGTTAGAAGCGTATGCATCAAAAGAGATAAAACCAAAAATATTTTTTTAAAATTCTTTTATACTCATGAGTTGTAACAAAATAAGAAGATTTGTGTTAAATAAATACACTCCACCGACAATTTTGCAGATCTATTCACTAAATCTCTACCAACATTAATTTTTGAGAAATTAATTTATAAAATTAATATATGTCATCTCAACAAATTAATAGATATTACTCTAAGCAGGAGCATTTAACCAGGAGAGTACATTCTTCCAAAAGAAGAATCACATTAGTTATAAATGTATATTGTACTATTTTTTTTCGTTTAATTTTATCTCACTAAATTTTACTGGTAAAATTTTTAATAAAATAATTTTTAAAGCACATTCGCTCACTGTATATTATTAAATTCTATTTATTTTCACTTAATTTTTATCCTATTAAATTTTTCTTAGCAATATAACATATAAATAAAGTAGTAGAATCTAAGGTGAGTGTTGTCAAGATGGTGAGGATTATAGCAGTGATTTTCATAATCCTTCATCTCCTATCTCCTATCTCTTATAAATAGAGGTTACTTCCTTATAATATTTTTAATATTTTCAAAAATATTATAATACTTTTTAAAAAAATTTAAATACTTCGGTTATCTCTATTTTTTTATATCTTTTATCATTTATTTATAACAATAAAAAAAAATTATGAATAATCAACTAATGTTCCTTCCATTGATTTATCACATAAATCCTACGTTAAGAAGTTCATTAATTTTCTTCTATTCAACGTCGTAATGATTTTATGGGTAGGCAATGATTTGAAGTACAATTTAAGATTTTAAAAGATATATATGAAAGTAAGTAATTACACACATATATAAATTAAGTTAATAATCGGTTGATTTAATTGATAAAACATTTTGAGTGGCATTAAAAGTTTAGAGTTCAAATCTTATTCACATCAGATATAAGAGAGGTATCGTTTATATTTCAAATTAAAATTCCCTCCTAATTTAATTTTATCTAAATTTCAAAAGATCTTACTTCTTATATTTTATACAATCCAAAATTTTTTAAAAAAAAAAGTTTCTTTAGTTATTACTACTTTTATTCATGTGAGAGAATTTTAAGAAAATATAAATTTACTTATTTTTCTTAAATTTATAATTTTAATTATCTTTTTTATTAAGAAGATATGAATGTGAATTTTTTTAACAAAAAAGAATATATGAACAACCTTTTTTTTTTACGTATAATTTCTCACGTCATCGATCTTTTAAATAATAAGAATGACTTGCTAAAAATGACTTGTACTATAAGGATGGTTTTATTTTTCACATCTCTAGAGCATGAATAAATAAGTTTTTGAAGATTTAGGCATAAACTAAAAATGAATAATAAGATAATCATTTTTTTCTCACCTTCTTTCCGTTTTTTAAGAAAAAACTTTTAAATTATATTACTTTTAGACGGGTTCATATGATATATGCCTATTGAAATACATTCAGATGTCGTTAATTTTTTTTTCTTTTGAAAACGGTGACCTCGTTGAAAAAAAAATTCTAATTTTCTGTTTTGGGTTGATCACCTCTTGCAAATAAAAGCCCGATTCTCGAGTTTCACTGTAAAGAAGAGCCCACTTCGAGACTTGACATTAATTGGTATATTTAGAATGTTTATATATACACATATGATTTAGGGGGTTATGTAGTTTATCAAGTAATATTATTATATGGTATTGTTTAATTATTTTATTATTTTTACATAATTTATAATGTACTATAAAATTTTAATACATGTTTAAGAATTTTTTTATTATTACATTTCATATCAAATAAAAATTTAGTAAATCTTAAATATATACAAGTGAGTAAACATTATTACTTAATATACTAATTTTTTGGGTCAATGACAAGTGCTCGACCCATAAAATATGGTATTAGAGTAAACTTAAATTCTCATTCGCATGTAAACCCTCATAATTGCCCCATAATTACTCTAATGAAAATTATCACGTGAGATGTGGGTCCTCTATATTCCCAAGGGGTTGGCATTATTAGTCAAGTGGACTCTAAAAATCTTATTTCTTAAGCCCCAATAAAGGGATGAGTAATACAGGCCAGTTGGCTCTTGAGTTGAAATTGTCACATGACTAGTGGATCCCTTAGCTCTAGAGGATGGACAATACATGTTAGTTGGCTTCTTAGTTTGAGTCAGAATATGACAAGAGCGTTACGTGATTAAGTGGAGGAGAATGTGAGTCAGTTGACTTCTGATTTAAAATTGTCACATAGGTAGTGAGTCTCGTAACCCCAAAGAATGAGAAATACGGGTCAGTTGGCTCCTTAGTTTGGACTAGAATGTGATGAGAACATTACGTGATTGGGAGAAAAATATCACATCTTACATTGAATATAAATTGTATAGATCTTAAGTATACGGGCGAGTAGACAATATTATTTAACAAATTAGTCTTTGGATCAATGACAAACACTTAACCTGTGATAATATAATAAATTACGTAATTCACTAAATTATTTATATATATAAGTGAAAAGTAGGTCTTCTACAAAAGACACTTTCTAGTATTCTTGTTGAAACTAAAGCCTTTTTTATCTTTAAAAAAAAAAAGCTCTATTAAATGCTTCTCTACAAAGCACATCATATGTTTATTTGATTCTAAAAAACACTTGTGTGTATAAATGTTAATACATATGTATAGTTCACGAATAAAAAAATATTTTTGAATTCTAATTATTTTAAAGTTCTTTTGATGGTATTCTCAAGCACATTACATACCAATGAGATCAAATATGGAAAACTTAGTCTTTACTCTTAAACAAGAAAAAGGAAAGAGAGAAAGGTTCTAAAATCCGACAAACACCAATCAGTTGATGTTTAATTAAGTCGAAGCTTTGCCTAATAATGTTACATGTATTATTCAGGTCACGTTATGGCATATAAATCTACTCATAACATATCAACATTATAATCATTATGTTACATTTACAATATGATAAACTTCCTTTTCCTAATATCAAAGCTCATATATATACTCTCATCTCTCTTCCCCTCTGCTACTGCCTAAAGTCATTATAGATTATTGCTTCCCCTTGAGATCCTAATCAAACCAGTTAGTGGGTTTTTAAGGCCTTGTTTGGCTCCCATGAAAATTCCCAAGTTCAGAAGGAATGGCTTTAAAGGAATGGTGAATCTCATAGGGAGCCAAACAAAGAAGAAAATATATGAATAAGGGTTACTATAAGATTATACTTTAGCACAAATTCTTGACAAGAATATATTAAAGAAAAAAAAACCCTAAGTAATCATGCGTAGTGCAGTGTTAGAATCTAATATGCTGCAAAAAGCACTTATTAAAAACAAGTATATATCAAGAGTTCCAAGATGTCGGCTGGGGCAGGGGAGTAGATATTTGAATTAATAACACTTTCCAGTTCCACTACTAACTACTAAGCATAAAAAAGCTTAATAAGACTTTCCACTTATTCTCATTGGAGAAAGTGTGTAAAACTTGTAAGAGCTTTTCAACACCTACTATAAGAGATTTGTCCACTATAAATAATGCTCTACAATTTTCTTTTCTTTTTTTTAAAAAAAAATTGGTGGTTTTTTTTTTAAAAAAAGAATTGAGTCCACAGGCAGGAGGAAGGAATGTGTAGAAAGTTGATTAATAAGATAATAGACACTTTTGAAGAAGACAGAGAGTTTGGAGCAGAGGGAACATGATAGCCTCCATGTTTACATAACCATGCCTGAGCTTCTCAAATCATCAATGGCCTCAAAAAGAGCCAATGTTAGATACGATGTAATTCTCTTCTATGCTCTCTCTAAATTTGATGAAAATCTCTTGAAACTCTCAAACTTCTTGTTTGCTTTGCTTTCTTTCACTTTTTAATTTCATGATCACGGTCATGGACCCTACTTATTGGCATTCGCCAGCTTGGCTCAGTTTTTGCACCCAAAGAATAGGAGTGACGCATGTTTATGTCAGCTCCACTTGGTGCACACTTTGCACTCAATCACAATAATAACCGAGCTCACTTGCATATATATCCAATCCAACACACAACAAAACAAAGGGGACCATTGGTCTTTCGCATGGCAATTCGCAAAGCATATTATATAGCTAGGTTTTTGACTAATATTTAAAAACATGCATGGGTCATTGGGTCTCTCTTATCGATGACAATGTTAAAATAGCAAAAGTCTTAAATACATGAAAATGAAATAGTACTGTTAGAACTAACTGGGTTATAAAAGGAAAGGTAAATTAAACAAGAAGTCAAAAATGAATTGAGAATGTGAACTTTTTGGGATGGTGGGTTAAAAGGTAAATCGAAATGAGACATGATTGAGTGGGACTAATAATTTTCTGTACAGTCAGAGGCTTAAAATGTACGGGAAAACGAAACAAACAAAGCAACAAGATAGATAGACAGACGGACAGTAGAGTAGAGATAAGACTTACAGAGTAAAGATTACAAATTTACAATTACATGTAAGAAGAAGTGTAAAGGCGATGGCAAGAGTCAGAGAGAAGATGTTACGGACAGGTCACACTGTAGAATGATCGCTTGCGTGGAGCAATCGAGAGAGATTTAGATTCTTCCTATCCATTTTCTTTTCTTTTGTTTTTTTTGTTTTTGTTTATTTTATGTTAAAAATATTAATAATAGATATAGAAGAATAGAAAGATGGCCATGAGCACGAGAAATGATGTGGCGTGTTTGTTCATGTTCATGCCGTCGATCGAGATAGATTTTGGCTTTGGTTTTGGCTGTAGCTGTGGCTGGGCTCGATGCACACACTCATTTTCATATATGGGGTTGTGTTTTGTTTTTGTGACTTTGTGGAGGCAACAAGCAACTAGTCAAGATTATTAATTTATGGCCAGTTAAAAAGCAGCTGCTGCCTAACATGTCTTGTTAATTTGCTTTAAAAATCTATCCTCCCCTCCCAGTTATGATTCTTGTGGGTGCCCATTCCGTGTAGATTAAGGACCATTTTCTTTTATCAATTAAGACCGATTTGATCATCACCTTGTTGCATAAATATCCAATCACATATCTTACCTTCTTAATTTTATATTGTAATATCTTATCAATCACTCCAGTTCTTATAATTTAGTTCCCATATAACCCAGAAAGATTTTGTTTTTAGACCAATGGATAATGGATGTCATTGTCTTCAACTGACATGACACATGGAAAAACAATGCCCATTGTACTTGAACAATCCACAACACTATTGAGAGAAACCAAAACCGATGATAAAGATGCATGAATGCATTCATTTGATTATCTGTGTTGCATACACATAATTATCAAATTTATAGATATGTGCACACTACAAGGTAATGCTTTGCCCAACAGCAAGAAGTTGTCTATCAATTCTTTACCTTTCATGGGTGATAAGTTTATAAATTTCAAATCCAAGAATGAGTTCGAGGACATCCCACCTAATCCAGATTGTTTAAATAAGGAAAAGTCGAATACAAAAGAAAAAGACTTAACGTATTACGACAACGAAATCTTGATATATATCCTATGAAATGAACCTGGATCTGGATTAATTCTAAAGATTTTGAGCACTATTTAGAAACAGTGGCACGATCCAAAACAATTAGAGTGCATGGTGGGCCTTGTACATTTTTTGTACAATATAATTTGTGCGCATGATACAGTAGCACTCAGAGTTCATTAGTACTCATCAAAGAAAAAAAATAAAAGAAGAAAATTTACTATCCATTTTCGCAAGGAAGTTTGCCACATGTGTGCAAAATATGCCGCATGCAAGGCTGTATGGCGGCTAAAGCCGCTTGGTTTTAATGTCCACCAATGTAAATGTCGTCCAACAAAGCACCCCGTGGGGACTGCATGTCTGCAAAAATACTTAAACCCTAGATCAAAACTGGACCTTATGTGCCAATAAGTTAGGGCACAAACCCTAGATGATGTTTAGTTGTGTAGGGCCACCCACGGTGGTTGTCGGGGACACATTCAACTGATTAGTGGGACCAATCATAAGGCTTAGGCTTGCATATATGATTTGGGTTTAGGGGAGAGAAGAATTAGTCATGCTAGCTAGGGTTCAAAAGTTAGACTCAATGGGACCAATTTTAGGGTTATAATTAACTTACAGCAATCGAATATCCTTTTCTTTGTCCCTTCAAATTACTAAGTTTTCAAAAATAACAATTAAAATCCTAAGAAAAAGAAAGATTTTGGATACATCTTTTCATGTAAAAGGTGGGATAGATTTTGTTTAGAGTTTGAGTTGAGACTTTTAAAGGAAGATTTGATTCAACATATGGTATTATAGTTGGAAGTGGTTGACCATTTTTCTCGAGAAAGAGACAGAAAGCCAAAAAAAAAAAAGGAAAAGAAAAGAAAAGAAAAAACAAAGGTTGCTTCTCGGGCCGCCTGAGGTGATCCGTTGCTTGTGTTTCTGTGAGTATTTGTGTGCGCCTGAGAGAAATTGATAAATGGAGGTAGTATGTTTTTGAGTTGGGTGATTGTGCGCCGTGCGCGTGCAAGCACCAGATATGGGATTGTGGTCATCATGGGGGCTGCCAGCCACCCATAAGATTATTATTCATGACGCCATACATTCTGAATCATTCCTTGTCTTTAAAACTACACATTAATTTTGATTCAAAACTCGCCCTTTCAATTTCTAACAATGCCTTTTCCCTTCTTTTAATTAAATTCTCTATATAGCTAAAAGTATAAATGTATATTCGTCTTCTACTTATACATGACTTCCTTTAAGGGAAGTTTCCTTAAGGGTTCATCATCATGTTGAATAATTATTGATATAATCTTGGGTATAAAGTCTTGAATTACAGCCAAGAATAGTGGACAAACGTGATCATAGATGTAGTTCAAGTCAATTACGGAACTACTACCAAAAGCTACCCAACCACTAATTACTTATACTAATCTCTTTATTTCTTTTTATTTCTATAATGAAAAGTTGGTTCACTTCCATGAATTGAAATTAAAAATAAAATTCATATTTTACCAATAGTTCATATGAGAAATTAATAATACTTTTGAATCGTTTCAATGATCGAATTAGAAAGTGAAAGACAATGCTAATTATAGGTTGAATCATATTCAATTCAAGAATGACTCCGGGCCTAAATTTTTTGACACAAAAGAAAAAATAACTTTGGCAAATTAGAATAACAAAAAAAAAAAAGTAGAGCAAGAAACGTAATGTATTGTGAGAGTATAAATTAAACAAACGTAAAAGCGTAAAGATGGGCAAAAGTTTAAAAGATCAGTTCACAAAAAAACTTGTGACACATATGAAATGATGGTTATGGCATAACCTTTTTCAAACTCAAAAGCGTTTATTAAACTCTATTGTCTTTGACGGGGTAAGAGGGGGAAACCCACTTCAATTTGAATTAAGGATATGGTTAACAAGGTGTGCATTGTTCATGGCAAGAAATTTTTTTTAAAAAAAACATAGAGAGAGAGATGATGATAATGCCTCCTACATGAAATTGCATGGAGAATAGAAATGATGTTGAAAATGCTTTTGATTTCACGTACGGGGCCTCCATAATTCAAGGATATTCTCATTGTTTATGTGCCACGCCTGATTCCTTCTGTTTTTCTGTTCTTATTTTTGTTGTTTTGCAAAAACTTGTGTGGTTCTGCATAATTATTATTTTTACCCTATAATGTTGATGATATTTGGGCACGTCTAGCTTTTGTTTAATTAACACCTGCCCTCTACGTTATGGACAAAGATGTCCCTATTAACTAGTTGTTTTCATATCATATTGCTACGCACCAATATTACTATTTTTTTCACTTTGCCATTATCCACTATCCCTTCAGTGCAAAATTAAAGAACATATATATATATATATATAGCAAATACTCATTATCAAAACCTGTAGCAGTGCTCACATCGCAACATTAAGATCAAAGTGAGCTTTGTTCTGTTTGTAATCTGTTGTTTGTTCCTTTTGGTCTTTGAATACTCTATAGTTATTACTAATTGAGCACACCTACAAAACAGCAAATTGAAATCGCTAGTCACTTCTGATATAGCAAAGCTGATGAACATTGTTGTCGTGCATATCAACATTTGGTCTAGTCTATGATTATGTTTGTAGCTGTTATGCGAATGACTTGGACATTGTTATTCTTCACTTTCAATGACAAATGCTGAATATACGTTTGACCCCATGTCCCAGTTCAAATTATATTGAATGACCCATGTGATGGGATTTTCTTCATTATTAATCTTAATTAGTGGTTTAGCTCTGCCCTTTTTATTAACTTTATACTATTTGCCAAATTTCTATTGAAAAAGTAATGCTGAAAGCTTCAATGATTTGATGATCCGGCTATAGTGATTTCCAGTTTGTTGGTCAATCACCTTTCCTTGATTCAACAGTAGTAGTAAAAACCGCCAAAACAGTATATGGAACTATTAAGGTTGTAAATAAAATTACATTAAAATCCAATTTGATTGCACCATAATAAGCATTTCATTTTATAGAATTTGATTAATTTGTTTAATAACAGTTGGTTTATATTTATAAAGACCAGTCACAGGCCAGATGATTAATGTATTTGATTTTCTTGAATTCAATTAATGCATATATACTCATTTTGTCAAAACTGGTTTCATTGGTACTCATGAGAAACAGAAAAATGGTGATTGGATTTGGAAGTAGCTGGAGATCATCAAGAGTAGATAGAGTTTGGCAGATGGGAGGCAGCAGAACTGAGAATGAGTGATCACAAGAAAAACAAAAAGATGAATATATTAGATAGAGCATGCGCGTGGGCATAAAATCCGTTTTGCTGTTGCTGTCGCTCTGGTTGTGCTTGTGCTTGTGGCCTGTGATGAAAGATTTTCTTTCTGAGAAAATAAAATTTTGTAAGCAAATATCATCATCATCATCATCATCTCTTATTCACTTCATTATGCCTGCAATCATGATTCTTGGTTGCCTCACCCGCATGCCCCCTCTCATACCCCCACTCTCTCTCTCCCCTTATCTCACCCACCTATAAATACCATTTACCCCCCTTTCCCTCTCTCACCTCCCATTTTCTCACCCCCAACAAACACAATACACAAACATTAACACTAGTTCTTAGTAACAAGCTTGCCTTCATCAGCCTTTTACTTCCCCTTGTATATTTTTCTCTCCTATCTCCTTATAGAATTAGTTATATATATATTTTTTCATCCCCTATTATAACTGTCTTTCGATTATTGTTTGTGTTCAAATGGCTGTTTCTGGCTTTGAGGGTTTTGAGAAGCGCCTAGAGCTTCGTTTCTTTGGTGATGATCCGGTGGTGATTCATGACATGGGCCTTAGGCTTCTTGACTTTGAGTCATTGCAAGAGGTTTTGGATGCTGTGCAATGCACTGTGGTATCGGCTGTGGGGAACCAGTACTTTGATGCCTACGTGTTATCAGAATCATCCCTCTTTGTCTACCCCACCAAGATCATAATCAAGACCTGTGGGACCACCCAGCTCCTCAAATCCATCCGTCCATTGATAAACTATGCTCATGATCTCGGCCTCAATCTATGCGCCTGCAGATACACTAGAGGCAGCTTTATCTTCCCCAAATCCCAGCCCTTCCCTCACACCAGCTTCAAAGAAGAGGTCATTTACTTAGAAGAAAATCTCCCCATCAATGTTTGCTATAGGAAAGCCTCTGTCATGCCCTCTAAAATGGCTTCCCATTCTTGGCATGTCTTCACTGCTACTGATCAAACTCATCTTCTCCCTGATGATCATAATAATACATTCACCATGGAGATTTGCATGACCGAGCTCGACCGTGTCCTGGCCCGTAAATTCTTCAGGAGACCAAATGATGGTAAAAACGGCGATACGGCCGGAAAAGAAATGACTGAGCTCACCGGCATCGGCGATATCAACCCGGGCTCCATCATCTGCGATTTTGCATTCGACCCGTGTGGCTACTCAATGAATGGCATTGACAGCGATCGCTACTCAACCATCCACGTCACCCCAGAGGACGGCTACAGCTACGCCAGCTTCGAATGCGTCGGTTCCATTTACGACGATCACAATGATATTATTCAGGTACTGAAGAAGGTCGCACAAGTTTTTAAACCAGCAACTATGTCTGTTTCAACTACATGCACCAGCCATGAGGTCTGGACACGTGTCGCCCATGCAATCGAGCCACTCGGATTGAAATGCCGGAGTTGTGTTATGGACGAGTTCCCTGCTGCCGGAAGCGTCGTGTTTCAAACGTTCACGGTGGTTCGCCGGAAGTAGATATAATGTAAGTGGGTGGGTACTCCAAAAAAAAAAGAATGGTGAGAGATAGGGATTAGGGTTTTAGTTGGAAATTAAAATTTTTAGGGGGGTTGTATGATGACGTGGAGGAATGTGATTGGGTGGAAAGGGTGATGAATGTTGGGGTTGACTTGTGTAGAAAGATTATAAAAAGGGATGACGTGGAAGTAGCCAAAAAAAACTGGTAGGGGAAATTGGGGATCACTATGATAACGCACCCCACTTAGGCATATCACGCCTAAGATTTTGAGCTTCTTTGTGTAGTGGTGGGGGATTTCGAAGGGAAAAACAAAAAAAAAAAAGTGCCGATGTTTTGAGGTTTATATCAACTTTCTCTGTTTCTTTTTTCTTTTATTCATATTTCTTTTCTCTTTTTTTTCTAAACTTTTTGTTCAAATTTTCTTGCTCTTTGCCTCATCTCCCTCTCTTCTCTCTTATGTTCTTATATAAATTCAAATCATCAAAGAACAATCACAATTCTCATTTCTTTCCATTGTTATTATATTTTATGATTTGTGTTGATATTGCAGTGTTTTGGCTTAATTTTGAGAATACCACGACATATTTACACTAAATAGCTAGATTCTTAATTTAACAAATATAAGGACTGAAACGGGATTAAAAGAAGATGAAGAATTAATCATTTAAATTAAACCATTAAGCATTTAATTTGATTGCTTAGAAGAGGAGAGTTGTAGAAATTTAGACCAAATTATTTGTGGGTGTGCATGGGGTTATGAAAAAATTTGGAGAGAAAGATGATTATGATTTATGAGGGTGAGGTGGAAGTCACCACCAAACACCAAGTCTTGAATTGGAATCTATGGATTAATGAACTGGATTTGTCGTGTTGTTAACATGATTTGCACCCATGAACTGTCACATTTACTGACATGGCAAATACACTTAGTGGGGTTTTCACTTTTCAGCTTTTGTTGAAACTTAAAGAGGTGGCGCCACCTAAGAAGTAGAACTGAGAAGCAAGATAGATTCACAAGAACAGGAACAACTTTTTTGATACATATCTAGTTCTGGGCCGCCAGAGAAGCCGGGAAGGCCCGAAATGCATTCAGGTTTCAGGATAAATAGCTTTTTCAGAATTACGGAATTTATGAATTTCAACACTCTTAACACATGCCCACTGCCGCAATCCCTCAGTGACGCAAACAAGATTCAATCACGCTAGATTTTTTTTTTGTTTTTTCCCTAATACTATATTATATTTACTGATTAGAGACCCTGCTTGTTGTCTTATGAATTTGGAAAATTTTTTAAAATAACCTCTATTTTAATGGGTTTTTCATTTTTAATCACACGTAAAATTTTTAAAATTTTTTAATCAAATAATTAGAAATCAAACCATTTTTTCCTCTCTTCTCATTTTAAAAATTTTCCCCTTCTATTAATGATTTATGCTATGATAAATATTAGTAAAATAAATAAATATTATAAAAAAATTGGTAAATATTATAAAAAATGAGTAAAAAATAGTTTCGAAGTCTAAAAATCTAATCAAAACCATTGATTTTGGGTGTTGGCCATAGCGAACCAGCGTGCACACGAATGCGCGCTGCACGTACTGCACTCAATGTGCACACATTATGGTGTGTAACACCACATAACATTTCTTATGATGGATAGGCATGTGCACATCGCGCGTAACCTAGGACCGTCATGGCCAATACTTAGATTTGGTGGTTTCATCAAATTTTCACACTTTTAGCCATTTTTCACCTTTTTTTTACAATATCTAATAATTTTACTAATATTTATGTTGTGAAATTTTCTAGCGTGCACTAAATTCTTAGTACCATAAAGAAGTTTTCCCTCACAAATAACTAAGAACAATAAAGATCACACAATAAAAAAGATAAATAATCAAGCAATCAAAGAAAGCACACAATTATTATACATGTTTTGACAAACCGCCTATATCTATGATGGATCTTAGGATCCTAACTTCTTTTATTCTATTTTTTTGTATATAAAGAACTCTCTATAAAAGATATAAAGAATATCCAAATAGCCTAAAGCTATCAAGGATCTATATCACACTATCTTGTGTGTTCAAAATACTCAAGTGTGACACAAACTCTCTATTCTATCTCTTGTTGATGATTTGATATTTAATCAATTACAATAGGTTATAAGAGTTTATATAATGATAGTACCGACCCTAGAAACTATAAACCTAGTTAGAATAAGTAGTCACTCCTTATAAGAATCCAAAACTGACTTAGAAATTTTACTCAGAAATGGAGTTTTCCTAAATAGGCAACCATTGCGACATTTAACATCCAAGGTTGGGGCGTTAATGTGATTATTGGGCCAACGCTGTGACGTTCATCAACTAATGCTATAGCGTTCATCAAACAACGTTGGGCATTAAACCAACATTAGGGTGTTCAACTTTTTGTAATTATCTCTGCTACATTGAGATCTCATCGTTATGACATTCATGCATCAGGTCTCCTTTTTTGTTTCTTCTCATATTCATATTTCATTTTTAACCCTTACTGGTTCATCCAATATGTAATTGACTTTATCTCAACTCTTTTTTAGTTTCTAACTCAAAATCAAACTTATCATTAATTTTAAATCACCAAATTTTAACAAACTCCTTTTTAATTTAAAATCTCTCTAATAAGCTTTAACCAAGATTGGAGTGAAAGATTTATCTACTCCAATCTTGGTCTCCAAAGATACGAATGCATCTTTCCTTAAATGGACCTTGTATTATAATCTCTTATGTCTTTTTTAACACAATCATAACATCTCTGTAGTATAACCTTGTTAGCAACACTCTTCTCATGCATCCTTTTTTTACCCATATCACCATGGTGAGAAAATCTCCAATGCTGCCATTTGATATGCATCCCTTCAACAACCCTTGTTGAGACACCTACAATATTGCCATCAAACATATATAACCCTTTGTGTTTCACACCTCTAATTACTATTATAGATACTTTTTTTACCTTCAATATTCTTTTTTCAGTCTTAAATGAATATCTCTCTTAATTTAGCACTCGTAGGGATATTAAATTTCTTTAACTCTAAGAACATGCTTAACACCATACAACTCTCTAATCTCCCCGTCATGTATCCTCATCCTAATTCTATCAATCCTGATAACTCTACATGACGTATTATTCTCCATTATTATTTTCTTTCTCTTAATGGATGTATAATTAATAAATAAGGGTTTATTCAAACATACATGGTAACTATAGTCAAAATCTAGTACCCATCTACAACCTTCTCAACAAAATCTACTAATAACTCTGTAATTTCTAAATTTTTTTCACAAACTATTACAGCCCATCTACTCTTGTTAGCCTTTCTTTCCCAACAATCCTTCTTCAAGTGCCTTTTTTATTACAAAAAATGAAACTTGCTGGATCTATCACATTGCTTATTTTTACTATCTTTTCTTCTTTCAACTAAACTAGTTGCACTGCCAGATTTTAATCTTTTCTTCAGATTTTTAAAGTTTAATGACACTTTAACATCTATCACAATTAAAGCTTTTATACCATATATGACAATTAAAGTCTATGACACTTTAACATTGCCTTATCCTTGTCCTCAATCTTAATGTTTATCATTTTAAGATCAATGATAATCTTGTTAAAGCCATCTATATAGTATTTCATGGAAGTTCCCATAGCCACAGGCAACTTATATTATTTTTTTTTTCTTAATATATAGACGGTTCGCCAAGAACTTCGTCATGTGGAGGGTGTCAAGTTTCTTTCAAGGACCCAATGTCATATTTTCTCCAGCCACTTCCCTCAAAATTTCATCACTTAAAGATAGTATTATATTACTATGGACTTGTTTTTGAATGTCTTCTCTATCTACCTCAGATTTAGGTTTTGCCGGTCTCTTTTCTTCACTAGTTGTTTCTTGAGTTTTCTCAATGGATAAATCTAACCCTTAACTCACCAGTAGAGCCATAATCTTTGTTTGCACAAATTGAAATCATATACTCATTAAAATTCTCTATCTCATGCTTGTGAGTTGATATGGTTAAATTGACCTATGCTTTAATAGCAATTTGTTGTAGGGTTTTCTAGTGTGTACTCTAGTACCCTAATGAAGTTTTCCCTCACAAGTAACAAAGAATAATAAAGATCACACCACCAAAAAGATAAACAATCAAGCAACTAAAGAAAGCACACAATCAATGTATGTGATTCGGCAAACCACCTACATGTACGGTGGATCTCAGGATCCTAATGTTGACTTATTTTAGAGTATATACATGTGATTGTGTACATATTGAAAAACTAAATACATATATCATATACGCAAATTTCGCAGCGGAATAAAACATGTAATCAACATATACACATGTACTTAAATTATTAACAACTTAAGAATATAGAAAACATACATTTGAAGACCTCCGATAAAGATTTCAAATCTGAATTTCTTTGCTCCAACTTTGAGCTTACTTTGAAGTGTACTTTTGTTCAATTCTAGTTCATAATAATTCGGTGGGATTGTGAAGTTAGAATAACAGCAGTATAATCTCCAACAATAAGGTTTGTATTACTTGAAAGAAAAATAAAAAGAATTTATTTTTCTTTCTCTTTTGATTTTTCTCACAAGTCTTTGTTCAATGAAAAACTCTCTCAAAACCAACTCTTTTTTTTTCTCTCAACCCTTGCACAAAATTTGATTCACACACTTGTTAACACAAATGAAAACCAACCATTTTTAGTGCTCTCAACACTTCACAAGTGCTTCACCAAAATTAGAATAAGTGGCCAACTATTAAAATAATTTTTGGTGACCATTTTAATGGTCTAATAAAATTAACCATTAATCACAAAATGGTACTACATCTAATTTAATTTATGTTTCTTAAATTAGATATGGCTTCCATTTAGGAATAAAATAACAAATAAAATAAATTTTATTTATTTATTTAAATAATATTTATTTAATTATTCAAAAATTATTTGAATAATTAATATTTACCTTATTTGATTTTACTAACATAGTTAATGAGTGAATTTATAATAAAAAAATTCATAAAATAAATTGTGCCACTTATTAATATCTAATTAATTAATAACTTTTGTCAACTAATTAAATAATATACTTAACATTTAAGTCTAAACAAGTGCACAACCCGAGGAACCCTGAAACATATTTTCGGTTTGCTGAAATTTCTAGGATAGAACTGTTCAATCCATTATGCTGTCTCAGTGCTTAATGAGTACGCTTCATATTGTGAGACTCTCTAGGTCGATACCCGAATTATCATTTGGAACTCCTCCATACGTTCATGAACGATGTCCCACATACACGTTACGAATATTACAAAGCGGCGCGTTAGACCATACAAGTTAAGGTTATAACATATTCATATAATTCCTCCATTATTTATATTCGGATAAAGCAGAGATATAAATTAACACCGTCAAATCTCCATATGCCCGACCGAAAGCTTATCTCTAGAATTGTATTTCAATAAATAATATTCTCAAATACTTTTGTAATATTATTTATCTCTAGAGTTAAACTCTTTTTTTTTTTTAAATTACTGCTTATGGCCATAAGACTTTCTGATATACAATCTTTAGAGCATTAGGATATAATACTCACCCAAATGAGCTGATGGATCCCATATTTATGTACACCGGACTCTATAAGTATCGGACCATATGTAGTGGTCAAACCATGAAAGGTTTCTGACATGTGTGGAAGCAAAGTATGGTGAATCACTCACAAAGCCCACCGTGGCACTCAGGTCAAAAGACCACGAATACTACTCAACTCGAAAGACCCTTCATTGACGACTTTATAGGATGTCTATTGGAGATCTTTGTGAGTCTGTTCAATATTCAGTCCTTACTGAATACCTGTATCTCTATACGAGCTTCCACTAAACTCATACTTTGCTAAGACTAACCATCTGAACCATCCAGATATAGACATACATCAATCTATATATTTATTAAGGTATTTACTGACAGACCAGCATCAGTGAAGATAGATCAGGAATATAATATTTGAGAACATATTTACATAATGACATTTCTTAACACTATTTGTAACTCTTTGCAACTATATCATTACTAATATATTCTTAGGTCTTTGTCCCATTTCAGACAAGATTCTAACTCTTTAGATATCACTGACTTTTATAACATGATAACTCTTATCAGTGTCAATTATTAGCATTTATAACTCTCAACGTTGCTAATTCTTAGTACTAATATAAACTAATTTAGACCAGATTTTAACTTTTTCAGATCGTACAATAACTAAAATGTTACAAAACATATTACCATATATAAAATATAATTAACAATTTAATGAAATGATAATATTAGTATAAATATTAAACAAATATTCATACATAAAGAGATAGTACGTAAGTACAAATTCCAACACCTAACTTCTTGTATTTCGTTCTTTTATACACAAAAAATTCTTCACAAAAGATATAAAGAATACTCAAATAACCTAGAGCTCTCAATATTCTATACAACAATATCTTGTGTGTTTAAAACATTTAAATGTGACCTAAACTCTTTATTCTTTCTGTTGTTGATGATTTAATATTTAATTAATTATAAGGGGTTACAAATATTTATATAGTATTATTATCAACCCTAAAAATTCTAAATTTAGTTAGAATAAGAGTTCTCATGTTATAGAAGTCTAAAACCAACTCTAGGAAGTAATTTTACTCTAAAATAATTTTTTTTAAATAGATAATGTTGTGATGTTCAATATCCAATGCTGAGATAGTAATGCAATTATAGAGCCAATGATGTTGCGTTCATCAACCAATGTTGGGGTATTCTAAAACCAATACTGAAGTGTTCAGCTTTTTGAAATTATCATTCATACATTGGGTCCCGTCTTGCATTTTTTTTTGTATTCGATTTTTATTTTCGACTCTTACTCATTCATCCAACGTGTCATTGATCTCATTTCAACTATTTCTTGATTTCTAACATAAAATCAAATTTATTATTGATTTTAAATTATCAAATTTTAATAATTTATCATAACATAAATCATTAATAAGAGATAAAAAATTTCAAAAATGAGAAGAGATGAGAAAAATGCTTTAGAAATAAAAAGGTCTAGTTATAACTTTTTTAACTATAAACAAATTAAAATTTTTATATATGACTAAAAAAAATCATTAAAATACGAATTATTTTCAAAAATTCCCCTATATATTCATATCCTCTGTACGAATGAAATGAAGGGACTTAAAATCGAACACCTTCAATTGTTAAGTATCGACCACCCTGTCAACAGGGTTCAATCACACGTATTAAGGTAGTTTTTTGAACAGACTTACTCTAATCTAATAAATACAACTTTTCTGATTTCGTTTTGCTTTTTCTAAACCCACCCATTTCACAAACAAAAAAAAAAAAAAGGTTTAAAATTTAAAACCATGGAATGGCAATTCTGAACTTTCATGCCGCTAGAAAATGATTTATCCAGTCTTTTCTGAACAACATACACTTTCATACTCAGTCCATTTTGTTTCCGATTAGTCTTTTTAATGACCACATCATTTCCATTTTTGCTTTTTTTTTTTCTTTTTTAAGGATGATTTTTTTTTTTGGCTGTAATTAAGTTATAAAGTTTAACAAACAAGTTGAGCTCACTCGTATAAAACCAATGTAAATTATCAATTAATACTTGAGTTAAAGGCTTAAAACCCAAGTATAGTCAATGGTGCATCCGACTGTTTAGTACAAATTTTTTAAACTCTTTTTTTTTTTGTTATATATCTTCAATTATTGCTTAAATTTTTCAAAGTTTTGTTTATATTTTTATATCTATTCATTTATGTTTTTAAAATGTTAAAATCTAAAACGGAAAATTTAGAGTATATAACAAAAAAAAAAAATTGTAGACTTGTATCAAATAGTTGGCATTACTGTAACATCACTCCCTACTTTAACATTTGATGAATCATAAAATAAAATATAAATAAAAATACTTATGCAATGTCAATTCTTCAACTTATTATATAAAGCTTGACACTTCATATTCACAATATTATTATTATTTTAACACTAATATTACATCAAATCAATTAAGATTATACATAAGTTATATATTTATACACGTCTAAACTCATATCAATTGAGACTATATATTATTTATACACTTATGCACATATAAACTTACACTTCTAAAATGAGAAAATAACACACTTTAATTGAGACTCGAACTCTAACCTTATGTGAGAGAATGCACAATCTTTATAATCTAGATAATTATAATTTAACATGACACCTCTTTAATTTTGTGATAAATTACATCTTTTGGGTAGAATTATTAGAATGTCTCTCATCGTTTTATGAATGCTTTTATGAGAAATGGGATTGAAAGTGCTTTCTATAGAAGAAATGTCGTTATTAGCCCAATTTGCAAGAAGCTTAGAAGCATTACAAAATACAAAATGTGTAGTAATGTAAAGTAGGAGAGTGAGCTTACCACATTGTAGCAAGAGGAAAACCCTTGATCTTCTTACCTTCACAATCATTCCTCAAACCTCCATTGAAATGACTTCTGATATCATAACTGAACAGTGTAAATGAAACTCAAAAGCTAATTCCTTCACACTAATATGCTATTTTTAAGTGTTTTTGTTTTTTCCTTCTGTCAGAGAAAGCCAATTGGTTTCCTGAATATGTTTAAATAACTGGAATTGGTGAGTGCAGATTGTGGTTTAGTTGGCAACAATTAAACCCAAACCCTGTTGGAGCTCAACATGTGGCCTGAAAAATATCTAGTGGGATTACTAACTTTCACTACTGAAAATCAAGAAAAAGAAAATTGTTTATTTAACTTAAAGTTGAGAATCAATCATGATTTTCTCTTCACTGTTTTTAACTTTTCAATGATAAGAATTTAAGCCTTAAGAGCAGGTCTTGTACATGTGTTATTGCCTAATTTGACCCATTTGATTAAAATTGAAACGAGTCAACTTGCAAATCTAGAAGTTGATCATCATATTGATTTTGACTTTTGATCCAACTTACATTTCACCTACCAATTTACTGTTGTAAAATGTAAAAGTTGTGATACTCATGATTTACTCCAATCTTATTCTAGATGAAATTTTCAATTTTTCTCATCAAGCAGAAGAATATTTTTATAGAGAGTAGGAATATATCATGTACTTATTTGAAAAGCACTTTAGCTGAGCTTGCGTGGTAAAGCATAAACAAAAGTATGGTGAGTTGAACAATCTTTTAGCTATCGAGCATATTTGTTGTTTATCAATTGAAAATATGCAAAGATTGCTGATAAAAGACAAGTAAAGATAAGAGAGCAAGAAATGTATCACAAATATTTTGGTGGGTCATGTGAGTTACACTTTTGGTCCCCCTATCATGCCCAAAATTGTTACCCAATGTAAAGCATTTTCTCTGAAAGCACTTTTATGGAATTTTGCTGGGAGGCACTCTCAGTAAGTTTCAAGGCACACACCATTCACCTTTGCTTGCTCCCCTCGACAACTCTTTCTTCATTCATTCTCTCTCTCCGAAGCGAGCTTGAATTAATAAATTTCTTTGGTGGCCGAGGTGTCTTTGTCATTCTGCAAATACTAAAGGGAAACGTATAAGCATAAGCATTACATAGCTTCGAGAAATTGAGAGATTGAACTGTCCCGTCTCGTCCGGTCCCGTCCTGTACTGTCCTGTCCTGTCTACATAGCTTCGCCCTTAATTCTTATCCTGTAATGTATGATAATTTTACTTAATTCTGAAAACTTCGGGCTATTAATAAGCTGTTATTTATACTTAGATTTGTCTAGCTGTTAGTGTAAGTAAGAGTAAAGAGTGTGAGACTGGGATTTTTGTTTGAAATAATTTATGCTTTTATCAATAATTTGTTTCTTCTATATATATATATATATATATATATATATATATATATTTGTTGGCTCTCTGAGGGGATATTAACAATGTCAACCCCCTGACATTGGTATAAATTATATTTAGATGATAGTTTTAATTTTAATTATATTATTAATTTTTTATTTAATTAAAAATATTTTAAATATTTATATAAAAAAATATAATTATAATTTTTTTTTATTTTTTTAATTAAATAAAAAAGATAATAATATAATTAAAACTAAAATCATTATCAGAATGTAAATTATATCAATCTCAAAAGGTGACAGAATGAATATTCTGCGATTTGAATAAGGTCAATTCATAATTGACACAATTATCAATAAAAGTGAAAAAATTCGATGAAATCTCTTGTTTAAAACTAAAGCTCTTAAGAAATAATTAATGAGACAACATGCTACATAAAAAAATAATAATAAAATAAATTTTAACATTCAACATGGTATCTGAAAATTTCTTCCAACAAGAGACATATACCTTAACATAAAGAGCAAGAACATTTTCACATGTGAGAAATTAATGTGTATTATATCATTAGATATATGATTTGGTGAATAATGTGGTTTATTATACATAATTAATTGGATAGTTGGTGCAATTCTAAGTGTTTTTTTTTAAATAATGATGTTGAAATTTGTGGGTTCACTAGATAGAGTTATGCAGTAATATTGCACACCATAACATAACACAACACCTACTAAATTATTATTTGAATAAATAAGCCACTTTATTTCATATATTTACATATTCTAGAAAAAATCAAAAGAAAAAGATATTGAAATTTTGTTACAGGATGGCTTTAAAAGAGAGAATTTTCTTTCGGAGAACATAGAATTGGGGGACTTTTTCCACAAGACAAAAGTTTTGTAGGGGAACCCTCCAATTTTATCAAATTTACCATTTCCAAACTCTTCAGGAGAATGGATCAAGAAATGGAGATGATATATTCCCTTTGTCTTTTTAAATCAAATCTAAACAAGATCTTTGTCTCTTTGTTGTGCTTATGTTTTAATGAAATCTTGAAACCAATCTCTCACACACGTTCTGACTTTACTGTATATTGTGTGTGGGGAAACGTTTTATTGGGACGTGAGCCTTCTGTTTTGTGCAGCTGAGACAAACCAAAACCCACAAACCATATATGCACACACATAGAATCTCTCTCTTGAAAAACAAGCCTCGTTTGTTTTAAAAAAATTTTTGTTTATAAGGTTTTCATTTTCTTCAGTCTTTTGGTTTTGGTTTTGCCATTCGTGTTTGTTTTCTTTTTTTGAGCCCTGATCTTGTGCTTTAAAAGGTACAATATTTCTTTGAAAATTCCACAACACCTTCTCTCTCTATTGTGAAAAAAAGGAAAGAATCAAGGAGCTGCATGAGCAGATCAAAATTTCCCAAACTTTTGCTTCTCTTTTAGGTTTGATTTCGGATTTGCATTTTGTTTGAATCATCTTAACGTTACTTGCTAATTGGGTTAGGTATTTTTTTAAAAAAAAAATTGTGCGAATTTTGGTGGAAACCCTTTTTTTGGACTAGAACCCATTCGAGTCTCTTCTTCTAAGAAACAAAATTCTGGAAAAATAACACCTTTGCTTTGTTTTTGCTTCTTTTCAAAATGGGTTCTTCACCAAATTACCATGTTAATTGCCAAAACGTTGAAATGAAAGAATACCCATTTAGCTGTTTTCGTCAGGAATTTTATATCTTCACTTTTTCCGTTCCAACTTTCTATTAGTTTCTTTTAGGACTTTTATCGAACATCTGCTCTGCTAATTAAGTTCTCTAGTATTTCTTGTAAAAAAAATGGGTTGTATTCATTGTAAGTGTTGCAGTCGCTATCCAACATCGTCTGAAGGCGATTCGCATGAAGTTGGTCCATACAGTCTCCCTAACAAACACATACTCTCACAAAGATCACTAGAATCTGTTTTCGTTCCTTCATATAACTTCTATTTAGAGTACTCTGTTTTAACACAAAAGGGTTACTATCCAGACACGCCAGATAAGGAAAACCAAGACAGTTATTGCATCCAAACGCAAGTTCAAGGTAACCCAAATGTTCACTTCTTTGGTGTATTTGATGGGCATGGTCAATTTGGTGCTCAATGTTCAAATTTTGTTCAGCAAAGATTAGTAGAAGTATTGAGTAATGACCCTATGTTGTTGGATGATCCTGTTAAAGCTTATAATTCAGCATTTTTAACAGTAAATAATGAGTTGCATACAAGTGAAATTGATGATACAATGAGTGGTACTACCTCAATTACGGTTCTTGTTATTGGGGATAAGATTTATGTTGCTAATGTGGGTGATTCAAGGGCGGTGATTGCTGTTAAAGATGGGAACAGAATTCTTGCTGAGGACTTGTCTTGTGATCAAACGCCATTTAGGAAAGACGAATTTGAGAGAGTGAAGGTTTGCGGGGCTAGGGTTTTGAGTGTTGATCAGGTGGAAGGGAATAAGGACCCAAATATTCAGACTTGGGGTGATGAAGAGAGTCAAGGTGTGGATCCTCCCAGGTTGTGGGTTCAGAATGGGATGTATCCAGGAACTGCTTTTACAAGAAGTGTTGGAGATAGTACTGCTGAGAAGATTGGTGTGATTGCAGATCCTGAGGTGTCAGTGATTGAGCTTACGCCTAATCATTTGTTCTTTGTCGTTGCAAGTGATGGAGTCTTTGAGTTCCTTTCAAGCCAAACCGTTGTTGATATGGTATGAGACAATAAATCTTTTGATAGGCCAATGCTTCACCTGTCTCCTTTCTTGTTCATTGTATCATTGCTCATTTTTTTGTAGTTGATTGATTGTCAATTTGATGAACCCTTCAAATAGCTTGATGCTTGTGTTCTCTGCTATGAAATTTTATCAGCTAAATATATGACTGGTGAATTTTAAGTTGACCTAGTTAGACTTGATAAATTGCTTGTGCATTTTTTTTGTACTAATGCCTGTGAAGCCATGTGATTCTATTATGTTCTATTGGCACTTAGGCCATATAGACACCAGTTTTTGGAACATTTTTTTTTAAATATTGCAAAAATGCAAGGATTTAATCATATTGCAATTGCTATATTAGGTGCATCTAGAGGTGTAAACTTTCGTCTTTTTTTTTTCTGTTCCAATAACAATTTGTAATGGCGTTGGTATGTTGACCGTGGTTGTCTTTACCATCTTGATTCGAGCTCCAAATGAATTGTTATTTTTGTAGTCTAAGTTGCATTTTGCAAAATACATCAACCTGTTGCGTTTAACTGGATAGGTGTACCATAGCCCAATGTATGATCAGTTCTATTCTTGTTGTGGGTGTTCCTGGAAGCAGATCACGAGAACTTACTCTTCCATATTTTGATCATCAAATATGTTATTTACATCATCCAAATGCATGAAATTTGCTTTTGAAGTTTTCTCCTTCATAAATTTCTAGATTGATGTGCCCCCCTTAGACTCAATGTAGGTTTTTTCATCTTGGTTTAGGTGGCTAAGCGTCCAGATCCTCGGGATGCATGTGCTGCCATTGCTGGAGAATCATACAAATTATGGTTGGAGCATGACATCAGGACAGATGATATTACTGTCATCATTGTACAAATTAAATACTTCTCTAATGTATGCGTGCTGTAAGCTTTCTTTTGGTTGCTAACCTTTTATATCTTTGTTAAGATTTTGCTCTAGGCTCAATCTCATGTCCTGATTCTCTATTTAATTTTCACCAGCAGTAATGTCATAGTGATGTGTGGTAAGCTTGTTCAGTAAGGATTTCCATTTTGTCAGTGTCTACTTGGAGATGTTAAAAAGTTAATTTTGATGGACTAATTGCTATTGGGTTAATTTAGAACTTTAACCTCGTGTACAGGAAAAAAATCATGGATATAAGTAGTCATTGTCATACAGTTGGAAACATATATTCACACTGCATGAGTAGAATGAGAAGTCATTTGAACTCTACCACATTTTCCTATGCCCATGCCACTTTGCAGAATATAAATTTCATGCTTGAATTGTTGATATTTTTTACTCTGTTGATTGGCTTGTAATTGCCTATTTTTGTTTTAATTGCTACAGTCAGGAGTTGGTTATACTGATCCCACTGGTAGGGCCAATGTTAGGCCATCAGTTCAGAAGGGCAAGGGAAGTCTCGACATGTCCACTCCCTCAGGATCAGAGTTATTTCGTTCAGTAAGAAGTGAACACTTGGACCTGGAGCACTCTGTTTCAATGAATCGAAGTCAAGCTACTATCATTCCATCTGTGTCCCATAAAAAATCTCTACAATTGGTAATTCTCTTAGTTTCTCTTTTTAAATCATGTTGTTATATTTGTGTGAACAACTTAACAATTTTTTTTCTCTCCAATTCATTGCAGTGATCAGAGTAAAAAGGCCTTCAGAAGTGTGTCATCCTGTTTTTTAATTTCCTGAAATGGTACCTATTTCCTTCATTCTGATCTCCTTTTAAATAAATTTGTATTCAAGTGTCCTGAGAAGGATACAGGTTTTTGAATCTGTCTAAAATTTCAATTTTAGCAAATCTGCACTTTTAGAGTTAATTTGCTACTCCTGAATAACTTTTTGCTGGTTTCTGGATGTAGATAGAGGTGCAATGTACAGGCTGCAAAAGCAATTTCTTTTGCATATTTTGGTCACATAGTCCTGGGTGGAACATTGTTGTTGATGTTACTGAAGACTGTTACTAACACGTAACCACACAACATGCGCTAGGAGAACAAAATGCTCTCCTGCTTGCCATAACCTGCTGATCCAAACAAAAAGAGGAAAGGGGGAGTTATGATCGTGAGTTGAGGGGAGGACAAATCAAAGATGTGTTTCTTCATGATGTAAACTTGTTTAGAATGTTGAGCTTTAAGCTCAATTACATGATGACCTCAACTAGTGATCATCTTAACAATATTTTCTGGATTGACAAATGAAACAACACCAGATATATCTATTACTGTTGATCATCATTTCCCTTTCAATACAGTATATAATATTCATATGATAAGTACCCATTTGAAGGGCTTTGTCGGTATGGTAATAGTACATATGATTGCTGATTAGAGATTTTGGTGATTTTTGAACTGGAAATGATGATTATGCTTCTCACTTAATTGATGTTTAAAGTATGTGAGGTGAGGTAGTCTTGGATGGCATCAGATCCGAGCATGTCATCATAACCTCTAGTCAGTAGGTATATATTTGTAACTAAATTTAAGATTATTATAAATTCAAGGTATATGAAGCATGGCAATTTAATTAATGATTGGATAGTGTGGGGTTGGGATTAGAGGCGGCAACTCGTGGGCTAGCACGGTACCTTACAGTATTACCTTTAAGAAGCACGACCTAGCACTTCGTTTTGTGTTAGGTCACTCTTTTTCGGCTCGTGTCGTGTCAACATCGGACCTCGTGCCAGGCACAGATGAGGCCCACGGGCCCGGGTCTGGCACGATTAAGGGTTTTATTACATAAAAATTTAAATTTTGTACTCATGAAATATTGAACCCAGACTTTATGGTAAAAAACTCAACTAAGTAAAATTTACCAATCATTAGATTAATACTTTTGTTTCTTTTTATGTTTTTCAAATTTATATTTGTGTTAAAATATACAATTAAATCAGTAACCATATTTTTTTAAATATTTTAATTATAAATATAATATTATACTAATAATAAAAATTCTTAATTATAACTATATTGAAATTGTGTTTTCATAATTAGTAAGCATAATGAAAACAAATACATAAATTAGTTCTCAAAACATAAAGTAAATAAATTAATGTTAAATTTAAAAATAAAGTAACTTAATTTAATTATTAAATCTCAAAATAAATTTTTCCATGATCCATACACTGCACAGCTTACTAATAGATGTGCAATAAGTCATAATTATTAGTATAAGTCAAAGTTTGGTTATAATTTTTTTTAATAATGTTGTAATATGATTATTAATCATTTATGTTGCACCGATGATTATATAATAATTTAAAATAATTTTTATTGTATTATTACTTGTAATAAATTTTTATCATCACTATTTTAGTAAAGTTGAGAATGAATATTGATGTTGTCATTTTGAGGTGATTGAGAACTCATTTTATAATGATTTACAATTTAGAATTGATGAATGAAAATTAAAAAAATAAAAAATAATTTGAGAAATTTTAATTTTTAAAGAGAATTGAAAATAATCTAAAAGAAATTTGAAAAAAGTTAAAAGATATTTAAATTGACTTGATTGAATGAGAGTGTCTAAAATGACACTTGTAGGTGCCATTTTATAAGCACCCCATAATCTGACCGTTGATCAATCATTCATTTTAAAAATAAAAATAAAAATAAAAAGTTATTGCAAACAACAATAACTAGCAATATATATTAAAAATAATTTTAAAACAATTTATGACACTACCCATTGGGTTTGCCATACTAGCTCAAAACGATACAATAAAGAGTCATGTTCATAAGCTGTACTAGGTAGCAGTCTAAATTGTCGTGCCAACTTAAACATGACGGCCCATGTGAATTGCTTTTTGGTGTGTCATGCCATGTCTAGTTGGGATGGAGATGGACGTGTACATAACTTAAGAGCTTCTTGTGAAGTTATTGAGAGATGAGCAGATATATGTGAAGTTATTGAATTGCTTTTGATTCAATGGATGTCTGACTCTTGAGGGATGGGATATTTTGAATCATGTTCTCCTGGCTCTTGGTTGGGGGTGGGCATTATTCTTGAACTTGATCCGTCTCGATTTTATTTGTCTTGAAATTTTAGGTCGGGACAAGAACAGGAACAAAAACGGGAATAAGTTTGGAACTCGTTCGGGATATAATTTTTTGTCTTGAACGGGACGGGTTAGGTTTAGAAAAATTTCGAACTCGAATGGGAATTCCTGACCCATCTCGAACTGAAACTCGAACCGTCCTGAATTATTTCGAACCCGTCCCGAATCGTCTTGAACCCAAATCAAAATTACGTCGTTTCAAAAATAATTTTTTTTTAAAAAAAATCAAAATTTTTTAACCTGATCCGTCCCGACCCAAAAACGAGTCAGAATTTCTCTCAATTCAAAATGTGTCCCGATCAAAACACATTTTAACATCCCGATTAGATTCAAATAGAGGTAAAAAAAATTTAACTCTGACCCAAATATAAAATTGTCCACCCTTACTCTGGCTCCTGCCTTGTCCTTGTTTCCTCCTTAAAGGACCAAAGGCTGGTGAAGTTCTACACCCATATGTCTTTAGTTTTTATGAGCAAACCCTGCAGCAGATTTTCATTATTGTCAGCATGTCAGTCCACTCAATCAGTAACACATTATTGGGTGATTCAAAATAGATGGTGTCCCATTTCACCATAGCAAAGATTGTTATAATTGAAAGCTTTTACAGCCTCAGATGCGAATGGTTTGATTGCAAGGATCTATGAGCTGCCAAATAACACATTCATCTTCTCTTTGCCAAAACAAAATTTAAGTAACATCAGACTAACCAAATCAAAATATCTTATTATTCCTCATTACAAATAAAACATGGGAATAACGTTGCGGATACTAAACCTTTTGTATGGAAGGTCTAATTACAATACAAAATTTTTCCACCAAAATAATATTACATCAGAAGTAAACATACAGCTTCTTCTCATTTGTGTTCTGTACTAAGTTACATTGCTCAAACAACTTGCTTAAATTTTCAGCTTCCTTCGTTACATTTCTGGACACGGGTATTTCTCTAACTGTATTCCTTAATTTACTCACTATGTCAGAAACATCATCTGCCACAGTCAACTTACTTTTCTCTGATGAATTTCTTTCATCCCCCACCAAGTTATTTGTGTTAGCACACTCCTGTATATCACTACTTGATGCCACTGCCGGCTTATATTGGTAAACTTGTGGCTGTGACTGAGCCCTCAGAGCCAACAGTGGTTTACAACCAACTTCTGTAATTTCATCTTGAAACAGATGACTGGTACAGCAAACTTCCATTATTTCATCTAGCGATGGTTGACTTAGACTATAGGGCGAAGATATACCTTCAATACCTAACTTATCAAAGTCACCTGAAGTGTGTGAAACAAGAAGCTGCTCTAAAACATATGAAGAAGACAAGGCCCTATTGTTTAGAATCATTAATCGCCAATTGAATATCCGCTGGAAAATCAGAACCCACTTTGGAATAATATAGTAGCTCGAGTCATGGAGCTCAAGCCTTGCACTTCTTTGTAGCATTATGGAAGCCTCTTTTCTTGCCAATGGAACTCCCATCATCTTGCTTGATAGTGTTAAATAGCTGATCAAGCAATTTTCAAGTTGTAATCTCTGGTTCTCAATCTCCTTGCCCATCTTAGAACCTCTGCTCAGAAAGGATATATCATCAGGAAAAGGTGGAAGTTTTAAGTCCCTTAATGCATGCTCAAGTGATTCAATTCTTGCAGTAGAACTCCATCCTAAACTTGGGAAATACAACTCCTCCATAAAGCTCTCATCACCAGAATCCTCCACTAATGCAATCTCAGGACAAGGCCAATTTGAAGGATTTGCTTTGGCAGCAGCCACAATGTCCCCCAATGACTGATCCAAGGCTTCATTGAAGGCAGTGATACAGTGGTTTGGACTAACTTCATAATCACTCAACTTGGCAAGCACCTCCAGTGCAGAACTCAGGTGAGTCAGAATGAGTTCTCTTGTTTTCACACAATAAACAATAGGTTGTAGGGGTGACTCACTTGCCAGCCACTGCAACCCTTCCCTTAGTTGCTCGTCACTGAAAAATCCATCTGAGTGACCTGTTTGTTGATTACCAACAAGAAATTTAACCAAAAAGCTGTTTACCCGAGACTTGTCTATTTCATGGAGGCCCAATTCATTAATTATAACAGCATAAGGATCTAAAACCTCTGCAGTGTATGAGCAACTTAAGATCAACAGGGGAAGGCCGGAATCAGAAGGTATTGACATCACAAGATTATGGAGTTGAACTTTCTGAAGCTTCCATGGGATGCTTTCAGATACAAGGAACAGAAGCGCACTTGCACCAGATATAGTATCATTCACATGGTAGAACTTCCTCTCCTTAACAATTGAAAAGCAGCAGGTTGGATCAGGACCAAATTGACCAGGAACCCATTTCTTCCATATTGAAAGGCCAGGAGATGAAACAACAATATCATCGTCTTTTTCAGATGGCATAAGCTTTGAAAACAACCATGGCTCTGCAGCCAAATGGGAAATCTGCATCATCTGCATCTGTTGGTCTCCTTCTAGAATGTCCTGAGAACATAGAATAACTTTCCAGCACAGGCATTTAGCTTTGGGGTTTCTTTTGCCAAGTATACCACCTGTTACATCTGAAACATTCAGCCTAGACCACGATCTTTCATGTTTCTCAGATCTCTCCCTCATGACATGATCAATGTCAAACTCTCCAGGCATGCTTGGTTGCTACACGTGAAAGGTAGACGTTTAAAGAAATTAAATCAAGTTGAAATAAATACTCAACTAGAAATTAGTTTGTCAACTAGTTTAAGCATGTTTCTCAACAAAAAGAAGAGGGAAAGAAAAGTCTTGATTTGACCATTCCAACTTCAGCGTCAAACAAATCATCACCTCATTTTCACAGGATAATGATCAACAAACTCAAGCATCTATAAATGCTTCAGACTATCATAGCAACTAGCAAACGCAAATAACGATCAACCTGTATCATGATATACAAGGAGAAAAAAAGTGATCATTCTCCTTTATTGGGCGATATACAATTTGGTAATGGATGATGGCCTCAATTCATTTAATAATGAACACTCTGGGTAACATAAAGAGAAAGAGGCATGGTAGCTATTTTCTGAAGGTCTAATATCAATAACATATTCTGAAGAGCAAGAGAGTTCAATTAGACAATTTTTTGTTAAAGCAAACCATGAAGAACAAAAGACTGAAAACCCAGTTTCTTATAAATAAAAAAGGAAAAAGGCAATGATACCCAGGAGCAGAGGACACACAGGAAACAACTTGATGCAACTTTTTCCTCTTTTGCTATTTTCTTGTGACATAAATGCATACTATAATAAACTAGAACATATAGAAGAGGAATATATGCTACTAAAACTAAAGAAATGAAAAGGCTGCTTACATCCTTGTTCTGTCGAATTGGTGGTCCTAATGGCAATGAATTTAGTGCAGCATTTGCTGCCAACTGCCTTTGCTCGCGTAGTTCCTTTAGTTTTAAAGAGCGCCGCCTCCATAACCTTGAAGCAGAAAAAAATCAAACAAGTGAGAGTTATGGTAAGAGTGCTAGACTTCAACTTACAGTTGAAAAGTTGAACAAGCCATCAAACCTTAAGATCAATTTGAGTTTTGCCAAAGCAACTTCTTCCGCTAGATAATTTTCCATAACTTCATCATTTTCATCTTCCACAACTTCACTCTTTTCATTTTCTTGCTGAGAATCTGAAGGTTCTTCATATTCAAAGTTATTAATTTCAAGACTTTGTGGTAATGAATTTTCTACAGAATAATCATATCTTTTAAAACTGGGGGATCTGTCTTGCAGAGCTGTTCCCGCTGTAAAAGTGGGGGATCTCTCCTGTAGAGCTGTCCTTGCTGTACAACTGGGGGATCTCTCTTGCAGAGCTGCTCTAGCTTTAAAACTCGGGGATCTCTCTTGCAGAGCTGCTCTAGCTTTAAAACTCGGGGATCTCTCTTGCAAAGCTGTTCTTGACACAAGCTGAATAGAACCTTCTGAGCCAAACATCTTTTTCTCTGGAGATATTCTGAAAAGAGCATCACCATTTTGTTTTTCTTCAGTCACAACTTTGGCTGGCTGGGATTTAGGAGAAGTATGAGCTACTGAGAAACCCCAATGTGGAATAGAGGCACCAGTTGCCTGATAGTCATCTTGACACTCTTGATCAACCACCGATGTTACCATCATGGACTCCTTTGCTTTCCTATTTCTTGGGGATGCAATGGCTTGAGAATCGGGCATTTCTTCATCAACTGTAGGAACAGAGATCTTTCTTTCAACAGAAGGCATGGCTTTTATGTGAGGCTTATAGAGCTTGTTAAGTTGAATTGCTTTTGCTGCATCTAGCGAGGATGTCACTTGACTAGAAGCTAAAATATCCTCAACTATACTTCCTGACCTTTTCAAAAGGACTAGTTTTGAACACTTGGTAGGATAGTCCTTATCACTATTGAGAAACGGGCCTTCCTTCACCATATATGGCTCCTCAAATTCCTTTATCAAAAATCCATGATAGTCTAAAAGGCTTTCAATGTCCTCTTCCTAAATTCAATTATCAAATTACAGATGTAAGACAAGTAGAAAGCTCCTGAACAAAATAGAAAAAATTTTGATTTAACCAAGCCAAGGAAAAGGTACCTCCATCCCCAGCCACCTGCCAACATGAGTGACAGGGAGACCTTGGTTATTTAGTAGACCAGAGTGTAATGAAGCAAGTGCCTGGGTTCGCAACTGCTCAAAACAGCAAGGAGACAACATCAACCACATATTTCTGTAATTTTGTGCTACTGTTATGCAAACTTAAATAACTTCCAGCATTAATATGGAAAAGGAAAAGATCCAGTCATTTAGCAGCATATGCAGAAAACTTCATAATTACATCAAAGGAGATATTATAAATGTTTTTCCTCTGCAATTAAGATATACTAGGTCAACACTTCAAGAAGTATTGTACTGTCTATTGTCTTGAGAAACCTTGTCAGTTGCACCAAGCATCGGACAAATGATATAACATATATATGCCTTACTTCCAAAAATATGTTCATTAACACAAGGCATGCTCAACTTCAATCTCAATATTCAAGTATACACCTAATTTAATCAGGAAAATTCAACACTAAAAAGATGTGTCAGTGTACAGCAGCAAAAATAATACTAAAAAGAAACAAAAGCTAAAACCAATAATAATAGATTCAGCAACAAAAGAACTTGAATAGTTTTTCATTAATTTAATCAGGAAAACGTCATCAAGACATAGATTTAAAGTATTATGTAGTAACCAGCACATATCAAAGCCTGAATAATTAGGAAGGAAACAAAATCATAATATCGCGTAGCCTTCCATCAAACTTTATCAATTTAAAACGAAAAGTGTTCTAGTGTAGTGCGTTATTCTCTAATTACTATATGAGCAATGATATACATGGTACAAATAGGTGCATGCTCTCATGGAAATCTGAAAGGCTAAAATTGATAGTATAATTCTCATTTGTGTGACCAAATGAAATAGTTTCTCATACCTTTGCAAAATGAGCATGCATTAGGCATGCCTGAAGGTAACTTGCTTTCCTGGCAAGCCTAAAGAAGGCAATAAAGTTACCCGTTCTGCAAGCTCTGGAGAAACCAATCATTTATATAATTAAACCTGGTTTAACATATTAACCAGCAAAAAAAAAAAAAAAATTAAGGGGAAGTAACAACCTTGCAACGTCACGGGAAAATAGCACTTCAGGTGTTTGTCTAATCTCTGGAGTCATCTTTGCAAGATCCAGTGAAAGCTCTGCAGGTTCAACCTAGCAGTAATTGCTTAATTTCACAAAACAGCATTTTAAGTGAAACCATTACAATTGAGATGCCACTGCAGATACTTACTTTGTACCCAGGATGCTTGTCGAGCTTGAGAAGCGCATAATAACCTCGAAATTCTTTTTCTGTTGGAATGTCTATTCCTTTCTTCCTGTGATCATCATACATCTGGAACAATTCGACTGATGTTTTATTCATCTGTTCAATATTGAGGTGTGCATCAAATCCCTCAGAAAAGCCCTCTCCTTTATTATATTCACATAATTCGTGCATGGCAATGATGTGAAGCCTTATCTGAAACCCACAGCAATCAGCAAGACTTTAGTCTAAAGAATAATCAAAGCGCGCTATGGCATTTGTGTCTACAGAACCAATGCAAATCCTTTGAGGCAACATACTACAACTTTGCTTAAAGCAAACAAATAAACAGGATATTCACAGAGTAAAAAAAATTAATGCAATGGTTGAAAGCATGTATTAAATAATAAGCCAGAAAGTCATCTTAGGCTGGCAGCAACTGTCATGTAACATCTGGAACATGGTCAATCTGCAGGAAATCCTATAAGTTCCACAAAGATAGAACTCAACAATGTCAACAAGTAAATCTACAATAGGAGCACTCTTTGACCAGATATGCAAAATAAATGTACCACCATTAGTAGAAATATTATCAAATTAAAATCGATAGCCATCTAGTATGCTCTTTGTCATACACATCTTTTAGAGCACTCTATCAAAGAACTCAGACCAACATGCATAAAGAAAAGACACAAGCAGGTTATAACATGAAAATGTTCCATCCCTTCCATTCATATGGACACAAGTAACTTCCGGATGTCAAATTTAATTTACTTTATTCAAGATGCAAAAACCTTTATGTATTATGTAAACAAACACTGAGGACACTCTGAGAAGAACAAACCATTTGCTCTAGCATAGCAATAGATTCTTGGTTAAAAATGTGCTGCATTCTCAGGTCCATTCGAATGGCTCTCATCCTATCCCATAGAAAGTTGTACAAGCCTAGAAACCTTTCATCATAAGGCTGATCTAGCAAATCAAGCAAATAATCCAGAGTCTTCTGTAGGATCGGCATGGGTCGTATCAAATTTGCTTCCCTCTCTGCAGTCCTATTGTACTGTGTAAACATAATGCACAAAAATCCATCTTGAGAAAACATTCAGGTTATATTAAATTGACTTTACAATAATTGCCTGTTTTAGTAAGAAAATACAAGTGGAAACAATTACCTTTTTCACAGCAAGGTATTTACTTGTTTGGTTTCTATCCCCATCCAAGCGTTCATATTGGTCAAGATCCCCTTTTCTCTCTCGTTCTGCTCTTTCTGACTCTGAAATACGAAGTAAACTAACTACATCAAACATTCTAATAATATCCTATTTAGGATACTTACACAAAAGAAGACAGCTACATTTTTAGAGATAATATACAATGTGATAGAATTTAAAGAAAAGAGAAATTGAATTGTCTAAGTTCTCCATATTGGAGTTATTTATCATGAAGAAATTACAGCAGAACCTTATTTCCATTCAGATTCTTATCTGAGTGAGAAAAGAAAAACAAAGAATGAACCCAAGACCTCAAATGGTGCAACCAAAAGTCATTCAATTAACAAGCTTGTACCAAGATCTAGCAGTAGAGACACATTGTACCAAGATCTAGCAGTAGAGACACATACCAGGACACATATCTGGACATAACCCGATAATAATACCAGATGATTCCAAGCCTTCGTAATCAGATAATGTTTGGTCAATGGGATAATCCCTTGCTGATTCTATGGAATGCGCTCCAGAAAACTTTTGCCTCTCCACAACAGGCTGCTCCCTTCTATTAGTAGAAACCCTTTGATCTGTAACATCAATGCTGGCTTCCACATTTTCACTCAATTCAACCTTGAAGCGAGCCAATCGCTTTGCCTTGGCTTGTATTTCTCTATAACTTACATGGAAAAAGTTAGGACAGCACAACAAATGTACTTTATAACACTGCCTTATGATATCAAGACATCCGACATTTTACCTTTCTGCATCATATTGCGTGAAATTGGAGTATTCCAGCAATCCTTCACCTGTGGAAGGCAAAGGAGGAGACCTTGTTCGTTTAGGAACAGAGGAGATATTGGCCCTGGTTGCAGTAGCAACAGCATTGTTTGAAGATGGCAAAGACCTCTGAGGAACTTGAGAATTAAGAGTACTTAAAGGAGCACTGGACCTATTACTCAGCCTAGGTGAGATATTAAAGATCAGGCATGAGAAACACACAATGAGCTCACAACATGTAAACAGAAATAACAATGAGGAAAGACATAAGAATTTGAAAAATCTGCTCACCTTTTAGAGTCATTTGAAACAAATTGAGGATTCTCCCAGGTAACTCCATTGGTTGATGTTACAGGTGGGGACCTGGTTCGTTTTGGGCCTTGGACGCCAGTTACTTGCCCCATAGAACTTCGTTCATCATCATAAAAATTTGCCTGAGGCGAGACTCTGGACTGATCTTGCTGAGCATAATTACTAAGCACCTTGGCATGATCAACCCGCCCGGAAGAAGACAAAGCAGCCCTATTACAATTATCAAAAGATACCACCAAGGAAGAGATGGGCAAATAAGCACACAGACAAAGATGTGTAAAATGTGCAGCCACACACATGCCCATTTAATGAAAACAACAAACTGAAGTGCCAACCAAAATTAACTGTTGCATACGATAGAAACAACTCCCCCGTGATAGTTCAAATGCAGTGAGGAATCACGAAAAAGAGGACTCACTCCTTATAAAAATCTGAATGGACACAGTTTTTCATGCTTCCTAATTGGACACCTAACATGGTAGGATGGCTGCAATGAGACCAAACTGTTAGGTATAACTCATACTTCAGTGAAGAAGAAGCTATTCAGACCTGTTCTGTTTAAAAATGTCAAACTTAACTCTTCCTTCACACTTCTGTTATAACTAACAGTGACATAATGCACCATTTACAAATGAAGAAATTTACAGTTCTAGAATTCAGGAAGAGGAAGCAAACAAGTAACATGATTACCTTAAGTGCATTAAGGAATTAAATATGCTATTTATGCAAAAACTATGGAATGAGGTAGAACATACCTCGGATTGGTAGTTTGACCAGATTTTCTTGAATTTTCTTCATCTCTAGAAGCTAAAGGAGGTGATCTAGTTCTTTTCAGTTCTTGAAATTGGGCAATCTTAGCAGTGGCACTGGTTCCAGAGTTACTTGAAGCAACAAATGACGTGACAGCAGAAGGCCTAGGATAATTCTGGGTCTGGGCATGATAATTTTTAAATAACGATGTTTGCCCATCATCCAATCTTTGAAGAGGTTCAATGGGCCTGAGAGAAAATGAGGCACCAATAAGGCACTATGCGATGTAATAGACAGTGGATGACAAACACAAGCACATCTTTTGTTGGGTAGCTTATGGCTGCATTTGCAGTGCAGGCTATTCACGTCCTCGCAACATTGTAACTCATACGAGGAAAACGGAGAAAAGAAGGCTTTACTAACATATGGATTTAGTTAAAACATGAACCAAAAAAGCCTCCTAACATGATTGACTCTTTTACCAAATAGAATAGCACAAATGAAACAATAAAAGAAAAACAACAAATATAGAAAAGTCGGAGATTTGTGTAGTTACCTGCGCACTCCTGCAGCTGGATAAGGCCCTGCAGCAGGACCAGGGTTTACAAAGGCTGAAGGAGGTGACAGCACTCTCTGGGAAGCCTCAGGTCTTCTATTATCAGAATAGTATCAATAAATTTTCCTGAAGAACATGTGATAAAAAGAACAGCTTTGCAATACATAACCAAAGCAGTTTAGGTTACATGAACTAGTGTTGAAACTTCACCAGTTGTCATTTTGTCAAGGTAGCCAAAATCCCACCAATAAAACTTTATGAACCTGGCAACTAAATCATTGAAGTGTATAACTATTCTTTTCTAGACCCAAAGCTGAAGCAAGTACAGTGGATGTATAGCAACATGTCTGAAACAGTTACTTTAGCATGCCTCTGAACCTTTTGCCAATCTTATTATGGAAAGGCACGGCTTACTGATTTCTGGTGACTTTTTGTTAGCAAGTGTTCAAATATGGAGCTCTCCAAGTAAGATACCTCTCTAAGCAACTCAAAGGTGTATCTTGCTCATTCTTTTGAACAGGAAATCCCCATTTAACCAAATGTTAAAGAAAGAAAAAATCAGAATAATAGCAGTGTCTCTACATCTGTCTGCTTGTGTGAGAACAGCACTAATATAACATTAATTCTGTCTCAGACATAAAGCATACAAAATTTCTCACTGCACCGCCGTTTATAAAAGGAGACTGTTAAAAGAATAACATAATAACGAAAAAAAAACCCTAGAAGAAATTGAAATGGATGGATTCTTACCTTACACCAAAAGCTTGGTACGTTCTCGCAGCTGGACCGGAGTTTTCAAAAGGCAGAGGAGGTGAACGCGGCCTCCCTACAACTTCAAATTCCCTATCATCAAAAGATCACGACACTATAACTGATTAGCTAAGTTCTTTAATAGGCGAAAGAACATTCGGAATTTCGAAAACCGAAAACATTAAAGAGACTCTTGCATTAAAAGGCCAAACTTTCAGATTCATCGAACAAAAATATTCTTTAGCTTGAAGAATCAATTAAAAGTACATAAATTTAGAAAGCAAGAGAAACAACAACAAGAATAACCCCCAAAAAAAAAAAAAGAGCGTACCTGGGAGGAGGAGCAGGGGCGAGATTGGGAAAAGGAGGAGGACGATTCAACTGACCAAACGGCACGTGTTTTGCCGGAACGGATGGCCCTGAATCTCTTCCAAATCCTGAAGAATTATACGCCATTACTTCTCCTTATTCTTCTTTATTCTTCTACTGTATTAGTAATTCATCAGTGACTCTTAGCGCTAACTCTTCTCCGTTCTTCGAATCGGGGGAAAGAGAGATGGAACCGACTGTAAACGTCTTTCGTTTGCCGGAAGTCTGAACTTCAGAGCTTACAAATTAAACGGCATCTGTTTTCTTGTTTTTCTTTTTCCTTCTTTGGATCGAGTGATGATAAACGCCCCCCACCTGATTTATAATAGTCCCCCGATTTTATGCGACAGAGGACCATTAAATTAACAACAGTATAGATAAGTAACTGAGTCCACGCTTAACATGGCCCAAGTCCAATGGATTTTGAGCTCAATAAATGGGCCCATATATGGGAGATTCTGAATCCGACGTCTCCTTTTGCTGAGTTCATTTTCCAAGGAACCTATAAAATCATACACCGCGATTCGAGATTCGATCGACAGAAACGGTGTCTTAAACTCTTAAACTCGTAACAAAATAGAAAGTAAAGCAAGCAAGCAAGCATGGCGACGCCAGGTTCGGCTCAGAGGTCGGAGGAAGAATAGCGGGCCATTCTCTCACCCGAGCAGTTTAGGATCCTGCGCCAGAAAGGAACCGAGTAAAACCCTCTCTCTAACTTCAATCAATTTTCTAAATTGTTCTCTTTAATGAATTTACATCAATTAGGGTTAGTCAATTAGTCTCCGATTGAATATTCAGTTAATTACCGATGGGTTCCAAAATAAAATTATTGATTTGAATATTTAACGAATTCTAAATTAACAAGTTAAATTTATTTGTTTGTTAGAAACGTTTTAATAAAAAAAAAAAATGTGACACAAAATATATGATGATTCAGTCTAATTTAAATTTACGTCTATTTTACTAAGCTTTAGGCTTACTCACATATCTTATTTATCAAAGTGTTTATAAGAATATATCATAACCATTACAAAAAGTAAAAGAAAATTCATTGTGTATAGAGAAAATAGTTTTTGCGTAGGAAGAAAAAGTAAATGTTATTCCTTCTTAGAAAAGCCTATTTTTATAAGTATAATAGGAGAATTTTCTTTAGGCAAATATTCTTTTTAAGTAATTTTTTTATCTTCTCATAAATTTTATCATAAAAGGGATTATAAACATTTTTAATTTAAAAGATAATTATTTTTTAATAAATTTTTTAATTTTTGGAATAGCAATACTTTTCTATTTTAACTAAATTATTTAAAAAAGAAGAACCATTTTTAAGGTTTGACTCGAAATTTAAGGAAGAATAAAGGTTTACCAATTTTCAGTATTAACTTACTAATGCTAAAAACTTGTAGTTTGGGCTGAAAGTTTTATAGTAAGATTTCAAGTTGGTCTATTCGGGATCTTACTTTGTGCTTAGGTTGGTATTATATCTCAGTTTTTTGGATTCATGGTTAATTTTGGCGAGCTTTGACAGTGTAGTCGACATTTAGCAAGGATTTTATTAGCCTCGAAAAAGACTTATGTTGCCTCGAGAATGGCTTACATGGCTTCGAGAAGGACTTATGTAGCATCAAAAATGTCTTGTAGATTATCTTGGGGAGTTAGTCCTAAACAGAATCTTCTTGTGGGGCGTCGATCCTCCGCACAAGGTCTTGTATGGAACTTATGACGGCCTTATATAAGTGCTTATGGTGGCCTTGTATAAGGGCTTATAACGGCCTCGTGGGAGAGCTTAATTGATCAATTCGTGGTACTTAGTGAAAATTTAAGTGGGCTCTTTAAAAACCTAAGTGACATGCTCGGATTTTTATACAAAATCTAAGTGAGTGGGCTCTTTGAGAGTCCAAATGACCTACTTGGGTTGGGTTTCTAAGTAGTCGAATTTAAGAAAATTAGGTGCTCAGATTTCTTGATGAGAAAGTTTCTATCTAAGAGCCTATTTGAAAACTCTCAAAATTATGATACAAAAAGTGTAATTCTTTAAATTTTTGAGGGGCTGAATGATAAAAGCCCTTTAGAACTTTATGAAACCTATGATTTGTCTTGTCAAACTCTCTTCTTCTTCTTTTTTTCTTAAATTCGAACACTTCTTTTCTTTTTTTGCACACATTTCTCTTTTTTTTTAAGGGTTGCTCATACTTATTTTTTAGTTGTTTATACCTCTTTTCTTTTTGACCATACAGGAGTTGCTCTTTATTTCTTCATACAGCACCTACTTATACATTTTTTTTATATGATTACACAAGAGTTGTTCTTCTTTCTTAACGCTGCATTTATTTATAATTATTTTTTTATGACATGAGTTGTGTTTCCTTTATGTTGCTCTTGCTCATACTCTCCATTTTTTATGATATGAGTTGTTCTTTCTTTTTTTTCTCTTTTTTTTTAAAATCCGAACAGTTGCATTTTTTTTACTCTGAGTAGTTTTTTTTCTGAGCAATTTTTTTTACCCCAAGTAACTTTTTGTCATTTTTTACGTGTAGCTATTGGCACTTCCATCTTTTTTTATTACCAACTCCGACGAGATTTTGTCAAACTTTTTTTTAAATTCTGAACAGTTATGCTTATGCTTTCTTTTTTTTTATACACCCAAACAGCTTCTTTTTTCACGAGGCATAACTTCCTTTTTTTTACTCCTTTCAAGCAGTTTTTGTCAATTTTTTTTACGAGGTGCCTAATGACAAGTTTATTGTCTTTTTTTTCTTGTCAGTTTTTTTTTTGTTTTAAGGCACTTGAGGCATTTCTTTTAGTGCCCTGCATGGACATTTTTTTTAATAACTCCGAACAGCTTCTCTTTCATTTTTTTAATTCCCTTCTATCACTTTGTTTTCTTTTTGTCTTCTTCAATTTTTTTGAACAAATAATAAATGGTTGCGTATCTTTTTACATCTGTGTTGTTATTTATTTTTTTCCTCAATATTTTGAAGATGTGAAAGTAACTTATGTAGATCAAACTTTTTTTGCAGATAAAATTACTCTACTACATAATCTATTCAAAAAAGAATTCTGGGGCATTAGCGTAAAAAATCTTCAATTGAATTAATCATCACAAAAATATTTTTTTTTAAATCAAATATTGATATGTAAAGTAAAAACTTATCTTTTTGTTGTTAAATTTCATTGTTAGTTTTCATAACTTTTTGTTGCGTTTCCCGCAAACAGCGCCAAACTATTGACCTGAAAATTTGTTCAACTTTTAAGTCAACGAGTTAAATTTATTTATTTGTTGAAAACGCTTTGGTAGAGATAAAAAATAAAGGAGAAAGAAGAAGGACACACAGTATATAGTGGTTCAGCTTAATCTAAGATTATGTTCACTTTACCGAGCTTTAAACTTACTTACATGTACTATTTATTAAGGTGTTTACAAGAAGGCACTATGGTCATTACAAAGAGTAAAAGAATATACATTGTATATAGAGAAAATAATTTCTGCATAAGGAGAAAAAGTAAAAGTCCTCTCTTTCTTGGAAATGCCTCTTTTTATAGGTGTGATAGGAGAATCCTCTTTAGGCATGTATCTTATTTAGGCAAGTCCTCTATTTTCTCATAAATTCCATCCTAAAACGGGATCATACAAATCTCTAATTTAAGGGATAATTATTTTTTAATAAATTCTTTGATTTTGGGATAGCAATACTTCCATATTTTAACTAAACTATCTAGAAATGAAGAACCCACTTTTTTAGGGTTTGACCCAAAATCTAAGGGGGAGCGAGAATATTTTTGTTAAATAGGTTGAAAGGAACTGAGGAGTATGATAAGTTCTTTGAAGATGAGATTTACAACTGCGTGGGTTGTGTGGGAGTCCGCTTTATAAATCCTCTACTAAATTCAACTCAGGTTGTGGCTAGCCTGCTTTCTTGGAAGGTTTTTTTAGAGCCATAAATCACTCTGTAAGTTCTTCTTATATTAATACAAATATAGTTGGAATTGTAGTTATGATTATTGTTGTTGTTGTTTCTGCAAGATTGTTTTGGTTGTGTGATCTTTTAACCGTTGTGGCGTCGTTGATGAATGTTTCAGCCCAACCCTGATGAGAGAAGAATTGGGATTACATGTGCAGCTTGCGGAGGTCACTTGGGTCATGTTTTTAAATGAGAGGGATTCAAAATGCCTTCTGATGAGCACCATTGTGTTAATAGTGTTTCCATCAAGTTTGTTCCTGCTGATTCTTCTGCTTCCCAATAAAGGTTGCCATGGTGCTAATGCAAAGCATTTAGAAGACTGAAATGATGAGATCGTTCCATAAAATTAATTGTGGCTTCATTGCTGAATAAATCGTCAAACTTTAATGTCTTAGCACGGTATTGGTTATATTTGTAAGTTGCGAGATTGGCTTATGCTGCGATGTGAATTGCTTCTTTGTTTTCACTGTTTGCTCATAGACTATATAATGAGGGAAGATTTCATTTCTCTAGACAACCAAAACGAACTTGATAGTAAAAATTACATACATAAATATTCTTAAGGAAAAACTCATTCCAAAGTCAACAATATCAAATGAACATTAGAAGCTTGCGGCAAAAAGCAAGAATGGAATTAGTTACCCCAAAATTTCTCCTATTTCCATAAAATACACTCATGAACTTTGAGCTCATTTGGTTGAACTTTTCAAATAGAACTTTTTAAAATAGAGATTTTAAGAAAAAATCATTAATTTTTTAGTTATTAATTAAAAAAATTCTTTTAAAATAGTAGATCATTTGATTATATATTGTTAAAAGTGTTTATATGCTATTAAGTTATCAAAAAAATACTTAATAAAATATATATTCTAATTTTAAACAATTTAATATTTTTTATATATAAGTTTAAATTTATTATGTATTTTCTCAAATTAAATTTTTAAACATTAAGTAAAATTAATACCTAATAATCAACGAATCAATATAAATTATTATCTTTGGTACAAAAATTAAAAATAAAATAAAACTTATTTATTTAAAAAATAAAAGAATCAACAAAAGATTTTAATAAATTCTTGTAAAAATATGATGATTGTAAAGATAAAAAGAATTAAAGATATGATGACTTTAAAAAAAAAATTAGTTGAATAAGGTTAATTTTGATTAAGGGTATACTATAAATATAAAAAAACATTATTAAGGTATATGTGACTTTATACAAATATTAAAAAAAATTTAAAAAACCTCTATTTTTAAAATTTTAAAATTTAAGTTTTTGAGAGTAGAGATAAAATAATTTTTTTAATTTTTAAAAATTCTTCTTTAATTGTAATTAAATATCATTAAAAAATTTTAAAAAAACTTTTAATATTAAAAAAAAAACTCTTTAGTTGGTAAAAAAAGTTCAACTAAATAGACACTTCCTGTCATGGCCATCCATAAAGAGTAGTTCCATCCTCTGCAGTGCATTTGCTAGTAATGGATGGACTCATTTTCTGATCATCAAGACAGTTTCGCTAACATCAAGGATACTGAGAACACTTGAATCCATACGAGTCTCATCATGTTCTTCCTTGCCTCCTTAATTTTTGTGATAAACTGTATAGTTGATTAAAATCAATGTTCTATCATTCATGGGCATTTCATATTTACCTCCAATTAAAAGGTCACTCATGCAGTGAACTTTATCTTCTTCTAGATCACACAAGATTCAGAAGCTCGTCATAAACACTCAAAAAGAAGTTTGAAAACACGTGCCGTTTTCCTAAACCCCATTGCTAAGACATGCGACTCTCTGGACACATCCTATGGACCATAACTTGTAACTAGACCATTCATTCTTTTTAAAAGATCAATATCCATCAAATTTCATGGCATCCAATATATTTAATTACCATTGTAATGAAGACAGTCATGTTCAGGAAAAGTGAAACTAAGCTATGAGGAATGACATCCCATCCTCAATTCTTACCAGCTGCAAGTTCAGATTTCTCCATTCCATGCCTTGTTAGTCACAGAGGTCTGGAAACAGTCATCAATTAAGCATCCTACCAACAAGGAAAAGAAAATGCACAAACCAGGCAAGACTTAAAGCAGGAGTTTGACCATGAAGAACGTTGGGAATCAAGATTTCAATAGGCATCTTCAAGTACATCAGAGTCTCATTTCAAAATATTGCTTCCCTTGTCTTAAAATTGACCTGTGATTCAATAAATAACTGATGAGTTGACAACATCAGTGCTTATACAGAAACCTATTGCTACACGAAGTTGTTGCACGATCGTCAATAAGAATAAAAACCTACTTCAAAAGCAGATTATGTAAAAGGAAAACTACACTTTTCAATTTCCTACATCACATTTCCATTTATGCTGAAAGGCAATCTTCAAAGTTAAAATAAGAGTTCAGCTACTAATTTGCATCATTTTCACTTCCCTTCGTCATTCTTCCTCCTCTGGTTGCATGCCTTCAAAGCCTGAACCTCTGTTAAAACATTAATCAAACACAACACAATTTTAAAAAAAAAGAAAAACTTAAAATATCCAAAAAGAACACAAGATTTATGAAAACTTCAAGAAAATAATCACTCAAATGAAGTAAAGCAGTCAATTTTAGATCTCATGAATTAAAATTTTGGATACCAGATTTATTCTTTCAATAACATCATCACAAGAAAATCAAAATAACAACCCAAGATTTTTCTTTTAAATTTTTATTCCAAAAAAAATCATAAAACCTCAAATGTGACATTCCACTTCATAAACGATACACAAAGAAAGCGAAAAGCATACCCATCTGGCAAGATTTCCAGTTCCTGTTGCTCTTAACAAGGCAATCCTGCACATAAATCACAACTCATTATTAGGACTTAGGGTTTTAGGTCTCTTCTACATAATAATAATAATAACAATCGAAAGAATATATATTCAATTTACCTGTAAAGAGAGGTAAAGAGAAGCGCATTCTTGAAGCTGCTTCACGTTCTCATCATCATCGTCTGCATCGCTCTGGTGACGAGGTGGGGGCGCTGACGGAACTCGTAACTGGACCGGATCGGTTTTTGCGTTGGTTCGCGGTGGGTCCATTTCTTATGTGGGTTAATTTTCTTTCGTTCGGATTCGAGCTTGTCAGACAGCATGACCCAAGTTGCTACTTGGTAGCAACCATGGCGTTTCGTTTGTGTTATTATCCTGTTGTCGTCACCAATACCTCTTTTTTTTTTATTTAATTACTACAATTCAAAATCTTTTTTAATTATTATTTAAAATTCTAAAATTGAATACATAAGATCACATTTAGAATCTAATATAACTAAATTAATGGATTCAATTTGATCATATTATATATAATCAACCTTTTATCATTTTGTTTAAAAAAACTAAAATCAACCTTTTATAGATTAAATCGAGTATTGTTCCAAGTACCTAAGAAAACTAAACACCTAACACTAGTCTTTTCCCTTTTTTTTTTTCATTGTTAACGGATCATTTAAGTAAGTTTTTAAATTATATGGATTAAATCTACTTTTTGTTTAAATAAAAATAATTAATTTAAAAAAATTGAATTATATTTTAGAATAATCATAGATATTATTACTAAATCATATTATCATTTTTTTTAAGAAAAAGTTTTTCTATGCCTAAAGGTAATATATCGGATCAAAATTATCATCTCTTTTATAAATGTCCAAATAATTCTCTTTAAGTGATTCTAAAGATCAAAATTTCATCCGTTTCAAACTTGAATTTCTTTCTAACGAGTTTTGAATGACATAGAAGTTTTATGTTAGTCCTTTTTCATTGGCAAATCACATAATGAGACAGTTTTTAGAATATATGATTCTATTGTTTAGAGGCATTGATCGATAACAAAATATGATTTATTTGTTAAGGTTTTAACAAAGAAGAACTATTAATGCGATGCTCTTTAGAATACCATGCAAAATTTATAGTAACTTTCGGGTGATCTACGATTTAGGTGGTTGGGTTCTGATGTATTTTTGTGTAAATTTGATAAAGAAGGTGATCAAAAAAAAGGTTTTAATGTTTGAACCTTAAAATTTCAATAGATTTCTGTTGGCTCTTGAATTAGTTTTGAAAGAGGCTACAACTAGTGATCTTCAATTCTATTTAGTGCCATTTTGGATTTAGGTGCATAATCTGCTATTAGTCCATATAAATGTTGAGATTACGAAGTTTATTAGAAACAATATTGGCCAATTTTTGGATGTAAATGCATATGGATTTGGCTCATGTTCTTAAAAGTTTATGCGTATCCATGTTAATTATTTATTAACCAATGACTTTGAAAGAGTCTTTTTCTTAAATTGGGTTTGAATAAAAAGTTGCTCTGGTTAAAATTTAAGTATAGGAAGCTACTGAATTTATGTACTCTTTATGGATATTTAAATCACTCATATTAAGAATATATGTAGGATTATCCAACAATTCTAAATAATTTGAGCAACTACTGTTATTCTGAGAGTATTTAAGTAATAAGGGTCGGTTTTAAAGGGTAGAGGATTTTCTGTTTGGAGGAGATGGGTACATTAGGATCTTAGGAACCTAAGGTATTGCAGAAAGGATTGAATTTGGATGGTCAACCTAAAAATTATATATTGCCAGTTGTTGCTAAAAATAATGTTTTGATGGTTGTTAACAAACAAAATTTAGGCGATGGTCCAATGTTTGGCTTGAATGGTTTAGATAAGGGGATATTTCAGGCTTTTTAAAATTTTGGTGGAGGGAGAGTTCTTCAAAATGTTGATTTAATGGCAAATAATTCCTCCCTCTTGACTTAGACTATTGTTTCAATTTTTTAGGATAATACAAAAGATTATATTATCAAGTAATGGGATAATAATTTAAAAGACTTTAGTTTATAAAATTTAAAGAGACTTTATGACAGATATGATGTTAGAGTATGTGCTTACGCGCCATTCCAGTTTGTATGAATATTTAGTTTGTAATATTTATATAATGCATATTTTATTAAATCACTAATATCTTTTAATGAATGGTAATTAAGCTTGTAACATTATAGACATGATATGATCTGAGTAAGTTCATATCTGGTTTAAAGAAGTTTAGACCAGCGCTAAGAGTTAGCAGGTTATAATAGCCAGCGAGTTCTAATTAATTAGAACTTAATCAATAATGTCACAAAGACCTGAGAATCTACTAGTAATGACATAATTACAAAGAGTTACAATAGAGACTAAGAAATGTCATTATGAAAGTATCTTCTCAAATAAAGAGTTCCTGATCTACGTTCACCAATGAGGGTCTATCGGTGATACACATAGATTAGTGTATGTCTATATCTATATTGTACAGATGGTTATTCTTAGTTAACCATGAGCTTGGTTGAAGTTCATATAGACATACATGTATTCAGTTAGGACTGGATACTGAACAGACTCAAGAGGACCCCAATAGACATCCTATGAAACCGTCAAAGGAAGTTCCTCTCGAGTTAAGTAGTATTTGTGATCCTTCGACCTGAGCGCCACGGTGAACTTGTGGGAGATCCATCATACTTTGGTTCCACATATGTCAGAGACCTTTCATGGTCTGACCGCTACGTGTCGCTGGGTATGGTCCGATGCTCATGGAGTTCGGTGTGCGTAGATATGGGATCCGCCAACTCACATAGATGGGTAGTATATCCGAACTTCGAGATTGTATCTTGTAAAGTCTTATGGCCGTAAGCAATCCACCTGGGAAAGGAGTTTTCTACAGGTTCGAACATTATAGCAAAAGTGTTTGCGTAAATTGTTCATAAAGATACGAATATGAAGATAATAAAGTAATGGATGAAATTATCGGGATTTGACGGTAATGATCTATATCCCGTTCATCCTGGATATAATGACGGAAGGATTATACGAATATGGAGTAATCTCAACATGTATGGTCTGACGCGCTATTGTAATATCCGTAACGTGTGCGTGGGGCATCGTTCACGAACTTGTGAAATAGTTTCATTTGACGAATCGGGTGTGGACCTAGGGAGTCCCAATATGAAATGTACTCTTTGAGCACTTGGGCAGCGTACCGTATTGAATAGTTCAATACAGTAAAATCCAGCAATTTACTAAGGTTACGTTAACTAAAGTATATGGTCATATGGTGGGACCCACTTTAGGTTAACTTGGTAACCGAGTAAGGACATAAATGTAATTTCACTTTATAATTATTTAATTGTTTAATAATTCAAATAAATATTTATTTATTTAATTGTTGAATAAATAATTTAAGTTTAACTAAGGTTAAGAGTTAACCATTTAGTTAAGTTAGATTAACTATACTTAATGGTTAAATAAAAGTTAACTTAACCATGATTAAATTAGTTAACTATGGTTAAAATATTTAAATATTCTTTTAATGAACTAGAGTTAAGTGTTAACTATAGTTAGAATATTTAAATGTTAGTTTAACCTAACTAAAGTTAAGAGTTAATTATGATTAGGTTAGATTAAATTCAAATTGAAATTAAGTGTAATTAAGTGTTATGAAATGAAATTAAATTCATTTGTATAAATAAAACAAATGTAAATTAAATTCATAAGGTTTTTGTTAATTTGATTTTGCAAAATTAGATCAACCATTTTACAAAGAGAGAAAAGAGAAATTGTCTTCTAATTAATGGATTCAAGAGTTGAATTCATTATTTTCTTTTAAGGCTTAAAACTAATTTAGCAAAATAGGTTTTTGATTAAATGATCAAGTGTTAATCAAAAGAAAAAATCAAGAACACAAGTTTAAGTAGTTAAACAACTGCTGGATCAAAAGCTGTCATTCTAGATAATCAAACCCACCATTGTTGATTACTAGAATTGATCAAAGACAACATTTTGGTGGACTTCAACAATCTCCATCCAAAGGCTTCAAGGGTTATTTCTCAATTTCGTTTCTGATTAATATATTATGATTGTGTTTACTGCAATGTTTTAAGCTTCCGCTGCTTCATTATATGTATGCAATATGTATAAATTGTGATTAAACACAAAACCCACATGTATACACCCTAGAATGGACAACATCCAACATATGAGTCCATTGTGTTATTAGTCGGACACTTGCCATTGACCTAAAGATTAGTCTGTTAGGTAATCTGCCTACCTGCTCATATATACTTAAGATTCACCTAATTTTTATTCAATGTAGGATGTAACATTCTCCCATCTCAATCACGTGACACCCTCATCACGAATTAGCCTAAATTCAGGAGCCAACCTAACCCATATTAACAATCCCCTAAAGGCTATAGGAATATATTATTAGAATTTGTACTTACGTGTTATCCCATTGCTGTATGAATATTTTATTGTATAATATTTTTACAACACATTTTTATTAAATCGTTAATTTCATTAATTAAATAGTACAATGATTATTACGCTATAGACATTATATGATCTGAAGGAGTTCAGATCTAGCCTAAAAGAGTTTAGACCAATGCTAAGGGTTAGCAACACTGAGAATTATAATTACTAATAGTTAGCACTACTAAGAGTTAATAGGTTATAAAAGTCAGTAATATCTAAAAGTTAGGACCTTATTTGTAACGAAACATAGACCCAAGAGTACATTAGTAATAACATAGTTACAATAGGTGCTAAGAAATGTTATTATGCAAGTCGATTCTAAAATTCGATGTTCTTAGTCTTATTCACCGACGCGAGTCCGTTGGTAGAACCATTTCTAATAGATCAGTGTATAGTATACCTAGATGGCCTAGATAGTTGTTTTTAGCTGACTATGGATTTATCGGAAGTTCGTATAGCCTACAAGTATTCAGTAAGGACTGAATACTGAACGGGCTTAATGAAGACCCCAATAGACGTCCCTTGAAGCCATCAATGGTAGGTCATCTCAAGTTGAGTAGTGTACATAGTCTTTTGACCTGAGCGCCATAGTGGACTTGTAAGTGATCTACCATTCTTTGATTTCACATATGTTAGAAACCTTTCATGGTCTGATCGCTATGTGTTGTTGGGTATGGTCCGATACTTATAGAGTTTGGTGTGCGCAGTTATGGAATTCGTTAGCTCATATGAGTGAGTTATATATCTGGATACTCTGAGACTGTATCTCAGAAAGACTTATGGTCATAAGCAACAAACTCGGGAAAAGAGTTTCCAACAGGGTCAAATAATATTGCAAATGTGTTTACGCATATTATTTATTGAGATACGTGTCTAGAGATAAGTTCACAGATGAGTGCATGAAGATTTGACGGTGATGATCTACATCACCGCTCCTTTAGCATATAATTGACGGAAGGATTATACGTATGTGCGATGACATCAGCTTGTATGGTTTACTACACTGATTTGTAATATCCGTGACATGTGCGTGGGGCATCAATCTCAGACTCACGGAACAGTTCCATTTGACGAATTGGGCATGGACCTAGAGAGTACCGCAACATAAAGTGTACTCATTATGCACTGGGGCAGCGTACCGGATTGAATAATTTAATCCAGTAAATTTCAGCAGACTGAACATTTGCTTCAGTTTCTCTCGGGTCGTACATGTGTCAAGACTTATGAGTTAAGTATATCAATTAGTTAACAATAATTGTTGACCAATGAGATGTTGACACGTGGCGCATTGTAGGCCTATTATTGTTTGATTTAAAAATTATCAAAATTACCTTACTTATTGGACAAGTAAGATTATTATTTTATTCATTAAATTATTTATTGAATAAAATAACAATAGTAATATTTGATATTATAATTAAGTCAAATAATAATATTATAATACATATGGCACATGTTTTGTAGTATTTAATATTGATTAAATAAAATAATAAAATATGTATGCATGGGTTTATAAGCAAGGTGGGACCAAGATATGTGTTACAAGTAAGTGAAGAAATTATTTTTTTATTTGGCTTTGCTTCACACGACCACATACACTTTATATATAACTTATGCCTTTTGTTCTTTAATTGTTTAATGTAAACAAATGAAACAAAACATAAAGGGATGGCCTTTTTAATTGGTGGGGCTGAAAATGTTTCTTGCAAATGAGAATATTTATCATTTAGCCAAATTCATCCAAAAACACGCCTCATTTTTGTTCTTCTTCTCCGTTATTTATTGTAAACAAATGGAAAGCTAAATGGGTAAGTAATGTGCCATCTCTTGTCGAACAAGTGTTGTTCATTGAGGAAAATGAAGTTAAGCAAATAAAAGAGCAATGTTGCTCATTTTGCTTATGTTGAATCACACAGCCAAAGAAAAGAAAGAGAGAAGGAGAAACTTTAAGCTTTTAAGTGTTGGGCAAAAGTTCAAGTGTTGAACTTCTTCTTCTCTTCTTTCTAACTAGCCAAAGTGCTTAAAAGTTAAGCATATTAGTTTAAGAGTTAAACTAGTGTTCAAGTGTTGAATCTATTATTGAAAAATAGGCTGTCATTCTAGACTTTCCAAACCTACCGTGTTGGGAAACTAGAATTGTGAATGGGTTGCTTCATCGCGGTTCTCTAGTTCAACAAAGACTAAAGACTTGCCAAGGTAATAAATTCTTAATCCCTATATAATTTATATTTATGAGATTCATGTAAAAAAATTTGTGTTTATCATTAGAAAATTCGTATTTCGCTATTTTGCTCTTATATGTATGTGATATGTATACAAATTTGAATGATGACACAAACCCACATGCATGCACCATCGGTTTAAAATTACTCACATATACTATATACATGACAATTTTTATTGGAGGTCAAGATATAGGATTTTAAGGATTCACTTAGTCTGTTATACCTATTTTTACTATTCTTTAGAGACCTACATCCTATTTTCACTTGGTCTATTTGGATCTTCTCTAATACCATTTGTTATGGTTTCAACGCTTATCATTAACCTAAAAGACTAACTTGTTAGGTAATACTTCACACTCGCTCTATATACTTAAAATACAACTAATTTCTATTCAATATAGGACGTGACACTTGACTGTGACAATAATTTTCTCTCATATTAAAATTTCTAAAGGCCTTCAACCTGTGGTAACTAATGGTCCTATTATCCCATAAATTCCTTTTAGTCATATTTTAGAGCAACCTGCAAAAACTAAGGGCTTGTTAGAGATTACGTTTTCTTTAGGATTTGTCTCCTCAAGTAAACAATCTTTTAATGCCATAGAAAGCTCTACTTCTATAGTTCTTACCTTATCTTTTTTGTCATAACTCAATGAGAGAAAATTCATTATAAAGATCTGCAAGACAATAATTATGTAAGAAGGTAAGAATCTTTTCTCGTAGTGGTAAGTTAGGGGATGGTTCAAAAAATAGGAGTTCTTATGGCATTAAACTGAAGGAGGGTTTAGTGACTGGATTGAATAATAAGTGTAAAAGTAGGGCTGATTTGTGAAAGGCAATACTCTTCTTAAAAAAATTATTGGTGGCCGATTCTAACTCTACTGAATATACTGTGGCTGAGGTTCAACCCCACCAAGCATTATGAGCATATTGTGTTGGAATGCACGAAGTTTAGGGAGTCTTCATGCATTAAAAGGTTTAAAACTACTTCAGTCAAATTTTTTTTCTAATTTAGTTTTTATCTTCTGTTGAAAATTAGTGATTCAATAATCTTGTATGGATAAGAATTGTAAAGAATACCAAAATGAGAGTTATTATGAAGTTAAGTACGCATTAGGTGTATAAGAAATGAGTAAAACGGAAAGTCAAAAGAATGGGCACTATTCACGACAAGCATTGTTCAGGTGCGGGGGTTTACGGAGATACTGTTCATTGAGGGTATTGTGCATAGCGAGTACTGTTCCGCATCGTTATTGTTTGCGCGGCAACGTAAAAGTATTTTCTGTTTTGGCTCAATTAACTTCTTTAAGTAGGATTAGGACTCTTATAAGTAAGGACTTTTATTTCAACTAAGTTTAAGGTTTTTAAGAGTATTTTACTCACTATATAAACCCTTCTAAACACAAGAGAAAGATAAACGTATAAAATTTTAAGATGTAAACCATAAGAGAAAATAGATGAGCTAGGTAGGCACTAAATGTGTAGTGCACTAGGGTGTAACTTTTTGGAAGTGTTTTCTTTTGGTTCTTGAGTAAACAAAAGAAACACCATAGATTCTTTTGGCTTAGATACTCGGGCTATTTGTGTATTCCTTATAAAAATCTCTTATGATGAGATACTAAGGTCTTAGAGAAGTTATGGTGATCAATGGTAGATATTTATGGATCTCTGTGGGAGATACTAGGGTGGTCTATGAGAGATACTTTGGGTATTATGGGATCATTGATGATGTAAAAAGATACTTAATGATCTATATCAATAAAAAAAAGCTGGATCATGGATCCTCTATAAACGTAGGTATTTATGGGTCGAATCACATATATCTTATGTCTTATTGATTGATTTATTTTTTTTTTATCTTTATTGATGTGTTGATCGTATGTGTTCTTATTTATGGTATGAGTTATAATTTTCGTTGTGTATAGAGTCAAAAAGGGTATCAAGATTGTAGCTTAGATAATGTCATAGGGGTTTCAAACTTCTGAGCATAGTTTAATATCCACAACATCCTCGAAACAAAATTATTTGGTGTAACAGTTGAAAGGAGTAGACGCAATTTAGGTTTTCAATCGTCATTTCATGTGGATAACATGGGTATTAGTGGTGGAATTTTTTCTCTTGGGGATGACAATTGGGATGCTATAATGTTATGGAATTCTAAATTCCATATGGATTTACAAATAACTTATCCTTCTTGTAATATTTGGTGGGTAATGGGCTTTTATGAGAACCCTAATATGAATGAGCAGTTGAAATTTTATAAGATGATTGCGTGAGGTCAGTTCTTTACCATTACTATGCTCGGGGGGATCTTAACAAAAATATAATTATGTAAAATAAAGTATGAGGGTCTACAACAATTAGAACTTCTATGATTAATTTTCAAAATACAATTTGAAAACTTGAATTAGCTGATTTGGATTTTTTGGGTTCGAAATTCACATGGAAAGGTTTTATGGTGGACACTAGAGTTGTTTTAGAAAGATTACGTAGAGTTTTTAGGATTGATGAGTGGAAGTAGTTATTCTCGTGTGTTAAATTGGCTAATTGAGATTTTTTCTCGTCTGACCATCATGCAATGTCTCCCCCCCGTGAGTTTCTAATATGAGAATATTTGGCACCGTTAGCATCAGTTTATGTTTAACATAGTGGAATTAAATATGGCATGGATAGATATACATACCTTTTGATGTTTTCACAATGAATTTGATGAATTGAAGCAAGGCTAAGTATAATTCACAAGTAATTCTATTAATGTTGACAACCTAATTTACTAACATTTTTCTATGTTTGTAGAAAATCTTTTTTTTCTATGAAATCTCTCATTTTTTATAATCTTGAAACACCTCGCCCCCCCCCCCCCCCCCCCCTTCTCCCCTTCCCTCTTTTTATAGAGTTGAGGTGCCTCCCTAGAGAGGTACCATGCCTCTTCCAATGGTAACATGTCCATTAGGAGGTGTATTTGATAAATAGATTCGAGTTGACCCATCATGGCGACTTGACCCAAATTCTAACATCTCCTACTCACACATTACGGGTTCAACCCCCATTGCAAGATTCTCTACAATAAAGATACAAACATTATTTTCATACTAGTAAATAGGTCGTGCAACCTAGGGAGTGAATCTGCATTTCAGGAGCTTTACTATGCATCTGTTAGGAATAATATAGTAGCTTCAACCTTTAAAATAACATTATTAAATATTAATCAATAATACTCGTAGTGCCCTAAACTTGTCCTTTTAAGACATAATTACATCTTCAATCCCTCGAAAAATTATGTCAAATTATATCATCTTACTATGTATCCATAATCAAGTCAAATTACTCTCAAGTGACATAATTGGCCGGCCAATGGACACATTGGATAAAAGTCTTCCTTTTTCACTCAAAATTGATAATTCATGCTTAGCTGCTTTTTTGGATATGCTCTATAGACCGAATCATCCGTAGCTATAGGTTACATTCCAAGATAGCAAACACCAAGCATAAACCATAAATAACAGGTAAAAGTTCTAAGGTTACTATCATGAGGATAAATTGTATCCTCTAGATCACATATAGTGGAGACGTAGGGATCTATTCCCCATTATCTCTTGGCCGAACTTAGCACACATTGTATGAATCATATGCTACAATGTTTATTATTTCATTGATGTTATTAAAATATTGTATAGATTTTGGTTCAAGTGCTACTAAGTGTCTATCCTAAGCTCTCCAAGTTCTCGCATTCAATAGGTTATAACTAAGAACTCACATCTGGCCTTCATAGGTCATTTAGACGTGGGTAATCCAAATTGGTTATATATTTATATACAACCTCGTTTCACTCCATCTAAGGCGACAAACCTAACATCATATCTCATATCTACTCACTCTCTCAACGCTAAAGGCAGTTGCTCATGTAAGAGAGCCAATCTCTGACCTGAGTGACATCCTTAGTTAAGTTTTAAATAATGATATATGATGTGTATATATTATGAACATGGTGATAACAAATATGATAATACATAACATTTATTTGCATTCGTTCAAATTATACAATATACAACTTCAACTATTATTAAGAATAAACGGACTAAACTCTACGTAATCCAAGGAAATTCACATATCCAAGAAAAACATCTATTGGTATTGGCTTAGTAAGGGGATCAACTACCATGTGATGCATAAATATGTATTGTATTGATACTTTACGCTTAGTAATGATGTCTTTAATATAGTTGTATTTGGTATCTATGTATTTGGTTCTTCTATAGTATTTGGGATCTTTTGTAAAAGCAATAGCTGCCTGATTATCACAATAAACTATAATGGCTTCATTACAGTCATTTTGGAATCCCAAATTTCTAAAAATTCTCCTCAACCAAATACCTTCTTGCATAGTAGCTGAACAAGCTATAAATTCAACTTTCATTGTTGACAATGCTATATAAGTCTGCTTCTTACTACTCTATGAAATAGCCCATTTATTGAGTAAGAAAGCATAACTTGGTGTGGATTTTCTTTTATCAAGGTCACTTCCCTAATCTGCGTTTAAGTAACTAGTAAAACATAGGTCTGATCCTTGATAACATAAACAATAATTTATAGTTCTTTTAAGATACCTCAAAATCCTTTTCACAACTTTCTAATTCTCTCGTCCAAGATTCGACTGATATTGACTAACAAGCTCGACAGCAAAACATATGTCTGGGTAAGTATACATCATAACATACATAAGACTTCCAACAGCACTAGAATATGGTACAGTGGACATTGTCTTTTGTTCTTGTAGATTCTTATGGCATATATTAAAACTTAAAGCCTTGGATTTTGAAACAGAAGTATCCACATGCTTACAATTATACATGTGGAAGCGTTCTAGAATCTTTTGGATGTAATTCTCTTATGAAAGAGCCTAAAGTTTCTTTGAACAATCTCTTTTAATTGTGACTCCCAATATGTAGTCAGCCTCACCAATATCTTTCATATCAAAATTTTTGGATAGCCATCATTTGATGGACATTACAAACTCCATGTCATTTTCTGCTATTAAAATATCATCAACATAAAGAGATAGAATTGCAAACTTGTCTCCAAACCTTTTAATATAAACACAATAACCTTATTCAATAATTTAGAATAGCCTTATAAAATCTAATGTACCATTGTATGAATGACTATTTCAGGCCATAAATTGATCTTTGAAGCTTGCAAACTTTGCGCTCTTGGCTTTTAACAACAAAACCTACCAGTTGTTCCATGTGGATTTTTTTATTTAGCTTTCTATTAAGAAAAGCTATTTTTACATCCATTTGATGTAATTCTAAATCTAAATGTGCAACAATAGCTAGGATTAAGCGAATTGAAGTAAACCTGACAATAGGAGAAAAATTTTCCTCGTAGTCTATACTTTCTTGTTGGGTATATCCTTTTGCCATCAGTCGAACTTTGTATCTATTAACTGAGCGATTTGCCTTACATTTTATTTTGAGAATTAATTATTCCTAATGGCTTTACGTCTTGGCGGTATATCAACCAAACTCCAAACTTGGTTTGCTCTTATTGATTTTATTTCCTCTTTTAAAGCATTCCTCCACGTTTCCTTAACAGGACACTCGAGAGCCTCTCTAATTATTTTGGGCTCTTCATCATCATCTGGAGTAACAATATAAGCCTCATTTTTAATTGAAAAACACCTTTTATGAGTTTTTGAACGCTCACTACTTCACAATAAAGAGTTATTATTTTCACCAATCAAGATTGGCTCAGAATTGATATTATCTCTCTCACTCAATTGAGATGGTGGAAGTAATTCTTGTGTGCTCCCACTATTGATAATAGGGTTAGATATCATCTCTTGAGTTCTAATCAATTGTTGACTCTTATTAACCTCTTCATTATTTACCATCTCAAATAGATGATTATCCTTATCAACATTTTTTTTTTAAGAAAAGTGGTTTTCAATAAAAGTGACATCTCGGGACTCAATTTCTGTTAACCTTCCATCCGAATCTTCACCTATAAATACATAACCTTTTGAATTTTTAGAGTATCTAATAAAGATACATTTCTTCCCGCTTGGTCCTAATTTACCATATTTGTGGGAAGAATCTATAATGTATGTTGTACATCTCTATGGATGCGAATCATTCATAAGGTGTAGAGGAAACAGATTTTGAAAGTATACGATTAAGCATAAAGGTTGCAGTTAGCAAAGCGTCTCCCCAAAAATGAATTGAAAGGTTAGCTTAAGTCATCATTAACCTAACCATCTCAAGCAAGGTTTTATTTCTACGTTTTGCAATACCATTTTGTTGCAGCATTCTAGGAATTATTAATCCTTTTTGTTCACATAATTCCTTAGATTGTTTAGATAGATACTCTCTCCCTCGACCGGTCTGTAGAGCTTTCACTTGCTTGCCTAATTGATTCTCAACCTCATTTAAATATTTTATGAAGTAATCTAATGCTTTAGATTTGTTAGAGATCAAATAGACATGACCATATCGAGTGTAGTCATTTATAAAGGTAATAAAATATGAAGCTTCATGCCTTACTCTAACATTCATTGGTCCACATATGTCAGAATGGATTAGTTGTAGAGGAAATTCAACTCTAATGCCTTTACCAAATAGTTTTCTAGTAGTTTTTCCTTGTAAACAAAATTCACATGTATGCAATTCAAATTTCTTATTTAGTCCTAATAGACCATTACGAGTAAGTCTATTCATTCTATCTTGCCCAATATACCATAATCTAGTATGCCATAAACAAGCATCCATATCATTATTGCTAGATTCTATGAATAAGAAAAAACATACATTACGATATTATAATATTCTATGTTCAACATAATAAAATCATCTATAGTGAACCCACAACCATAATAAGTAATGTTATATGAAATCTTAACACAATCATCTTAAAAATACAAACTATATCCTAATTTCAATAGGGATACCACACGACTAAATTTCATCGAATATCATGAGCAAAGAGGACATCATATAGGTACAAGATCTGGCTTTCTTGCGAATTCAATTTGCAAGTGTCAATCCATTTAACTTTAAATCACGAATTATTTCTCACATAAATCCACTTTGTTTTACTTGGGATTCGACAAAATTGCATAAACGCATTTGTCTCTAGCTACGTGGTTCATGACCCCTAAGTCTACAGTCCACATAAGAAGCAATTCCGTAAGTAATACCGTACTAGAAATAAAAATTTCAGAAACAAAGCATTCATTATAAAAATTAAGACAAGACAATACTTTCTTAGGCTCAGTGCATTCATGAGTATAGTGATCTAAATTGCTACAATTATAGCAAGCCACTTTGGTCTTGTCTTTCTTTCCACTGCACTTACCTTAGTGCTTGTGTTGCTTGTTTCCTTACTTTGGTCCCTGACCGGTCTCAACTGCCTTGCCTTTGCCCTTCTATTTACCAGAATGTCTTTTGCACTTGAATCCAAATGTCTTGTTGGAATTGGACTCTGCCACATAGGCTTCAACGTTTGGTTTTACTGCCTCAAGACACCCATCCTCCAAGTCCAAATGGCGCGCAATATTATCAATGGTCTTAATGCTATTGTTGTGAGTCATATTAACTTTTATATGTTCCCAACTGGTCGGTAGAGACCGAATAACAGCTTGAATTTATTGTTCATCAGCGAGGTTATGCCCTGTAGATTTTAATTCCATAATTATGTTTGACATGTCATTTAAGTATTATTTCATCATCTTAGTAGAGAGCTTCTTGTAAGTGTCAAACTTAATGGTCAGAGCTGTCTAAGTTTAGTGACTGACATCCCTCCAAACTTCTCTTACAAAGCGACCTATATAGCATGAGCAGTCAGATATTACTGATACTCATAGACTAGATCATCACTATGGAATTGATAAGAATTCATCTTGCAGTGGAATCCTTATTTTTCTAGGCATTACATGTAGCTATGTCACGCCTAAATTGCCCGTTGTTAGCGTTTTCCTCATCAGCTTTGGGCTCATCCATCGCATTATTAATAACCTCTAAAACCTCTTGCCCATCAAGTAAATAGTGAATTTTTAAATGCCATAAGTTATAGTTATCATTATTCAATTCTTCACCCTTATTTAATTTAGCTATAATGTTCTTTGAAGCCATTAATCACTACTACAAAGGACAATATATGAATGCCTAATTAATTCATTATGTTGATATACACATTACAAGTTGCAATTTCAAATCAAGTTAACGAAAAGTTTTCATAGGAATTAAGTGAGAAAGTTTACTACATTCCCAATCATCAACTTAATTCAAATGTTAAATTTCTTTTAACTTTATTTAAACTGTAACTTATAAGTTCTAAATGAGAATTCACTTTAGAATTCTACCAATCTTAGCCCACGTTCTAAACTTAACATCATAATTATTGTAACACATAAAAAAATGTGTACATATAATAAAACAATTACATTACAATATAAAATGAAGAAAATGAAATACTTAATATTTATTAGTTTACATTTTCTTCATTTTCACTATATATGTATTTAATTCTCATTGGAATAGATTCTTTTAACTTATGCTTATCCATAATATTTGGTACCATTTAGTAATCTAAGAAAATTTAGAGACTAGAAATCTAGGAGTTCTAAGACTATGGTTACAGCTTAGAATCGAGGTCATTTTTAAGTTTTTATCATGTATTTTATTCTAGAAACAGGTAGACTAATGTCTCATAATCATTAGTCTTACCTTTTAATAATTCTCTAAGATCATTTGGGGCTAAATTGGAACTCTTGCTATTCTTCTCTACCCATATGCTTTTTAGGCTTTCTTTTAGATTTCCAAATAACGTATTATATAAACCTTAAATTTTCTATAATCATCTAGCATATCTCCTTTATGTGTTATTTCTTGAAACATGTCATTAACATTCTTAACATGCTCAATAAGTGTATGCTTAGGTTTCATCTTATATCCTGCGAGATTCTCTTTTAATTTTCTAAGCCATTGTATGTCTTCTCTAGTTCTTGCAATATAAGGAGTATATAAACGTATAGGAGTTTTGCCAGGAATTCTTCTATTTCTTCTCAACTTCTTATAAATATACGTCTCCGTATTCTTCTTAAGTGAGACATATTTTTTTGATAAAAATAATAAGCAAAAGAACCACAGGTTACTAGGCTGTAATCTCAAGTATAGATATACAGTTAAAATAATAACTGAGCATACAGTTAAAAAGAAATATTATGTGCCTCCCATTGAACCTCAACTCCCTTCAAAATAATTTTTTTTAAAAGAGTATAAAATTTTTTAGAATTTATTTTCATGTAAAATAATTTAAATTGAAAATTTTTATTCTTTAAATAATTATAAATATATTATTTATATTTTAAAAAATTAATTTTAATTTACCAAAAAGTAGAAAATAAAAATAGGGTTCCACTAGTGGTGGAGGTGTCAAAAAATTGTTGCCTGGAGATGTCTCATACACCCCCACACGCCGCCTGTGTGCGTGGGGGAAGGGGGGGGGGGGGGTGCCACTGCGCTGCATTACAGTCAGTGTAGTGGTGCATAAAACATGTGTGGGTGGCGTGTGTAATCCACGCACTGTCGAGTTTATATATTTTTTGTCTCCACATTTTGTCTATCCCTCATTTTTACATGTCTTGAGTTTTATGGTACAATTTATTTTCAAATCGAAGATCTCTAAGGTCATGTTTGGACAACAACCGAAGGTTGAGAGAGTTTGTTTCACACATCATCTTCAACCTTTGAACACTTAAGACTCAGAAAATTTTCAGAATTCGAATTTCAAGTTGCTTACTTTGCGAATTCATAATATTTTGTACGTTTGTTCAAATTTTATGTTCTATATACCGATCTAAAGCTTGTAATGCATACTACATGTATGTATAAATTGTATTTCATAATTTGCAATATATAGAATAGAATCGTATTCCAAAGTCACTATCCTAATCATGTTTCTAAACAAAAAAAAAATAATGCATTTTTTTAAATCAAATTCAACGAAAATCATGGAAAACATCTTAAAGGCTGATACCAATGTTTAACACAGCAGAATTAAATTAGCATGAATAGATATACATACCTTTTGATGTTTTTACAATGAATTTGATGAATTAAAGTAAGGTCAAGTATAATTCACTAGAAATTATACTAATGTTCACAACTCAATTTACTAATGTTTTTTAATGTTTGTAGAGAATTTTTTTTATATGAAATCTCTCTTTTTTTATAATCCTGAAATAACCCCCTCTATTAATAAAGTTAAAATGTCTCTCTAAAGAGGCATCATACTTCTTGATAAAAGATATGCCCCTTCTAATGGTAACAGGCCCATTAGGAGGGATATTTGATAAATAGATTCGGGTTGACCCGTCATGGGAGACTCGACCAAATTCTAACAGTTTATGTTTAAGTCGTTATAGTTACATAAAGAGAAGTGCAAGGAGGTAGTACGTTCTAAATAGTGCAAGGTGGGGAATGTTGATATTTTGAACAAATTACAAAATTGTGCTGAGGCTTTAGATGGATGGCATACTTCAAAGGGAGGGTCTATACCTACTAGAATTCAACAAATTTGGGTAGAGATTAACTCTCTTTTGGAGAATAAATCGACAAGGGTTAATTTGCAAAGGATTAAGGAATTAGAGGATGAACTTCTCATTTTAATGGAACAGGAGGAATTTTTTTGGTTTCAATGAGCTAGGATAGATTAGTTAGCTTAGGGATCAAATTCAAAACTCTTCCATCGTAAGATGAATGGACTTTTGTTAATAACAAATGGGAGTGGTATGAGGATCCAACTAATATTACCACTATTATCTCATATAGTTTTTTAGTCTTCTAATCCTGAATCATGTCTATTTTAGGAGTTTTTTAGGTGGCTATAACCGCAAATTTCAGCGGCTGGTCGGGTTTCTTTGAATGCCCCATTTACTGAAGAGGATGTTCGCGGTGCTCTTGAATCTACACCAAAGACATCTTGATGTTATACCGATTTGTGACCGATGTGGATTAGAATGTGAAAACTCTTTCCATGCCCTGGTGGCGTGTTCTACTGTTATGAAAGTGTAGGAAAATAGTGTAGTTAGCAAATATATTATGGAATATAAAAGATTTGATATAAGAGCATTGCTTGTGGTTTTGTTTCGGAGGTTGACAGTTGAAGACTTAGAAATGGCATGTGTTCCATTGTGGGCTTGTTAGAATTTTAGGAATTGAACAGTGCTTAATCAAGTTCAGACCTCAGCTAGCTAATGAAATTATGCAGCGTGCTGGGTTTCATTTTATTTGAGTTTTGGGAATTGAAAAAGGAAGGTTCTGCTGAGAGAAGCTTCGATAGTGACTACGAGGAATTTTTGTGTCGAGGTTTGATCTGAAAGCATCTTGTAATTTACGTACTGTTTCTAGTTCAACTTGCACCTTTTTGGAAGCCTCTGAATAAGGTAAGCTGAAGCTGAATGTGAATGCAACATTGAATTCGGTAAATAATTGTATGGGAGTTGGTTGGGTTCTTCAAAATTTATAAGGGATTATTTTGATGGCTGCTGCGAAATCTTTTCTAAATTCTAAGTAGTTTCAATTATTCTTTTTTTTTTCTTCTGCAGAATGCTTTGCAATGTATCAAAGTCTTAAGCATGGGGTTGAATTGCATGGGGTGATTAATTGTGTGAACGTAAATTGTAAGAATTTAGTTGATCTTTTGCATGCAAGTTTGTTCTCCGGAGTTGAGAGTAATTTAGTTTACGAGAATTTCAGGCTACTAGCCTTCTATGGGAATGTTGTTTGTTCTTTTACTATGCGTGAAGGAAATTCGATTGCACAGTGTGCAGTGTCTAATTTCATGAATTCTCTTTGAATTGACTCACTTTCTTTCTTGCTTTGTAATTGTATTCACAATCATTCCACTCTTTATTACAATAAAAATGTCATTCCTTTTGTAAAAGAAAAAAATAAATACATCGAGTTTTCTAAGCTCGCATGCTGTGATAATGATATCTATGTTTAATTACTAATTGAATTATGTTCAGTCGAAACAAAGAAAATCAAGGTCAATAAAATACAACAATTTGTTATTTAAGTTAATGACTTTATATCAAACGAACAAAAAATAAAATAAGATAATTTAGACTTAGTGGAAGCATACAAGGCAAAAGCTATGGTACAAAAACAAGCTTCAATTTTAATGTGTTATTGATAGTTGAATCACTTGAAAACCCTTTTCAATTTCTTGGGAAATTAACACATCCATAAATATTAACACAAAATATGAAATATATGCTGAAATTTTAACTAAATAATTATTATTTTTTTCTTTTTTGACAAAATGATGGCATAGTGTTTCTTTATGTTCTTCATTAGTTGAGATGTAGGACCATTCAATAAAAATGATTTTTAATTTGTTCAACCCAATGCAATCTAACTCGATTATTTTGATCAATTTTCCTCTATTTAATTTTAAAACGAAAATACTTTCATTCTTTAAAAATATTTTAATTATTTATATTATAAAAAAAATAAATTTCTACAAGTATTTTTAATTTTTTAAATTAAGTAGAAAAATAAAAATATAATTAAAATCAAAATTATCATCATAGTGTAATTTATGTAAACCCTCACAGGGTAAGAGTGCTAATCTCCCCTTTTATTTAATTTCGTTGGTAGATTAGATGGATATTTATATTTTATTTGTTTGAAATTTCACTATTCCACATGGAATTTCATCTTAATATTAAATTGAGTTGAATTGATTGTCCTAAAAATTGACAATAGTAAATTATATTAGTCTTAAAAGAATTATTCATTTAAAAAAAATATTGAAATGGTTTATCCATTATTTTGACTTAATCTTAAAAATATGATCTAAAACTTTTTATTATAGGGCTAAAAATAATTACCACTTTTTAAAAGATGCATTAGGATTAAGGCTAGTAATAAGGCAAGTTAGGTTGGGGATGACAATTTCTTCGTACTTAAATTAAATAATTAAATTTAGAGAATATAGATCCTTCAAATGAGGTACCTTATATCTAAATTTATTTATTTATTATATTTTAAATATATATTTTTCTAAAAATTATAATAATATACTTTAATTAAAAAAATGTAAAATTATTTTTTAATTATTTTGTTTTTAATTTAATGTTTCCGGTGAATTTTAAGATAATAACCATCTCATACCTACTCAAATATAATTTAAGGATGATAACTCATCCCTATACCTATTTTAAAATTCAAAAAAATTATAAAATCTTTCATTATTTATTCATCAAGCGAGCTGGGACTCGCAACACCCTGACTCCATTAAGAAGTTTATCAAGCTAATTATTACCATATATTATAACCTATTACATATATATATATTATTTTCTCTAAGCTATTAAATTGTCTCCACTTAAAATATTTGTATATATATAAGTTTGTAAATAGGATAAGTTATTCTTTATTCTGTTAAATTAATTGGACTTTTGTATTAGATATTTAAATTTTAGATTCAATTTCTAATAAATGGTATCGATTATGAATGAACTCAATCAATTCAACAAAAAAGTCGATTTAAATTTTAGGCCTAACTACCATACAATCATATGAAATGACATCAATTTAAATAAGAAAATTGATGTGTAATATTATTAAGAAACAATATTTTCTCATATAAAAAATTATTAATTTTTTTTAAAAAAACAAGTAAAACCTTTTCTTGGTGATGGTTATTCCACGGTTAATTAGAAAATGCCATTTGGCTAAACCACGGTTACTTGGTTTGGTCAAGACCCAAAAAAGAAAAGAAAAACAAAAAAACATCCTCCAAACCCCAAAATTCTACTGAGAGAGTGACAAAGCATTAATTGTTATAACAAAATAAATAATTCAAAAACAACAAAAAAAGAAGAGGTTATTTATTTTTTAATTATTTATTCTTTAATTGATCTTTTATATTGAATACTTAAATTTTAAATTTAATTTTTAACAAATAGTAACGATTATGAATGAACTCAATCAATCCAACGAAAGAGTTGATTTAAATTTTAAACCTAATGATCGTACAATCATATGAAATTACATTAATTTAAATAAAAAATTTGATGTGTAATATTATTAAGAAACAAATTTCCTCAACATTGCAATATAAAAAAAACCTTATTAATTTTTTTTTAAAAAAACACAAAGCTATTTTTCCTTGACCACGGTTAATTAAGAAAGGCCATTTGACTAAACCATGGTTACTTAGTTTGGTCAAGACCCAAAAAGAAAAAAAAATCCTCCAAACCCCAAAATTCTATAGAGAGTGACAAAGCGTTCACTGTTATAACAAAATAAATAAATAATTCAAAGGCAAAAAAGGAAAATTAAAAAAAAAAAAAAAAAAAAAGAAGAAGAGGCTATTTATTTTCTTCTGTTTCTTTGATGTTGTGAGATTGGTCATACCTTGGATTGCTCGAATCATAGCTTAAATACTGGTATATCTCGATCGTTCGACTCTCTTCATAAATCTATCATTCTGTACTAATTCAAGGATCTTTATTCATCAACAGTGACTATATAATTTTTCGCTTTTCTTTATAATTTTTTTCTGATGTTCGCTTGATCTAATGAGACGATTTTGATTTTAGATTTGCTTTCAAATTCGCAAAGTTTATATAAAATACATGTGTCGTGTTCTTGTCCTCTGGGTATGTTGCTAATGCATTGGTTGTTGAGTTTTTGTTTCGGGGTATTTTTTTGTTTGTGATTGATTTACTTATTTTTTATGCAGAATATTTGTTGTCGTTTGTTGAAGTTTGGTTCTGAGAAATAAAGGTATGCTCTCTTTGTATTTGGTGAATAGACGATTTAACTATTTTGTTGTAATGATTTGATTTGTACTCATTGCTGAACCGGTTTTTGCCTCATTTCTAATATTGAATTCTGTGTTTTATATATTTTTTTAATGGTTTTGATAGAATATTTTGCTGGTATCTAGTTTTGTTTTTTGAGAATCGGTAAATGGGCAATCAATGAGGTTTTGTGATAAGTGTATTAACTGATTATTGTTTCAGTGCAGCTTAAAATGGCATCGTTGGTTGCTAAGGGAAGTAGTAGTAGTAGTAGTTGTCAAGGGTCCCCTTTGATGTCAGTCCAAGATAAAGGAAGCAGAAATAAGAGAAAGTTTCGAGCTGATCCTCCATTAGGTGAAACAAATAAGATTACACCTTTGCCTCAAAATGAGTGCCCGACTTATGAATTCTCAGCTGAGAAATTTGATATCACCCTGGGTCATGGACAAGCTAGTGCTTGTGACTTGTGTGGTGTTCACCAAGACCACTCTGATGGGTTAAAACTTGACCTTGGATTGTCCAGTGTTGTAGGTTCATCTGAGGTTGGGCCAAGCCAACCTAGGGAAGAATTAGAGGTGGAGGAATTCCATGATGCAGATTGGAGTGATCTCACGGAAAGTCAGTTAGAGGAGCTAGTTTTGAGTAATCTAGATGCAATTTTCAAGAGTGCAATAAAAAAGATTGTTGCTTGTGGTTACACAGAAGAAGTAGCGACAAAAGCTGTCTTGAGGTCTGGTCTTTGTTATGGATGTAAGGACACTGTTTCAAATATAGTGGATAATACCTTAGCGTTCCTAAGAAGTGGCCAAGAGATAAATACTTCTAGGGAGCACTATTTTGAAGATTTACAGCAGCTAGAAAAGTATATACTAGCAGAATTGGTTTGTGTTCTTCGTGAAGTTAGGCCTTTCTTCAGCACTGGGGATGCAATGTGGTGTTTATTGATATGTGACATGAACGTGTCACATGCATGTGCAATGGATGATGACCCCCTAAGTAGTTTCTCAGGTGATGGAACTTCAAATGGGACTTCTTACATTTCTACCCAACCCCAGCTGAAGACACAGGCAAAAAATTCTGAATTGGATGTTCCCAATCTCTGTAAACCAGGTCCTTCGATTCCTTGTTCCCATAGTTCTCAACCTGTTCCACCTACTGGGGCAGGAATTCCTGATATAACAAAATCAAAGAATTCTCTTGTTGTCAGTGGATTACCAGAGAAAGAGGGTATTAATTCTGTTTCTGATAGTGGGGATAAAACTTCTAGTGCTACTGGGACATCTCAATCTCCTGCATTGGAGGAAAAGTTTGCAGGTAGCAGAAAGGTCCATTCAGGTAGTACCAAGAGAGAATACATGCTTCGTCAGAAGTCTCTTCATCTCGAGAAACACTACCGAACATATGGATCTAAAGGTTCATCAAGAGCTGGCAAACTGAGTGGTTTGGGGGGTTTAATATTGGACAAGAAACTGAAAGCAGCATCTGAGACAACTTCTATTAATATAAAGAATGCATCCTTAAAACTAAGCAAGGCTATTGAGGTGCATCAAGATAATGGAAATCATAATCTTTCAACAAGTCCTGGACCATCCTCACCCATAGCATTTAATTCAGAGAGTGCTAATGTCATTTCTGCATTGCCTAAAACCAGTATACCATCTACATTCCTTCCAGTTAGTGCACCAGTTATGTTACCTCTAGCCAATAACCTGCCTGCATTTCCAACTGCTGATACTGAGCTTTCTCTTTCACTGCCTACCAAAAGCAACTCTATTCAAGTGCCTGCCACCATTAATGCTGAGACACCTAATTGTGGTAATACTGGCATACCATCTGATAAGTCTCTGGAGCAGTGGGTTCCTCGGGACAAGAGGGATGAGATGATTCTTAAGCTTGTTCCGAGAACTCAGGAACTTCAAAATCAGCTTCAAGAATGGACTGAGTGGGCTAATCAGAAAGTTATGCAGGCTGCTCGAAGGCTGAGTAAGGATAAGGCAGAACTTAAGACTCTGAGGCAAGAGAAAGAAGAAGTTGAAAGGCTCAAAAAAGAGAAGCAAATCCTGGAGGAAAATACTATGAAGAAGCTCTCCGAGATGGAGAATGCTTTGTGTAAGGCGAGTGGGCAAGTGGAGCGAGCGAATGCTGCTGTTCGTAGGCTTGAGGTAGAGAATGCTGCTCTGAGGCAAGAGATGGAAGCTGCTAAATTACGAGCTGCAGAGTCGGCTGCAAGCTGTCAGGAAGTATCAAAGAGAGAGAAGAAGACACAGATGAAATTTCAGTCATGGGAGAAGCAGAAAACCTTGTTTCAGGAAGAGCTTGCAACTGAAAAACGTAAAGTTGCACAACTACTTCAGGAACTAGAGCAAGCTAAAGTTCTTCTTGAACAACTTGAGGTATGTTTTTATGAAGTTGTATTCCTTTTTTTTTTCCCATCTTCCTTTTTCTTAAATAATAGACACTCGATGTTTTGTATTAATTGTCTGCCAGCTATTCAGAACATAGCTTGCATGAAAATTGGTTCAGACCAGACATCAAATGATGTGGTCAGTGACTTTCAAAAAAAATTTAAATTGTTGCATCTTTTTGGGTGATCACAATGCTTGTGGCGGTTCACAAGTAAAGAATTTATGGATGGTGGTGGATTGCATCCAATTAAGTTGCTATCTGCATTAGGGTTTACTCAGTTAAATTTGCTGGCTGCATCACATGCATTTCGTCTGCCACGTTCACATCATATAAATACGACTCAAACATGGGCTAGTACTATGTGAAAGCAATATGATGTTGTAGGTGGTCATGTGAGTACTTATGATTATATTTGTTTGACAAGAGAGAGGTGAAGTAGATGTTAACATGCATGGATATGCTAAGAGTGTCCTTTTTAAGCCATGCCTTATATTTCCTTTTAAGCTGAAGAGTTGGCCTATTTTTCTAGCATAGGTGGATAATTCCTGTAACCATTTTAAAACTTTTACAAGTATTTCCTGTTGCTCCCATATTTTTTGTATTTTCAAACCCCTTCCGAGAATGTTGCCCTTTCTTTCTTAATGTTTTAGGAAAGTTTTCATTTTTTGCCCATCCAAAAAGTCATGTTTGAAGCAAAGTTTTGAACCATGTATCAGAAGCCTGAAAGTATGATATGAATATCTGTGGTTCGAACTGTGAATCAGTAGGAATGTCAATTGAAACTGCACTTATGTCAGACATTTGGAGGTATGATGCTTGCCAGTTCCAACAAAGTGCCTTTTCCAGTCCCAACATGTGCGTCTAGTAATTATGGCTTTTACTGCTGCGCCTTTACTCATTGACAAGGATAAATATCACAGGCTAGATGGCAACAGGAAGAGAAGGCAAAGGAAGAACTACTTATGCAGGCCAGTTCAATAAGAAAAGAAAGAGAACAGATTGAGGCATCGGCAAAATCTAAGGAGGAAATGATCAAATCAAAAGCAGAAACCAATTTGATGAGGTACGTAGATGATATCCAGAAGCTTGAAAAAGAAATCTCCCAATTAAGACTGAAGACGGACTCTTCAAAAATTGCTGCACTTCGGAGGGGCATTGATGGAAGGTATGCTGGGAAACTGACAGACATCAGAAATGGCTCAATACACAAGGAATCCCAAACCTCTTTCCTCTCGGAAGTTGTGAAAGATCTCCATAACTTCTCCGGGACAGGAGGTGTGAAACGGGAACGCGAGTGTGTGATGTGCCTTTCTGAGGAGATGTCTATAGTTTTTCTCCCATGTGCCCATCAGGCAGTTTGCACAACATGCAATGAGCTGCATGAGAAACAGGGGATGAAGGACTGTCCTTCTTGTAGGAGTCCTATCCAGCGGCGCATTCCTGTGCGTTATGCTCGCTCTTAGTTAAATTGTGTTGAGTTGAGTGCTTCTGAATAATGGGTGTCGGACTCCTTTGAATTGAATAATGCATTTGAATCGCCCCTTTAAAGAGTTCAGACAATTAAAATTTTCTTACAATACAAGCTTGATGGCTGATGCTTCTATGTACTCTTCCCATCTTTAATGGGGTTTGGCAGTATATATGTTAGAACTTTCATTATAAATATGCGGCAGCTCACCGTTTTTGTCTCCCTTTTCTGGACTCTTCAGAGTGCTACTGCTATGCCTGAAAGTTATATATCATTTTGAATAAAAATTTAACGATATTCACATTGTATCTAGGTTTGCATCTTGTTGTCTGTTTGTTATTAAGGTGTTATAGTTTATAAGTAGCCATAACTGCTAGAAAGTGAGTGTTCTGTAAAAGATTGCTGCAGAGTGGAAAATTAAACAAACACACTCTTTAAGTTTCTTGATAGTTCTGAAGCCGTGTTCGATATTAAGAGGCTTGTAACTTATATTGATTGAATCTTGGGCAAGTGTGGAAAATCCACCTCATCTCATGATATTCAAGAAATTTGAGCAGTGGTACGTTGACATTTGAGAAATGGGAGTGTTAAGGGAAAGCCAAGGCAAATATCTTTAATTTCAAGTGGCGTGAAAATTTGAGCAATGAAATGGGGATTATGGATAAGAAGGGAGAGAGCAGGAATGCAGTTTCTCTTTTGTGTATGAGATTGAGCCTCGTGGCACGAGCTCCTTGGATTCAAAGTGTATTCCCACGAGAGAGGAAAGAGCAATTAGACCGCTTGTTATTGTTGGTTACAGTCTTTCCAATCATCATCACCAACTCTGACCATTTGATTTGAGATTTCCCTCTTTAACTTCTTTTCAGCGCCAGTTAATTGCTTTACGCATTGACCATTTTGTCCCATTCTGGATATTCTTTTTTTTTTTTTTTATAATTCTTAATATCATTCTGGTTGTGCCTGCCATTGCCGCAAGTAATATTTTCAAAGTTGTCAATGATATAAACTCAATTATTTAACTATTTTCTAAACTGATTAAGATAATAACATTTTTTTCCTTTTATAAAAAAATAATTTAAAATCAATACTCTCAAACATTTCCCAAACACTATAAAATAAAAAGTACATAAAAATATGGTTAAATTATTTTTTTTTAATTAACCGTCCACAATGATCACATAAAGTTGTAATTATACATACATGTCACGTTTACGGTACAAAATTTGTATTTTAAATAACGTGACATATTAATTAAAAATAAAAAATTAATAATTATTTAATAAATAATAAATATTAATTAATGACTCAATATAAACGACAATATTTATATCTTAAATATAATATTACTCTCATGCGCATGTATATATACAATTAGATAGAATCTCAACTTCCTTAATTAATAATTGAAGAGTAGTACTTGTTGCGTGATTGAATTTTACTTCGATTATAATCATTAAATTCGTATAAGAATGCTTATGTAAATACAATAAATTCCAAGAAAATTTCTGAAATATCCTAGATTTCAAATTATGGCCATACAATTATAAGCATACACATATAATTAAACAAACCCCCAAAAAAAAAAAAATGTAGGCCAGCAAAAGAGTTGGTGTATAAAATTTATAGATAATAAGATAAATGATATGGTCATTAAATTGCGTGCCAATGTCCCCACATTTCATGTCACGATCACATCGAGAGGTACAAAAGAAAGTGTCAGTTATTCCCAAAACAACAGTGATCATATCATCATCGTTCTCACTTCCAATAAAAGAGGGCACTTTAGGCAATTCCGAATTCATGTAGTCCTAATCCATCCGACGAACGCTGTCGTTTTCCGGACACACAAGACACCGCATGTCAAAACCTTTTATTTACGTTCTTCACGTAAACATTAGTATTGTAATTTCGTCCACTCGCGTCGCCAATCAATCGAACATAAAATAAAATTTAACGCTCTGCTTAAGTTCATCGAGACTCTACGTCTCCGGTATGTAAAGCTTAGATCACTCACAACTTGTGATAAATTTTATTTTTTCTTATGCTGAGGTAACATCTTTAAGGTTTGATTTGATTTGTTACAATTTTTTGGACTGAAAGCTGGAAATAGGGATTGCTAGAAGGGGAAAATGTCATCAATAACGAAGGGTATGCAGCTGATAAGAACAACACCGGATGCGTGTAGCCGCAGGAGGCTGTCGAAGGGGAAGGGGAAGTACGTGGAGGAGGCGGATCTTCTTAGGGATAATCATTCGTCGTTCGTTCGTTTGAGACGGTCCGGCAGCGGAAGACTTGGCTCCGCTGGCCGCACTCGCTGTCAAGACTCCGACCATGTCAGTAATACATGGTCCTCTGAACCAAAATCCCGAACCGGAAGTTACGATCAGCCATCATCGTTACGCGGTCAAGCTAAAGCACTCCTCACCCCTGTCTCGGATCCAACTCCTCCGACTACTAAAAAGGTACTGAGCACAGCCATATATACAAACTTTCTCTACAAACTAGCAAGTCGTTACCTTATGAATCTACGTGTCCCACAATTTTTATTCATTTTAACTTTAATATTTTTACTCTCTTGCTAATTTTTTTTTATTTTAAATTTATCAGACAAGAAGACAGAATTAATAAAGAAAAATAAATACGTTGTAATATTATTAGATTATTGATTCCAATGAACAATGGATTTTCTTTTATATAAGACAATTTACATCTTATAATATTATTAAAAAATGAACTTTCATTGGCAGTTGGTGCTTGAAACTTAGCACAAGGCCTGTATCTTTAGCCTCAAGTTCAGTGGAATGTACGATCCATGATAAGGTTGACGGGCCCAAGCCCAAAGAATGAATGCTTGCCATATTGTGTGCTTATGGCTAGTCCGAATTTGTGATTTGTGAATCATAACATATATTTGATTTATTTATTTATTTAAATCAAAATTGCATTTGAATATTTAGGAGGCAAATGGGATCAAGCATTTGGTGAAAGAGCAGCCGGTGGCATAAGAAGGATTAGCTTATCTATTTAACTTATTAACAAGGGTGTGACTGATTGTTACGTTATTGTTAACTAAGTTGGAAACCTGAAACTTTTTTTTTTGTTCATTTGCAGCGGGTGTTTACTTTTGGGAAGGGAAGGAGTGAAGGCAACAAGGCCATGAAATCCTTGGTCAGCATTCTTTATTCTGTCTTCAAGCCACCTTTAAACTTGGACGTTTTCTTTATATCATTTTCCAACATCCTAAGAAAGTTTGTGTGCGCCAAAGTTACAGAGAGCTTCACTATTTACCTAGGATGTTAAAACACGTCCTTATCAATCAGTCAATGGCTTGCTGTGTTTTTGTATGGCTTCAAGACAAAAGTATTCAAATACTTCTGCTTCATTTTGGAAACTTAAACGTAGTAATACGTTTTGACGGACACATAACAGGAATGTTTTTGTACTTTAGTTGGGAGGGAAGGGAGCAAACCTGGCGGAAATGTCAAGCATTGGATTATCTGTGCCTCCGGGACTCACCATATCTACAGAAGCGTGCCAGGAGTATCAGAAGAACGGAAAGAAGCTACCAGAAGGCTTGTGGGAGGACGTTTTGGAAGGTATACAGATTGTTCAGAAGGACATGGGAGCATTTCTTGGTGACCCTTCCAAACCTCTTCTCCTCTCTGTTCGCTCTGGGGCTGCGGTAAGATTAGTCAAGTTGTCAGGTTTATTTTTGTTAGCTACGTGTCAATGGACCATATCATGTATGTTGACTGACACTTCTTTATTCTCTCTGTTAGATCTCAATGCCTGGTATGATGGACACTGTCCTCAATCTTGGACTAAATGATGAAGTGGCTGCAGGTTTGGCTGAAAAAAGTGGCGAACGTTTTGCTTATGATTCTTACAGACGTTTTCTAGACATGTTTGGAGACGTTGTAAGTGGTTTTAATACATGATGCTATTCATTATTGCTACATCTATTACACATTTACATATCTTAACTATTACCGCTTCTCAATTCTCGAGTTGTTTCCTAATTTCACATAAATTTTAGCCCTGTCATCTCTTCTTGGTGTTGCTGAATTTCTTAAATCCGCCGTGTAATTTAAGGTAATGGGCATTCCACACTCATTATTTGAGGAGAAGTTAGAAAAGATGAAGGAAGCTAAAGGAGTTAAACTTGATACTCAGCTAACAGCTGCTGATCTTAAAGAGCTTGTGAAGCAGTACAAAAATGTCTACCTTGAAATTAAGGGTGAAGAGTTTCCTTCAGGTATCAATCACATCACAGCAGCGTCTTCATATTTTTATGCCTCTCTTTAAGTGAGGTCACTCTCTTTTTTGAAGATGCATACAACAAATTCTCAGCTTATGCGCTTTAACATGTAACAATTTGCAGATCCAAAGAAGCAGTTACAATTAGCTGTTCAAGCTGTGTTTGATTCTTGGGACAGCCCAAGAGCTATCAAATATCGGAGCATCAATCAGATAACAGGGTTGAAGGGAACTGCAGTAAACATTCAATGTATGGTGTTTGGGAACATGGGAAATACTTCCGGGACGGGTGTTCTGTTCACTAGAAATCCAAGCACTGGTGAGAAGAAGCTCTATGGGGAATTTCTAGTCAATGCACAGGTCATATACGCTAGAACAATATTTAGCATCTTTTCATTTCTTTTGTAATGGTTTCACAAGTATAGCTGATGAGTGGTTTTGGTCAGGGAGAGGATGTAGTTGCTGGAATTAGAACCCCAGAAGACTTGGATGCCATGAAAGACTGCATGCCTCAAGCTTACCAGGAACTTGTTGAAAACTGCGAAATTCTGGAGCAGCATTATAAAGATATGATGGTAATTCTTTTGATTTCTGAAGCAGATGATGTTTTAAATGTGCAGTTAATGATTTCAAGATTTCAATACATTTTTACTGGCACTTCTGCAATTTATTGCACCAGTAGATCATCAATACTATACTTACAAATATAGAGAAAATTAAAGAAGGGCCTCTTCTTGGGAAATGCAGGATATTGAGTTCACTGTTCAGGAGAACAGGTTGTGGATGTTGCAATGCCGATCAGGAAAGCGTACTGGTAAAGGTGCAGTCAAGATTGCTGTAGACATGGTTAATGAAGGGCTTGTTGATACTCGCGCTGCAATCAAGATGGTGGAACCACAGCATCTTGACCAACTTCTTCATCCACAGGTATGTCCAACTTATATGAAAACTATCTCCTCTAATAACTATGAAACTAAACCCAAAATAAACTTGTACATTGTGTTCTATTTATGTTCATATAACATGATACATTCACTGTGCTAGTGCGTCTGTGTTTAATGCATACATAGACTGACGGAGGGGAGCTCGGCTGGACTACTACAGACCAGCCGAACTTTCCGAAAACAAAAATAATTATTTAGTTATTTAATTATCTTAAGCTTCTCAAGTTTATATTTTTACTCAAAAAATATTAAAATATTTTTATTTTTTATTTTTTATTTTTTAACATACAATTAATTTGTACTATAAGAATAGACTTAAAACTGTAATAATAATTTAAATTTTTTTCATTAAAATTATTTTAATTGTGTACTTTATCTAATACATTCATCTTAGTAAGTATTTTTTTTCTCTATTTCATATGTATATATTTATATATAAGTGAATTTAATGACAATATTAACTCAATTTATTAAAATTATTATATCGTGATTTATTTGAAATAAAAAATTATAAATTTTTTTTTACTTTAATAAATTAATTCATTTTGCACCAGCTCTTCTAATTTTCACGTCAATAATAGAATTATGCTTTGTATCAAAATAACGTGAGTTTATTATAAATTTTATAATTTTTTATATAAACATCATCAAACACGACATAAATATCATATTACTATTAAGAATAATTCTAATAAAACAATGGTCTTTAAAACTACGGGTTAAGAGTTCAAATCCCTCTTCTCGATCCTACTTTGTGAGGCCCCTCTTCTTTGCAACCAAAGAATTGGACATTACCCATTTTTCTGTTATGTTGGAAGCTCTAACCTACGGCTGGAGTTAAACAGTAAATTTTTAATATTATTATTATAATTCTTTTATAAGTAAAGTTTATTTTTTTATATATATAATGTATTTACTCTTTTTTTTTAGTGTTAAAATTTATAAAATTATATTAAAAAAATTAGTTCAATACAAAAAAAAAACAATTTCTAGCCAGGTCATGCATATAAGTCTTTACAATTACTTTAATATGTTAAAAATTCAAAGCTCTTTCTAAAATCATTAAATCTGTTTGATTAGTTTGAGGATCCATCAGCTTACAAAGACAAAGTTTTGGCCGTGGGCTTGCCTGCATCTCCAGGAGCAGCAGTCGGGCAGATTGTGTTCAGTGCTGAAGATGCTGAAGCATGGCATGCACAAGGAAAGAATGTCATCTTGGTAATATGCTCTTTATCTGTTTCTTTTCCACTTTCTAAACCTGGACATCCATTTGCACGATGAAAATAACATCTTTCCATTCATAAAAAAACATCCTTTTAGTCATAACTTAGCTGTCAGTGTTGGATTTAATATAATTTATGTACTCTGTTGCATTTGACTTTCAATCTGAACTCTTTAACTTCATATATTTTTTATGAATGAATGGCATCGTATTAGCAGAGCATCTCAATGTTGGATTCACAGCACCATAATCACACAATTCTACGTAGTATGTGCTCAGACTTCCTTTTTCCATTTACTGTTGTCTATTGGGAACTGAACCCTTTTACAACTATAATGGTTGAAGGTAAGGACAGAGACCAGTCCAGAGGATGTTGGTGGTATGCATGCGGCTGCAGGTATCTTGACAGCTAGAGGTGGCATGACATCTCATGCAGCTGTCGTAGCACGTGGATGGGGAAAATGTTGTGTCTCCGGCTGTTCTGATATTCGAGTAAATGACAATGAGAAGGTGAGTTTCAATTCTTCTTCTCCTATGTAATACCTGTTCCAGAAAATAAATAGTCCTTGAATAAGTGAAGATCATTGAATATGCAGGTTCTTGTGATTGGAGACAACGTTATTAATGAAGGAGAGTGGCTTTCACTGAATGGGTCAACAGGTGAAGTGATATTGGGAAAACAACCTCTCTCTCCTCCTGCTCTAAGTGGTGATCTAGAAACCTTTATGTCTTGGGCTGATGAAATAAGGCATCTTATGGTATCTATCTTAACTGAAAGCTGTATGTTGAGAATCACTGTTGTAAATTCTTGACTTATTAAGGATGTGATGCTGTAATAGGTTATGGCAAATGCTGACACACCTGATGATGCACTAACAGCTAGGAATAATGGGGCTCAAGGAATTGGACTTTGTAGAACAGAGCACATGGTAATTTTTTTCTCTCATCATCTTTGCAGTTGTTTTATATTATTGCGCAAGGGTCAGGTTCTCTATCAGCAGGATGCTTGACACTCCATCGACTTATTTTCTAATATATATTTTTTTGTGTTCTGCATGCATATTCAGGATATAAGAAATCAAACCTCTGTTGTTTGGTAGCTTTATACTGATATGTTGTGCCTGATATATTAATTAACTTACAGATTTCTTCATTTTTGGGTTTTTTCAGTTCTTTGCTTCAGATGAGAGGATAAAGGCTGTGAGAAAGATGATAATGGCAGTTACTGTTGAACAAAGGAAGGCAGCTTTAGATCTCTTACTTCCTTATCAAAGATCCGATTTTGAGGGAATTTTTCGTGCAATGGATGGTACTTTGTTCTTCTGTTTCATTATGCTTTTAAATATTTGTTCGATTTGGACCAAAAGATTTAGGTACCATTGTTCTGATTCACAGCTTGGTACTAAAGTTTTCTTGGTGCTGAATTTTGCATATATGATATCATCATTCTGTTTCAGGTTTACTTCCTCTAGTTATTAATATATCCATTATAATTTCAGGCCTTCCAGTGACAATCCGACTGTTAGACCCTCCACTTCATGAATTTCTACCAGAAGGTGACCTAGAGCAGATAGTAAGTGAATTAGCTTCAGAGACTGGCGCGAGTGTAGACGAAGTATTCTCAAGAGTCGAGAAATTATCAGAAGTGAATCCCATGCTTGGTTTCCGAGGCTGCAGGTCTGATTTCTTTACAAAGCTTTATTTGCTCAAAACTTTTTTTCTCAGAAAATTTAGCGATTAATTTTATTCCTTGGTTGCTTTTGTCTGATTATATTATGACAATCATATATTAAGAAAACACCACAAAGATAGATTCTGTGCTTCAAACCAAGCAATAAGGTTATAATCAATAATCATGCTTGATTTTTAATTTAGCAATATGAACAATACACAGGTAAAAGGCATAAGAAGTTCAAAATGCACATCAAATACATAGATTCCTTAAAGCTAATGAGCACATAAATTTGTTTCTTAAAGTTTTATCTGATATGTCAACAGGCTAGGGATATCATACCCAGAATTAACGGAGATGCAAGTGCGTGCAGTCTTTCAGGCTGCTGTTTCAATGAGCAACCAGGGATTTAAAGTTTTTCCTGAAATAATGGTTCCCCTTGTTGGAACAGCTCAGGTACGATTTCCTTTCTTGTTGGAGTGCCTTGCTGTTTTGTTGGCACTTTACTTTGTTACTTCAATCAATAAACCAAGTCTAATGTTGCTAAAAGTTATTTTCTATAGTTTACAATATTCCTATACTGCTCTTGATTGGAAAAGACAATGGATTTTTGGCTACTTGTTAAATATATAAATTTTAAGCACCGAATTTCATCTCATGAAGTTTGACATTTTGAAATGGCAGGAACTAAGACATCAAATTAGTTTAGTACGGGATGTTGCAAAGAAAGTGTTCTTTGAGATGGGTACCTCCTTAAGCTATAAGGTTGGAACCATGATTGAGATTCCTAGAGCTGCCCTGATGGCAGATGAGGTATATACTAAGACTGAATTATCTTCTTATGGTTTTCGTAAGTTTATTATGCAATATTACTTCTGAATAGTGTTCTCTACCTTGCATAAGGAGCTTATAGTATGTGAATTTCTTTCCTTCGGTGGATCTCATCCGGAGTTTCTAGCTAGTTAAAGAAAAAAAAGATATGTTCCTTGCCAATTGAGTTCTCATATTCTTTACCTGAAAATGATAGATTGCAAAGGAAGCCGAGTTCTTCTCCTTTGGGACCAACGACCTAACACAAATGACATTTGGGTACAGTAGAGATGATGTTGGCAAGTTTCTCCCCATATACCTGTCGCAAGGCATTCTGCAAAATGACCCATTTGAGGTTAGTGATAGAATTTTCAAAGTTGAAAAGAAAAAGATGTAAAAGCAATTGATTCATAGGAGAGTGAATTAAAGTGATAGTGTGCTTGCAGGTTCTTGATCAGAAAGGAGTAGGCCAACTCATCAAGATTGCCACAGAAAGGGGCCGTGCAGCTAAGCCTAGCTTAAAGGTATTGTTAGCCTTCTCTTAGAGGACCTGCATGTTGTTTGAACTCATGAAATGGGGTTTCTTTTAGTGATAGTAAGTAGGACATTTGGCTACTCATGAAAGCAACCTATATATCATCATTACTGCATATATAAATATAATGCTCAGATCATGTTACCATCCTCCACACATCATACACATTTTCATAGCTTCAGGTTCTTCTCTTTTCTGCATTAATGGGTGGATGATCATAATAGGTGGGAATATGTGGAGAGCATGGAGGAGAACCTTCTTCTGTTGCATTCTTTGCAGAAGCCGGACTTGACTATGTTTCATGTTCTCCATTCAGGTTGAAAACTTTTCAATATACAAACATATACACAATATCCAAAAACTGGATTGTGCTCCTAATAATCTGAGTTTCGCTTAACAGGGTTCCGATTGCAAGGCTAGCAGCTGCTCAAGTCGCCGTCTGAAGGAGATAGCAGTTGACTTCGCTTCGCAGGCTGCTGCACTTGTAAATAATTCGTTCACAGGCACATTCGCGTATACTAATAACTGCATATAAAAATTGCTCAAAAATGGAAATAGAATAAACGATATAACAGTGTAAATAAAGGTCTAAGTCCTCATACGTAGTATGGAAGAGGACTGCACATTTTAGTATAAAATTATAGAAAATCTTCTTTGTTTATGTTTATGTTCCTAATGTTAATCAGTTGTGTGGACATCTTAACATTTCAAATACTCGATGTTCATCATTCTGTTTTGAAATTTCTGTGTTGTGAATGAGTTTGGAATTAGCCTCTTGCATTTTGCAGTAAAATTATGGGCAGTTATAAGTGCAAGATGTAATTTCCCTTGTTTTTAAAATATGGAGGTTAAAGCGGGGGGTGATGGATCATGGATGCTACTTAAACGACATCGTTTAAGACTGACCACGCCTAACTTGAGCTCTCCCTTTCCTTCTGAATCTTCAAAACCCTAACAAAACAACGTGAAAAGAAAAAAGACGATGATCGAGAGCTACGTGGTGGTGCACAACATAGCGAAATGGCACAACGTGGGCACGCTGGCTCGAAGCGCCACGGCCTTCGGCGTTTCGGAGATGATACTGGTGGGCCGCCGAGACTTCAACGCATTCGGGAGCCACGGCTCCACCTCTCATCTTAATTTCAGGCACTTTCACTCTCTATCGGACGCTCGCCTCTTCCTCAAGAGCAAAGATTGCGATATTTGCGGAGTCGAAATCACTGACGATGCTGTCCCTGTCACTCAACACCCTTTCAAGAAAAGCACCGCCTTTCTTCTAGGCAACGAGGTCTTGTTTTGTTTTCTTTCTCTTTTTTTCTTTTAACATTTATGTGATTTTTTTTTAATCGTGTTGTAGATTTTACGTTGTGGGGTTTTTTGTTTTGAGTTGAAAGTTTTGAATTTGGGAAGTGAATTATTGCAATTCTGAAAATTTATCAAATTTAGTGACGCGAGTTTGAAAACGTACCAATTTAGTGAAATGGAAGCGACCCAATTAGAATTTATGAATGAAACTGAAAGAATGAATTGAAATTTTGAGTTTACTAAAAGGTTTGAATCATCTAGGGTTTTTGGTGAATTTGTATTGAAGATTGCTCGAAGAAGATGTACCTATATTTGAGCAACCATTGCTGTTATTTATTTAATTTTTATCTTTTATAGGGAACGGGCCTTTCTGCTAAGGAATGCCAGATATGCGACTTTTTCGTTTACATTCCACACTATGGGGGTGGCACTGCCTCGTTGAATGTTACAGTTGCAGCTTCTATTGTTTTGCATCATTTTGGAGGTAATTGTGTAAATGCTGCAGTTTTCATGCTGTTTAACTCGAGCCATATTTGAGTATGAAAATAATGCTTTTATAGTTTTCACCTTAGTACTACAAATATTGCTACTGTGTAAACCTTTTCAGTGATATATGACTTTTATTTTTCTTTCTTGATATATGACTTTATTTTTCTTTCTTTTCCGAGATGCATCATCTTTCTCATCAAGATGATTCCATTTTCAAGTTTTTGACTTCTCACATGTTTTTCAAAATTTTCAACCCTGGGTTGGTTTATTCTTTCAATTGGTTGCTTCATGTCTATTCCACATTTGCTTGAGTTCCAGCAGCCAATGCCCAAGTCCAAGTTGAACACTAAAGGAGCATTTTTCTCTAAGCTTAAAGGAGAACCGACCTACACAATTAAATCTAGGGTATTCAAGTGATCAGTCAAATGAGCATTAACGCTAGTGTATGTTATTCTTGAATAAGTTTTGTTTTATCATTGCTAAAAGAGAAAAAAAAAGGTTTTGCTTTAATTTGTTTAAGCGATTGAATGAGCCTGCTCCCACTGCATGTTGCCCCTGGATATGTGTTATCTTGTATATGCCTAAAGATTTTTGACTTAAAACTTGATGCTATCTTCAGGAAATTAAAAAAAAAAAGGGAATGTATAAGTCTATTTACTTAATAATCTTTTTTTAGAATTGGAATTTGCCGAATTTCTTAGAGATGGTCTATTGCAGTTTGGGCAGGCTTCTCTGAGAGAACACGAGATGGCAACAAGTTTGTTGTGGCTGAAAGACTTGAAAGACAGATAAAAAGAAATTTCTGCACAGAAACAGCTGAGTCTATCATTGAAGAGCGAAGAGCTAGAAGGGAAAATGCTTCTAATGGATTCTTTGATGAGAGTGGAAATGATGTTTCATCTTTTAGCCTTCTGGATACACTGTTTGCTAATGAATAGAAGAGACGGTTACAAAATTTTGGCCATGTTAACATTAAGGCTTTGTCATAGTTCTGCATTTCACAGGTTTGAAGAGACAACAGGAAAGCAGCTTCAGTGGAATCATTTACTGTCAAGACCCCATCTTAGAGGAAAGTAATGCAAGTTGGTTCGTTGAGAATCATTTGCAACCACCTTGTGTGACTTGAGGGTATTCAAATGAATTTGCACCAATTTTGCTGGGATTAGCCAAGTGTGAATGCAATGATCAAGTAGTCGCATTGTTTTGTATCTTATAATGTTATGCAAGTTAAGTACCAATCACAGCTTCATTATTGACTCCTCATCTCATGTAGATTCAACGTGGAGGCAAAACTTTTAAGAATTGTTGCCTAAGAACCCAAAAAGCCAGTTCATTTGACGTGAATTTCATCTTTTAAGAAAAGCTATCCGCTTCCATCTAAGACTTGCTTTGAAGCATGTAATTTGTAAACTATGAAAGCAAGAAACTAATAGTACTCTATTATGTTCAAATTGACTTTTGTCTACCTATGGTTGGGCTTTCACTTTTTGCATTGTGGAGTTTGTTCTACTGAAGGTATCTACTATTTGTTTAATAAGAGCTCTATCTATCCAACCAGTGACCGCAAGAAAGAAAAAAGAGCATTAACCTTTTCTACTTCTCCACTTCAAAGTCAACAAAGTTCTGAAGAAATTTTTGTCTAGCAATTATACCTACTCGGGAAAAGTTAACTCCAGCTGTACTTCTGTGCAAAGGCATTCCTATGATGATTTGCGTAATCATAGTGTTGTGGACAAGAGATGCCTTGCTTTCTATTCTGAATTCTCCTTTTTGTAATAGGTTCCAGTTAAATCATATTAGTTTCATTGGTAGCAGTTGGTGTGGACTGTGTGGTTATTGGCGTGTAGGAAAAGGAGCTCAACAATATTGCCACATTGTCAATCCCCACCTCATTCCATGGAGCAGTTGGGATATTTTTTTTTTGTCTCTATAATTACTTTTTTTTTTTCTCTCTGTGTTGACAATTTGACCTTTATCAATTTTCACCAATATTTGGTCCTGCCCCTCAAAGCAGGGAACTCTGCATTGAGCTGACCTCATTGATGATCTGAACTTCAAGTGGTGAGTACTAAAAACCTTTCCATGGCTAGAAGAATGGTTCAAGAGCTATATAGCAACAGCCAGGCATCTCACGTCTTAAGTACCTTCAAGAGGAAACTCTGGCGCATCTGCTCAAGGTTAAGGTGTTTGATATGGAGGCGTCCTAGGAGCAAAATTATCATCAAGAGATTTGGAAAGTCCAACTCAAAAGTTCGGGCAAAAGGAGAAGCCAGCAGCAAGAAATCCACCATTCATTTGAAAGGCCAATTGGGTTATTCTAACTCTAAGATACCTATTCGAATTGCCACATTCAATGTCGCCATGTTCTCACTTGCACCTGCCGTTTCAAAGGCTGAGGAGTTAGCTCTATATAGTCATGAAAAGGAGGATTATATATCATTGAAGAGTCCAGTGGGGATGAAGAATCAGGCCGTTGCTCCAAATTATTGTCCCAAGAGTATATTGAAGCAATCTCCCTTGCGTACTAATCTCGCTAGTCCTGAGCATCTCTCCAAGCAAAAGAAGCTCTCGAGATCGAAGTTGAAGGTTTCAATAAACCTTCCTGATAATGAGATCTCATTAGCCAACAGTAATGTTTTGATGAGGTCCCCTGTGTGCCTTCCTAGTAGTATGATGACTTGGAGTGTCGAAAACTCGAAAAGCAGCAGAAGCATAGCAGAAGTGCTTAAAGAAGTAGATGCTGATATTTTGGCCCTGCAAGATGTCAAGGCAGAGGAAGAGAATGATATGAAGCCTTTATCTGATCTGGCTGCTGCTTTGGGGATGAAGTACGTGTTTGCTGAGAGCTGGGCTCCAGATTATGGAAATGCCATCTTATCAAAATGGCCAATTAAGAGATGGAAAGTCCAGAAAATTGCTGATGATAAAGATTTCAGGTACTAAAGGAAATTTCATTATAATATCTCATAAAGTTGCATAGCCTGTAATTATACAGTGCCATGTAACCTACAAAACTCCATTGCGTATGATGCAGGAATGTGCTAAAGGCTACAGTTGATGTGCCGTGGGCAGGAGAGGTGAACGTAGACTGTACACAGCTTGACCATCTCAATGAGAATTGGAGGATGAAGCAAATTAGCGCAATAATCCAATCCCATGACTCTCCTCACATCTTGGCAGGAGGTTTAAATTCTCTTGATGGATCGGATTACTCAGCCGAGAGATGGATGGACATTGTCAAGGTATTTTTTTTTTTTTTTATCTTTACAATTCTTTCAAAAATAAATCTATATCTTTTCTTCTAAGATGGTGTCAATGATTTTTAGTATTATGAGGACATTGGAAAACCGACCCCAAAGGTTGAAGTGATGAAGCTTCTGAAGGGAATAGACTACATTGATTCAAAGGATTTTGCAGGGGAATGTCAGCCAGTTGTCATTATTGCCAAAGGCCAAAGTAAATGATCTCTTCTCTTATTCAATTTCTTGCTAAATGAGCTAGGTAAATAACTCTTTGGACATTAAGATTGAATGTGAGTTTTGGTAAACCAGACGTGCAGGGAACATGCAAGTATGGCACGCGAGTGGACTACATTTTGGCATCACCAAATTCACCATACAAGTTTGTTCCAGGCTCATACTCCGTTGTCTCATCTAATGGCACTTCCGATCACCACATTGTTAAAGTTGATATTACAAAAGTGAGTGATAATGCTCGACAGAACGCGACTAGACAGCCGCGGAAGCCAAAACAGAAGATTGTAAGAATAACCAACCCTTGTTCAACTGTAGGCATTTGGAAATTAAACACTTGATTGCTACAGTAAATTTTCATATGCATTAATGGGATTTGTACATATTCATTGTTTGTAGCTCACTAACTATTTCAGAATAAATTTAATTTGCGAGAAATGTAGAGACTTGTTAGAGGAAATTATATTGCTACCTCATCTAAGTACATTTGACCTGAGTAGTGATTATATTTTAATTAGTAATAACACCATTGACACTTAACTGCCAAATTAGACAGTATTTTGCTAACTATTCCTAGGTTAGTAAACCACTTTACCTCACAATCTGCCTAACATAAAATAATACCAACTCAGCTAGACTTTGCTTTTCATCAACTTTTCAGTCCATTTTACAACGCAGATCCCCTGTACCCATTTACCAAACTCGAGTTTGAAACAGGCAAAATTTGGATGATTTCTGTAAGTACATATAATATCATTCCCATTGGATTCAAAATTGTACACCATGCACGCTGTCCATAATCGTGAGTATACCTTGCGAAAGTTTGTGCAAGGTTGGTACTTAGTCATTTTTTAACAAGATATCATTAGCTCATAATTGATTCTAAGAGACTTATAGCTGCAATAAGAATCCTACTGACCAAACTCTTGCATGGGATATCGGCTCATAACAAGAAGAAACTAGAACTATCAGAAACTTCTTTTCAGTCAAATCAACCGATCAAAGTATAGTTACTTGGAATGTAACCAATCCCATGGCGCTTGTTAGGAAAACAAGCCGATATACCAGAAAGAAAACCAATAACAAGAGGCTGCCATTTTACCAACCAACCTGTCTGACAAGAGGGACAGAAGCATTCGAGGGCGTTGGGATACAAAAGAACCAACACAGCAAACACAGTTACTGATATTAATGCGTGAACATAGTCAGAAACCCGCAGCCTGTAATACATTCGTAAGAATAACCATTCTCTTCGCATGGAGGACGCAATGAAGCTAGTCCCTCCACTGGTGGGTCAGGAGGAACTAATGAAGGTTCTGCACCTAAGGACCAACTAGGGGTGGGCAAATGGGACCGGGTCGGATTTGAGAGGGGATCCGACCGGTCTCATGTCCCGTTTAAAATAGAAAACTCTGTTTCAAACAAGATTTGTTTTGATTCGGGCTGTCTCAATCCGAACCAAGACGGGTCAAGTCGGGATATGGGCATTTTTGCCCATGTCCATAATTTAGTCTATTTTTATAATTTTATCCAAAAAAATTAGATTAATTTTTTATTTATGACCTTAATTGTTACAAATTTGTATTTTTAACATAAAAATTTAGTTATATATTTTTAGATTTTAATAAATTTTATTATTAATTTAATTTCTTATCATTAATATAATTATTAATTTCAATTCTAATAGAATTTTAAATTTGAATTACGTTAAATGTTATAATTTTAATTTCAAATACGTTAAATATTTTTATTTTAATTTTAATTTAAATTAAATAATATATATCGAATTCTAATTTTAATTTTAATTATGTTAAGTGTTAAATGTTATAATTTCGAATTCAATTTTAAATTAAATAACGTTAAATGTTATAATTCTAATTTTAATTTCTATTACGTTAAATTTTAAATGTTGTAATTTCTATTCGGCAAATCTAATTTCAATTTTAAATACGTTAAATATTATAATTTTGAATCCAATTTTAATTTCAACTACGTTAAATATTATAATTTCGATTCTAATTTTTATTACGTTAAATCATAAATATTGTAATTTTGATTCAGCAAATTTAATTTTAATTTCAATTACATTAAGTGTTATAATTCCAATTCTAATTTCAATTTTAATTACCTTAAATGTTATAATCTGATTTTAATTTCACGTTAAATATTATAATCCAATTTGAATTTTACGTTAAATGTTATAATTTCGATTCTAATTTTTATTGTGTTAAATCATAAATATTGTAATTCCGATTCGGTAAATTCAATTTCAAATTTAATTATATTAAGTGTTATAATTTCAATTCTAATTTTAATTACGTTAAATATTATAATTTTGAATTTAATTTAATTTCAATTACGTTAAATGTTATAATTTCGATTCTAATTTTACATTAAATATTATAATTTTAATTATAATTTTACATTAAATGTTATAGTCTGATTTTAATCACGTAAACTTAAGTGGTTAGTTCATTTTCATTTAACTTGAATAACAAATTATTCCATTCTATGCATCAGCCATTAGCTATTAATTAATATAATATTTAATCAAAAGCGATATTTTTTTACACTTGTAATAATGAAATTATAATAAATGCATAATAAAATATTAAGTGATTTATATTTAAAAAATTTCAATAAAACCTCCCCTAAAATTTGGATATTTTCATAAATATATATTTGTACAAAATTATAACACTCTAATATAAAATATCATTTTATCAAATTACCACATCAAATCAATTCATCATTTATCAAACAGTCGTAATGCCATTAGTAATGGCTCATTGCCAACCAATAGGTCCAAAATAAACTAACATTTCAATAGCTAAATATATGAATAAACCAACATCTTCATAAATTAAAAATAAATTACAACACTTAGGTAATAAATATATGAAGTCCAAAGGGCAATTGTTAAAATGGTAACTAAATGAAGTCCAAAAAATAATTGTTGTAATCGTCACAAAAATGTCTTCGAAATTTAGATTCTTCATTAATCTAAAAATCAAAAGTATAACAAAAATTAAATATTACAATGTAAAATTTGATTATAAATATTTATTGATTTAATTGAACTATTGAAGAATTATCTTAAAATTAAATTGCCCACAAATAATGTAAATAACCTCTTAGTGCCTATTGCAATAAAGGAGGCAATTGCATCATAGTTTATGCAAAGTTTACATGAAAGATAATAATTTTTGTATAGTTCTTAAAACACAAAATATTAGAAAATAATAGTAAAAACAATCAAATGGAAAAATAGTAAAATATTAGAATAATTTTTTTTTACCTATTTCAACTTTATCATAAAACTCATCATCTTTGAGAAATTCTTCTTTTTTTGCTCTATCCAATAAAAGTGAAGCTCGTGTTCAATTTTGTGTGTATATCAAATTCTCAACTATTTTTAGAGTCAATAAACTTCGAAATGAATCAAAAATACGTTCTCCGGTATTAAAAGCCACCTCAGAGGCCACATTAAATATCGGAATAGCAAGTATATCCCTAACTATCTGTGATAACATTGGATACCTCGAAGAATTCACCTTCTACTAATTCAAAATATTAAAATGTTGATTTTTTGGGTTCTTAACTTTCTCCGTGAGGTATCTATTTTTTTGATTGGATTCAGTTAAATCCATTTCGTCATCTATACACCTCACGAATTTTGCCTAAGGGTTATCATTCTCCACATCAAGTTGTATCACTTCTAAATGGAAACTTGATGGATCAGATTGCTGTGACCATGACACATACAATCTAGTGCTACTCCCAGCGTCACTCCTAGACCCACCAACGCTACCAGCACTACTACATGACTCACTAATTGCTCTACCATGCCATGTATTATAGGCCTTGTAAAGTCTATACAATAATTCTTTACTTATTCTCTTCATATCTTTGACTGTGGCGCAGTCATTACCATATAAAATCCTAAAATAAAATCCAACAAATTGCATCTTGTGTCATAGATCAAGTATTGTAGCAAGTATTAACAATTTATTGATTTTCTCTATTGATTCCTAATATTTATTGTATTTTATCTGCATCTTACTAGCTATGACATACAAAGAGATATCTTCACTCCAACTTAATTTAGCTAAGTTGGAATTAATCATACAAATCTTATTGAAATAGATATTAGATGTCATAGTCAATGAAGCACTGAATTTTAACGTGACATCATAAAAAGTTTCTAGAAATTTCATAAACCGTTCAACATTTTTCCAATCCGAACTAATTGGTGGCCCATCTTTTTTCTTTCCATTTTATCCTTAGAAAGTAACTCTCATATAACACATTCTCTTCTGTCATTCGATCAAAAAAATTTGAAAATTTTAATACAGTCGCCAACATTAAATAAATAAATTCAACCTTATTGGCACATCTAATATCACACTCTTTTTATAATTACTTTTCTCTCTCTCTACAAAACTTTTAAAAACTTGAATTATTATTGCAGAGGATCTCACATATTTCATAATATTACATACACAAATAATGCTCTCATACAAATCCTTTAATTCATTAGTTACAATTAAATTCAAAATGTGCACATAACAACGTATATACATAAACTCACCATTCAATATTAATACATCATCTTTTCAACTCTTCAATCTCTTCTTAAAATAATTGACGGTAACATCATTAGCACTTACATTATCAATTATAATGGTAAATACTTTTTTTATACCCCAATCTAACAAATAAGATTCAAGTTATTTGCCGATAATATCCCTTTTATGGAATGAAATAGAAAAGAAACTCAAAATCCTCCTATATAACTTTCAATTCTTGTCTATGAAGTGGACAGTAACAACCATGTAACTTTGATTATAAATAAAAGTTCAAAAGTCAGTTGTCAAACTCACTCATTACCAAGTTCCACTAATAAAACTCTTTAACATCACTTTCTCCCCAATAAATAGTTATAATATATCTCTGGTTATGGTTCTAAGTGATAGAACATTAAAATAGAGGATATGCTACACTATATAAATATCGATGTCCATCATTTTCTATAAAACTGAATAGCAATTCATCTATAACCACAATTTTTACAGCTGCATCTCTACATGCTTCTTGACTCCATTCTCTAAACACAACATTATTACTATTTTTCTCTCCTCCTCCTATGGGTTCTCTACCAAATATTGTTTATCTTAAAAGTGTGCTAATTTTCTAGAGCACGTGCATATGGTGCGTGTTTATTACACTAATATTTATACATCTCATACATAAATTAACATAGCAAAATTGGAAATCTCTATTTTCTAGTGTAACAAACACATTAAAATTTAAGTTTAATTACTCTAATAAAATTAAGAATCGTTAATCATCTGTTAAACCTTTAAAAATTATCAAACCGGAGTCCACCACGAAGCACACTCATTGGTAATTCTAGAATCCAACTGGAGTGAGTTTGAATCGCTAAAATAATAGTTCTAATTTTCAACAATGATATTTAACTCTTAAACATAAAAAATGATTAACTCTTAATCACGTTGATTAGCTCTTAATCATTATTTAAACTCTTTAAATTTTAAATTATTAATTAAACTCTTTAACTAATTTGTGTTTATTTTAAAGTAATGAGATTGTTGTTATTTATTCAGCTCTCCTACAAATATAACAATCTCACAATTACTCTAATGATTAATCATTAATAGAAGAAAAATAAAATTTATTTTAACTATTGAAACAAAACATTATCTTTTATTTCTCCCGTAGCCGAACATGACCACGAAGATAGAGAGAAAAAAAAACTTAAGATAACACTTATAAAAATTTCTTTTCCCTTTTACCTTGTGGCGGAACGCAACTCGTCAAAAAATGAAATAAAAAAACAATCTTTTTATTTTTCTATCAATTGCTCATTTGTTTAATTCTCTTTTAATTTCAAAAAGACCCACAATATATGGCTATGCACCCTTTGCCCTTTACTTTATGTTTTATTTGTTTAATCATATTAAATTAAAATAAAACACATATCCTTTATTTGGTATCCGAAAGAAAGAATTTGAAACATTTAATTTTATTCATATAAGAATTTGAAACATTTAATTTTATTCATATCTATCTCTTGTCAAAGTTAGCCGGCCCCAGGTCATAACAATTTGTCTCTTTTTTGTTTTGTTGACTTACACAAATAATAAAAAAATAATTCTTACATTATTTACAAGTCACTTGTCTAACAAAAATGCCAATCACTTATTTTAAAATAAAAAACTAATTTTTTTATTTTTTTATTTTGTAATACAAAATCAACTCTTGATTTTTTTTTGTAAGGAATTGGCCTACCAAGCATGGCATATAGTCTTATTATATATTTTATTTTATTTTATTTTAATCACATAAAAATAAAAATATGTGATTTAATAATTAAATTAATTATTTAATTTTAAATAAAATAATATTAATAATAATTAATAATATATTTATTTATTCAAAATATTTTTAAATAAATAAATGATTTTATTTATCTCACAAGTAAGATTATTTTGATAATTACAAAGTTAAATAATAAATAGTCTACAATGTGTCACATGTCATCACTCCATTTATTATTATTATTATTAAGTTAAATAATAAATAGTTTACAATAATAATTATTAATATATTTATTTATTCAAAATATTTTTAAATAAATAAATGACTTTATTTGTCTCACAAGTAAAGTTATTTTGGTAATTACAAAGTTAAATAATAAATAGTTTACAATGTGTCACGTGTCATCATTCCATTTGTCAACAATTATTGTTAGCCAATTAATATACTTAACTCTTAAGTCTTGACACGTACACATCCTAAAGGAACATAAAACAAATATATCAGTTTATTGAAATTTATTGGATTAAACTATTCAATCTAATATGCTGCTCCAGTACACAATCAATACACTTTATATCATGAAAATTCTTAGGTCCGCGCTCGATTTATCAAATAGAACTGTTCCATTATTCTGTGATCAATGTCTCACGCACACATCACGGATATTACAAATCAGCGTGTTAAACCATACAAGTTGAGGTCATAACATTTTCGTATAATAATTTTGTCACTTATATCCTAGATGAGCGGAGACATAGATCACCATCGTCAAATCTCCACGTGCTCATCTGTGAATCCATCTCCACAATTGTATCTCGATAAACAATATACACAAATATCTTTGCGATATTATTTAACCCTACGGAAAGCTCTTTTTTCGAGTTTATGCTTGAGGCCACAAGACTTTCTAAAATACAATTTTGGAGTATCATAATATATAACTCACATATGTGAGCTGACAGATCCCATATCTACGCACACCGAACTCCATGAGCATCGGACCATATCCAGCGACAAGTAGTGGTCATACCATGAAAGGTCTTAGACATATGTGAAACCAAAGTATGGCAGATCACTCATAAGTCCACTGTGGCGCTAAAGTCAAATGATCACGAATACTACTCAACTTAAGATTACTCGCAATGGACAACTTCATATGATGTCTATTAGAATTCTTATGAGTCTGTTCAATACTAAGTCCTTACTGAATACCTATATACTTATATAAGCTTCCAGTAAGCTCATGGTCAGTTAAGAATAACTATTTGTACCATACAGATATAGCATACACTAATCTATATTAAAGAGATTCACTTATAGACCCGCACTAATGAAAATAGATCAGGAATATAGTATTTGAGAACATACTTGTATAATGATATTGCTTAACACCTATTGTAACTCTTTACAACTATGTCATTACTAGTAAGCCCTTAGGTCTTTGTCCCGTTGCAGACAAAGCTCTAATTCATTATATTTAACTAATTATTATAATCTACTAGCTCTTAGCAATGTTGATTATTAGCATTTATAACTCTCAGTATTGCTAACTTTTAGTCTTGGTCTAAATTCTTTTAAGCTAGATTTGAACTCCTTTAGATCATACAATGTCTGTAGTATAGCAAGCATAATATCATTTATTATAACATTAACAATTATAATTGAAATGTATATTGTATAAATATTGACAATTAATATTTATACAATATTATAATAGCACATAAACACCAACTCTAACATGATCATCCAACAATGAGCATGGAATATTCTTACATATCCATAAATATTTTCTCATATCATTTGTTCTATTTTTTGTTGAATTATATGCATACAATTTTTCATAATAATTACACTGCGACATATCCTTTATGTCCTTGCATAAGGTGATATGACTCAACACCATCGATCTTGTTCTTTTCTTAGGATTAAGATGTTGAGGTAATAATACATCTTCGTCAATACTACATTACGTATCCTCATAAAATCCTACAATATTCATAATATTTTTGAATTCAAATCATAACTCATCTGTAATATAATACAATGATAAAATAAGATTAATTTAAATCTTTCATAAATTTTTAATGTATATATTTCTATAAACACACAGAAAATAAATTATTGTATTTCTCCTTCAACAAACACAAAAAAAAAAATATTTTTCTAATTTAAATATTTCACAAATAAATTAGAAAGTAATTCATAAGAAATGAACTCAAACCCTTAAGCAGAATTCACAAACAATTGCCAGAAACTCATGGAAAAGAAAAACTTTAACCACTATATAACCAATTTCTAAGCCTTACACCCATTGACCACTATTATTTTCTCTTAATTCTCCCATGCTATCTTTCTAAATTCTCTCCACTAGCAAAATTAGTAAAGGCAGGACATATTTATAGACACAAAACTATGTTTATTATGCTATACCAATGCACATGAAATTTCTATAATGGTAGGAACTAAGACAAAAATAATTAGCCTCTCTTTAATATTATTATACCTCTACTTAAAAGTACACCAACTAAAATATGCTATTAACAATTGTTTTATTTTTAAAATTTAAATTGATTTTATTTTAGAAGTATTTAATAAAAATTTAAAGTAGAGTACATAAATATAACCTAAGAAAGTTCAAAAACAAAGCACCATTTGACACTCATTTATTTTTTTAATTAACAATAATGATTTTACATTTACTCCTAAAGCAACTTTAAAGCTTAACAGTGGACGTTTACAATACCCAATTAAAGCAATTTTAATTAATATCATATTTAATCTATTATTATATTGTGAGTTAAGGGTATTAATCGAATTGATTAATATCTTTTTAATTGCTCGCTCGTTCAAGGTTTAATTTTGTCTATGACAAAATAGGAAGAAGTGTGTGTTGTTAAGGAAGTATGTGTATGTTGTACACTCAAAAAAATAAATCTATTATTGTATTGTAACTTATAAGTTGTAACAAACAATTACCAATTAATTAAACTATTAAAGTAACAATTAATTTAATAATTTAAGCTATTAAATTATAAATAAGATTTTATTACAAATTCAAAAGCCTATATAACAAATAAATAAAAATTAATTAAACTATTAAATAAACTGTCAAAAAACTGGCCAGTCCACCTTTCTTACTCCACCACGGCGACGACAGCACGACTGGAGTTAAGGTGACAGCAGCAGATGATGGCAACGAATATATGGCGATCGGTAGAGACAGCGAGTGAGAGTGATAGTTTTTGCTTTTCTAAGAACGACGAGTCAGAATGATGGCAAGGGCGGAGCCACGGAGGGCAACAATAGCCATGGCGGTGATAGTTTCTGCTTTTTTGGCGGCAAAGGGTGGTGCAATTTGCGTGGCTTAGCTTGTGTGGTCACTGCACTCGCAGAAGAAAGAAGATAAAGTGAACTGATGAAAAGTGAAAGTTGAAAAACACCTTTTGTTGGGCTTTTGCTTTTGGTTTTTTTTTTTTTTTTTATTGAAAAAAACTTAACTAAACAAGGCCGTTTTTGTTTTTAATTAAATAGCGCTATTTTTTTTTTTAAATGGTTCGATTTAAGAATGTTTTGGACTGAATTGGATCTCGTCTCAATTTGATCGGGACGATCGAGTCTACTATTTGGAACCTAATTTCATCCTAAATTTGGAATTAGTCCCGTCTCAACTCGATTTTTTCGAGTTAGACGGGCTGAATCGGGCCAGGATCGAGTTAAATCTCCAGTCCTATAACTAATTATTGTCATGTCATGAATAGTTGAACCGATTGGAGGAATATAATTATAAGAATCAACCACCCCAAAACCTCAAGATCTTATGAAGAAACTAGTTTCAAGATCTCAGAATTGTCTTCATAGTTTCCACCTACAGTGAAGGAGTATATGACATTATGACTCTTACGATATTTGAAACAGCATACAAGGATAATTAGGTAATTAATCGAGGAGGTTCCAAATAAAAAAATTTTAGTAGTGCGAGAAATAGCCAATTTAATGATTTTGCAAAATTAGTTAGCTCTTTTATCTTTGTAAGTATATTATAACAAAAAAGGTGCATCTCTTTTTTTACATGTTAAATTTATTTGAAATCAATAAAATTTACCGAAATGAGTATATGAATGTATAAATAAATGTAATGATTTGATTTAAGCTTGATTTCTAAGAATAGCTGATATGAGTTTAGATATAACATTTTTAATCATCTAGGTTTTATTCTTTAAATACAGTCGATACTAGCTTAGATATAATAATTTGACCGATAATTTAGACTCGTTTCTTCGAATGCAATCAATATTAATACAAATATAAATCTATCATTCTTTTAGACAAATAATCAAACTTGGATAGGTGACTTTTATAAGAGACCTTTATAAATACAAAGATTAATATAATTGGTATAGATCAATTTCAGTGCGTTACTTGTTTAAGTGATTAATGATTATTGAATTACATTGAAGTGAAAGTTAATAGTATTTATTATCAAATTTATTTGAGGTTTTTTCATTACTATTTAACAATAACTCTTAGTACAGATGGGCAAAATTGGTTCGGTTTGATTCGATTTTTGAATTGAACTAGACTGATCTGTTTTCATAAAATACAACCAAGAACTAAACTGGAGAGGTGTCAAATTGAATCGAACCGAACCCGATTTAATTTTATTCGCTTTTTGGTTTGATTTTTTTAGTAATTGATGAGCTCAAATTGAGCTAACTTTTAACATTGGATGATCCTGTTCGATTCTTTATTTCAGTTCCATTCCTAAGTTGCCATATGTATTTTCTTTTATTTTTTTAAAAGAAATCCGATTTCAGTTCAATTATCAATTTGAAAGTCAAAAATTAAAAGTCGAACCATTCGAGATAAACTTTGTAAATTTATTTATTAAGGTGATCAATTTTAAGAGGATTTTTAGAACAACTAATTGAAAGATAAAATATAATCTAAGCATATAAAAAATTATCAACCTTACTTATTCTCACATCGATATCATTTTTTTTACCTATGTATATTATTTTATTTCATAAGTACTAATTTGAGAATTGAAGTACACAAAAATTACTAAGTAATTTCTTGTAAAATTTATACCGAAATTTTCAGATGGTAAAAGGAGTTGGTATTTTAACAATTTAAACCACCGAGGAGGAGGATGTCGTGCAATCAAGATTATATTCATGAAATGATGAAATCATCAATTTCACAAAATTGAATAAACTTCCTTTTATTGTTAAAATTTAAAAGACTGACAATAAAAGAAAAGATTGTAATATAGAAAGTAACCTTTTCCCCATTTATATCCATCTTTGTAAATTTTCTGTGGACTTGAACCTTTTTCTTTTTATAATCATTATTAAAAAAAACAAAATTTAAAATAAAAAAACATGAACTTATAGCCATAGGTGTGCTATGCTACTCATTTGACATTTACAATAACTTTAAGCTTATTTTATTTCAACTTGCTCGTAATCTTTCTATGTGCCTTTGTTCAATTTCATTCGAGCCCCTGGGCTCGAACGGTATTCTAAGCTTTGGTTAATTACTTAGAATCCCCTTGGTTTTTTCAATGAAGTCCCTGGATTGAACTGATAATTACATGATTGTTTAATTACTTAAAATCCCCTGCTCTACCCTCTGTTTCTTTCGGTCAAACCACTGGACTCTACCCATATTTTCTTAATAGGTTAATTTACATATGAGCCCCTTACCCTTGGTCAAAGTCAATTCAATCGAACCCTGAACTTCACTGACATCTAATCATTGTTTAATTACATAAAAGCCCCTGTAGAAACAATAATTCAGAGTCTTTGACAATAAACTCCTTGTTTAACTTCTTAACAGTCCCAACAATATGACCCTTTGATAAAGCTAACTTGGATGACTTCAATATTATTAGATTGTTTTAGTTTAAGGATGAACCGCGAAAAACTGAATTGCTCACTGTTGAAGATTATAATTTATAAAATAGATGAAAATAGGCTTCAACAAAAACTTGCATGCCAAACTTATTGAGGAAGATCAAAGTGCATTATAGCTCTTGAGACTGCCTAATCGAGGCTTTAATTCAGAGAAAAAAAAATTAAGGAGAATAATTATGAAATGCAAGAGTTTGTTATTGAGATACAAAATCCACAAACAATGCTAATTCTCCCATTTTTAGAAAAGAGGGCAGTGTTAATTTGTACTCAAGAGACCTTTAATTTAATTTATTCGATCAAGCAAAAGTAATAAGCCTTTCATTTTCCTATCTCATATTTTCTTAAATTTCTAAAAAAATATCCTATAGGAAAGTAAAGACATTAACATTATGTTAATATTAGTCATTTATCTCCTATTAAGTACGACTTTTAGGTCATTTAAAACAAGATAGAGGTAAATGAACATTGCAAAAACAATAGGGAGATGAGATAAATGATCAGATCCCTTCTTTTCAACTTGGCCATAATCTTTCTCGCTGCACGTCACTAGTACGTATAGGCTAACTATTTAGGCTTAAATATAAGCTTTCATATTTATATTCCTAAGATTAATTCTTGAATATTATGTCATGTGTTTAGTTAGTTTCCTTCTGTCGATGACAATATTGCAAGTTGTAACAAAATTTAATTTTATGATCTACCGTTGCTGGATTCATAGTTTCAAAATTAATGAGTTGCGTGCAATTTGGGCGGCGCATGTATTGGCTTAAGAAGGAAATAATTAATTTGTTACTTGATGAACATTTGAATTTCTCTTTCGCTTATACAAGCTTCAAAGTTCAATCAATAAATTTAATATATATTGCACAACAATAACTCAATACAATAATCAATTAGAGATAGAGAATGACATTCCATTTGTCTTAGTTATACAACCTTTCGGGTAAATCAGAAACTTTTTTGAGGAAGAGAGATGTGAAGGAAGCCAAATTTTCTCGGAAAATCACCAACATGGCTGAGTATTTACTAAGAGTACTACTCGTTCGATGATGAGTTGTCACTTGGAGGGTACCCAATTCCGTGGCGCTTGTTAGGGAAAACCATGAACACAGTACCTGAAATTGCACCAATAACTGGAGGCAACACCATTAACAAAACCTTCTGAGTGGACTCAAACGATGGATAAATGCACTGCACTGTGTTGGGATCCAAAAGTGATACAACCGCAAACACAATCATCGAAAAGAAGCAATGAACAAAATCACCAACTCGCAGCTTATAATTGGACAAGTCCACTGACGATCCCGAACCGGAAGAAGGCCAAAGACCCTTCAGGGTTGCGATTCCATAGTGAATCACTCCATCGCTGCCTCTGTAGCCGTCTGTAAAACAAGAGAACCCGCAAGACAAGCCGCAAAGTCCAATCAGAAAGCTCGTCAAGTACTTGTTGACGGTGCTGCATTTGCCATTGTTGGTTAAGACAGGGTTAAGGAACTGGAACACAAAGACTGTTCCGGTCGGAAGAAGCCTTATGAGGTTGCCGATTCCTGTTAATGTTTTGCCTGACATGGAATTGTCTTTGGAATTGGAGGAAAGAGAGCTAGTTTTGCCCATTTCTTTTTTCTTTTTTGTGTATGCTTTGGAGTTTGGCTTGTGAGTTGTGAAAGTGTTGTTTCTGTTTTTCTGGGTCTTCCGCAACAAACTTTGCAAAGTATTTATAGAGACGATAGAGTTTGGCAATTTGCATACAGTTTGTGAACAGATAGAAGGTTGCTTCTACGTAAAATGGTGTGTTAAACATAGAATGGTTTTGCTTCCACTCTTCGAAAAGATGGCCTCCTTCTATAATCCAAGCTTCAAGGATTGAATTTTCCATAACCTTTTTTCCACCAAATAAAGGAACTTTATTTAGGAATTTGCATTATTTATAAATTTTGGTCAGATAAACTAAGGGAAATAGCATTATCCTTGTTGTATATCTATCCTAGGCAGTATGGTCATTTTAGCTTTCATCATTCTTGTACAATTTTTTTTGGATCATCGATCATTCATCAACTTGGCAAATGACATCAAAGGCGTGCTAATATTAACATTTGACATTATTAGTGAACTAATAAGCTTGCTTATCTACTTTGCCCATAATCCTTCCATCCCTATTTTATCGGTTGAACGCCCTAATATGTATATTTATTATTCGAAATTATAAACTGAAAATAACCTCAAGCTTATACAAGTATTTTCTATTTAGAAAAATGCTTTCATTGACATTCTTAAATTTTTATATATGCATGGAGGGATTCAAAATCTCAAAGTTGTGCAAGATTTTATATATAAAAATAATAATTTAATAAGTTACATAATTTATTTGATAAAATTTTATAATATATTATAAATTATGTAAAAATTATAAATTAATTAAATAATATTATATTGTATTATTATTTATTATATAATCAATTACGTAATTTATTAAATTATTTTTATATTTATATATATATAATTTTTAAATTCTCATTTCAAAGAATGCTTCAAAATTGAAGATGGCGTTTGGTCATTAGGTACATTCTGATGTACGTAGATAATCCATAAATTTGATCGAGAGCAGTTTACACGTACAATCGACAATCGAATATAAATAATTAAATAGGCACATCTTGTCCAGATATATTTTCTATGGGATTGGATAGTCAAATATCATTGTAACTTATATATGAAAAACTAAATAAAAACAATGAGTCTAATCAACTTCTTTTTTCATGTTAAATTTGTTTGCTAACTGGGTAAATGCACTAACTTCCTTGGTTTGGAATCTTCACATCAATTATTTTTATTTTTGATATTTCTTTGATTAATGATAAAAATTTATTTCTTTGATCAATGATAAAAATCTTGTATCTTCTTATTAAAAAAATATTTTAATGCTTAAGTTAATATTTATTCTAAAAAAATGTGTATATATATGATGGAGTATATGCATGAATAAGCAAGATAACAATAATTACTGTTTATATGTATAAATGGTCAATGTGAAAATATAATTTATAATTAATTATCCATATTTGGTGATATAAATTTCAGTCATTTTCCAATTTTAAATGTAAGTTGTTGAATTTGATTAAATCTAAATTAAAGATAGTTTAAGTAAGATTTGTTCACTTGTAAAAAAATTTTCTTCATGAAAACAATAAATAACCAATAGAAATTATAATAAAATATGTAATTTAATTCATTAGTAGGATTTATGAATAGGTGAGTCTCGATTACCTGATAAACGTAAGTCTAAAATCAGACTAGATTTGTTGCTTCTTTTAAGGCATTAGACTTATTTTATCATAAGCTCATCGCACATAAATGCGACCTTCAATTTATTGATGTGAACTGGTTGGGCCTTATAAGAAATAGGCTTAATATACAAATTTAATTAAATCTAGTGTCATTACATACATGATTTCATTTTTTTTCTATAAATATAGGTACAGTTTATATATATGTATGCCCTCACAACATCAATTCTAGCTAGTAAAGATGATTATCAACTAATAAAGATGTTTAGATACCATTCTGTTAGGGGTAAAGTTAAGTGACACTTGACTTATTTAGAAAAGTTCAATCTGGCACTTGGGCCCAATTTTTTCTATGAACATCCTAACCTAAAACGAGCTACCTTGACAAGTTGAGAGAGTTTGAATATTTTTACCTCCGTAACTCGACCTAGAAAGCCCACCTAGTGGAACCTATATTATGACGCGTGTTATCACTTAGTACCGATATCAAAAAATACGTTCCAGAGATCTTGACATTTGTCATATCATCATGAGCCTACTAGCAAGCATACACATTAACATAGCTCAGTTTTCTGCCACATCACTACAGAGGTCTGCTAGAGAAGCACCTAAACGCCACATCATTCAACTACTAGACCTAAAGATAAGGTCAAATGAAAAAATTCCCAAAGAGTCAATGACCAACTCCACTTTAGCATGTACTAGAGCCTTGTCTTCTATTGACACTGCTGACACCAAAGGCAGAGCTATCTAGAGTTGTTAAGGAAGTTCTGCATTGAATCCGCTGAGCTTAGGGAAACAGAGTTAGACAACCCTTCAGAGCTCCCAAGCTCACCAACTCAAACTGACTACTCTAGTAAATGACCAGTAATAAATATACCTAGTAATCTAAACATTATGAGAGGTCTAATTACCTTTTTATCCCCTCTAAATAAGTTCTCTAAAATACCCCTCATAATAGGGATAGTCTTCCAATTATGTTTTACCACGTGTCATCCTTTAAAAAAAATCTTCAGGCTAGCATCCTTCAAGCTCAAGTTTTATTTCTAATTTTGAAAGTGGTAAGAAAGAATTCAAAATCTCCTTGGGGGTTGTCGCCGACCATCTATTGACGCCAACCATTAACCTCGTGTTTCTTATCTTTCTTAGGTCCCCTCAAGTCGACTAGTTTAGACTTAGTGTTTAGCCTACTTTCTACTCAATTCTGATTTTGGCATAACTAAATCGAAGCTCCAACCCGACTCTTGGTGACAAAAAGTCCAACAAAATTAGACTTCCCTAAATCACATTCACACTTCTCTTGTCACATTTTGGTTGGGCCCTAAGTGAAAATGGCACCCAAACACATTCTTATATTAATTTCTAACTAAACCTAACCATTTTAATTCCTTTAATTTCTATCAAATTATTATATTGAAATTGCGTTCTTATAACACCTTAATCATTTATAGCCCTGAGCTATGTTGTCATACAAAATTTGGCTCTAGTTATCTGATTGTATCAAGATTCAATTAGTTTATAAAGATATTGAAGCTTTAGTCGTGGATCATCACTAACACTAAATAATATCCTGTCATTTTTTTAAACATTTGTGACTCCAAGTACACATTAACTTGGATTAATATAGTCAAATAACATTTTAATATATATTTAAAAAAGCAAAAGCAAAAGAGGTGTCTAATCCATTATCACAAGTGAAGAGTGTTTGATTTATGAGAAAATTACACAAGAAAATAATTTTAGAAAAATAAAGTGAAGAATTCAATCTTTTATTTTTGAATTTTTAATATAATACAAAATACTGAAATTGCCTCTATTTATAGTTTAAGACCTTGCTTCATATACATGTGTCAGACATTCTATAAAAATCACGCTAATAATCTAACAAGTTACTAACTACATTATGCAAGAGAGATATCCCTCTATCACATCAGCATTATGTAGCTTAGCATCCTCGTCAACACATTATCCAGCTTAGCATTTCATAACAACAACGACAACATCTAATATCACCAAATAGTCTAATAACCCCCTTAAGCTCAAGGTTTGACAATGAAAAAAATTGAGTAAAAAAGAAAACAATTGCTTGGTAAGAATATTAGCTACTTGATCTTGACTAAGCACATATCAAACTTCAACTTGTTGATTTGAAATTTTCTCCCTAATGAAATAAATGTCCAACTTTATGTATTTGGTCTAAAAATGAAGTACATGATTGAGAGAAAGTGCACGAGTACTTTGATTATCATAAAAAAAGCAATGGAACAACATTATAAGGCTTATGCAATTCAACAAGTAAAGATTGAAGCCATAAAATTTCAATGCAAACAAATGCGAGTGACATGTACTCTACTTTAGTATTGGATTGAGAAACAACATTTTATTTCTTTGAAGACTAAGATACCAAGTTATCTTCAAGGTAAATACAACCGTTACTAACTGATCTTTTATCATTTGAATCATTGGCCCAATCAATATCAACATAGTTTATAAGTTGAAAAATCTCTGATATTAGTAAACTTAACTTCATAACCTGTAGTAGCTTTCAATTACCTTAAAATCCTCTTGCATGTTTGTCAATGTTCAACTCTATAATTTGTAGTAGCTTTCAATTATTTTAAAATCCTCTTACTTGCTTGTCAATGTTCGATTGTTGGTGAAGCTTATGTATTGAAAAAGGCAACTTAGGCCTAATTAAAGTAGTATACTGTAGTCCATAGAACTTCTATACAAATTCAGATTGACAAGAAACTCATTATCAACTAAAAGTGTTGGAACTTTGGTGATTCAACAATCATGTATGGACATAAATTGAGATGGATATCAAAAAGAGAGTCATTATGAAATCAAATACATGTTGGGTGTATAAGGAATGAGCAAAATAGAAAGCCAAAAGAATGAGGCTGTTCACGTGTGACACTGTTCACAACGAATATTGTTTGCGCTCAGCGAGTACTGTTCTTACAGAGTACTATTCACGCAGCAATTTATGGGTATTTTTTGTTTTGACTCAATTGAAGTGGGATTAGGACTCTTATTCCAACTAGATTTAGGATTTCTATGAGTGTTTTATTCATTGTATAAACCTTACTAAATATAAGAAGAAGGTCAAGCATTTAAGATTTCAAGATGTAAATCATAAGAGAGAATAGATAAATTAGGTAGACACTAAGTATTGTGTGCGCTAGGGTGAAACCTTTTGTATGGGTGAAAATTGTTCTGTGAGAACAAAGAGATATCGTAGATTCTTTTGACTTAGATACTTAAGCTATTCTTGTATTCCTTACAGAAATCTCTTACGAGGAGATACTAAAATGTCTTGGGGAGATCATAGTGTTCAATGATAGATAAATATAGGTCTCTATGAAAGATACTAAAAGATCTTGTAGAATCATTGATGATATAAGAAGATAATTATGGATCTATATCAACAAAAAAAAAAGTTTTCGCGGATATAGGCATTTATGGGCCGAACCACATATATATTGTGTCTTGTTATTGATTTGTTTTCTTTATCTTTATTGATGTGTTAATTGTATTTGCTCTGAGATCAGTGTAACTCAAATCTAGTTGGTGTGACTTCAACACCAAGGAAATAAGAAAAGTTTCCTAAATCTTTTAAAACAAAAATAGTATTTAAATGCTGAATGAATTATTCTAGCATTAAAGAATCACGACCAATAATGATGAGATCATCTATATATACTAACACTAGAATTAACTTGCCATTGAAACACCTGCTGATACTAACATTGAATTACTAAATCCCTGCTGTAATAAGATTGTTTTAGTATCTAAGGTTATTTTAAGTTTTCATAAACCTTATGAAGTTTCCATATATAAGAAGGATATGTAGAACTGATAGAATCCTCTAGCTGACTCATGTAAAACTTCAGTTAAATTTTCTATCAAAAAAGCATTGCTAACATCTATATATTTTATAGTCAAAATGATGCATAATTGTTAACATCTATGTATTTTGTAGTCAAAATGATGCATAATTACTAAGCTGAGCACAATCCTTACTATAAATGTCTTGATAACTGAACTAAAAGTTACAAAATAGTCAATTTCAAGAGTTTGTAACAATCCTTTGACTTTTAATCTGGCCTGGTACTTAGCAATTGTGCCATTAGGATGGTATTTCACACGAAAAACCCTTTGTTGTCAACTATTTTTGGTGCTTTTGTAGTAGTAGCTAAAGACTAGATATCCTTTTTTATTAAGGCAATGTACTTTTCTGTCATACATTTCCACTTCTCATCTTGTAAAGCTCCAGAAACTGTGGTTGGTTCAACATGTGCATTAGTTGATTGGCAAACATAAGTCTTTCGCCTATAAATACTAGACTTGGATCTAGTTTTCATGGAATAATAAGATATGGCTGTAACTATTTCCTAAGGTTGTGGTTATGTTGGAATAACAGAAGTTGTGTTTTGTGAGGGTAAGGACTAATAATCATGTTAGTTTAGTAGTTGTACATTAGCTGGTTTTATTTCTGGGTCCAGCTAGTTCTGTTTCTAGTATTCATTCACGAGAACATTGTGCAGGACTTGAATAAGAATTTGTTGCTGTAGAAGACGTTGTTAAGAGAGACTATCTAGAATTCTAGCTAGATGGCAAAGAGAAAGAAAAAAGAGTTGTTATGAGAAGACAAACAAGAGAGTGCACAAATAGAATTGAGTGTACAAAGACAACAAATCAAAATAGAGAAAGCATGCTTCATTATAACAGGCCTAGAAATAGAAACCTTTCCAGAAATATATAGATACTCAATGACATATAAGCTTGAACGGCAAAGCTAGATCAGTTTTAGCTAAATGTCTATGTTTTTCTCTCAATCACTCTATTTTGATGAGGTATACGAGAGCAAGAATGCCTGAATTGAATACCCTCTTCACTAAAGGACTTGTACTCTCCACCCCAATTAGATTGACGAACTTTTATATTGAACTCCAATCGTTCTTCAACTTGGTTTTTATTAAGTTTGGTTATTTCCTATGAAGTTAAAGTCAAAAGAACTTTAACTTCATAGGAAATAACCAATTATCTCTAGTACAATCATCCATAAAACTGAGAAAGTATTTGTATTCTTCCTTAATTTTTATAGATATAGATCTTCACACATCTGTATAAACAATTTCAAGAAGTTTTTTTTAGATCTAATGCCAACACAAGAGTAATGTAGTTTATGCATATTTCCCATCTGTTACGCATCATAAAATTCAAGCTTAAATTCTCTATTACTATGAACAATTTCTAAGAGTTAATTACAGTTGTGAAAGTATCTAAGCCTTGGATGTCACAGTTTGTAATCTGACACATCTTGAACCTTAGAAAAAAAAAGTTTTACAAAATACTGAATTACAAACAACAGAAGTTAGATCAGTTGCACACCAGTTACCCTCATTTATATAACAAAATACATTTAAGTAACATTGAGAGATCATAAAAGTAAGATGAATATTTAACAACAATTCAGAAACAAAGGAAGTTGAATTGTGAAATGCAGTGTTTCAATTCAAAAATTAATTCTTAAATTATATTTTGAGAAGAAGCTCTCTATTAACTTTTCAAAATTTGTAGTTAAAAAAAGATTATTTTAAAATTATTTTACCAACATTTAAATATACTTATAGCTTCTAAAAATCACTTTTACCTCTCCCAACAGAAATCCCATGCCCATAAGAGCGAAATTATGAAAATAAGATTTACCAAGCACTTGAGTTGTTGTGTGTTCAAAGCATAATAAAAACATCTGTATATCAAATGTAACCTCAATCAAGAAAATGAATCGATGAGATGGCGAGAATTAGGCGGATAGTCTCTGTTTTTATGTAGACACCAATATAGTATTTGAAAGTGCATAGGGGAAAGCTAAAGCAAGAGAGTCGTTTAATCTATATTCAGTATCGCTACGTATTCAAATTATATTTTAAATTGTATTTAATAATAATTTATTAAATAATTATTAAATAATAAAATTATATAAATTTTAAAATTATTCATTATACATAATAATTATTAAATATATTATTATTTATCAAATACAAATATATTTACAATAATAATTTGTATATCGCATTGGAACATCAATTGTGAGTCGTGAGATAACATCAACTGTAGTCTCTAGTTAATTAAAAATGTTCAGCTACCTACCAGTCCTGTGAATGAACGATTGAATCCATACCATTAGACGATATAAAGGTCGCTAGCTTTTTTCAAAGTTGGCTTGTCAGTTCTTAACATTATCGGCATAAATTGATTTTATTTTTTATTTTTTATTTTTTTGGGTCTGATGAGCTGTGAACGAATATTAGAAAGCTGATAAATTCTGGAAAATTAATTTTGTTTTTACTAGAAGAATATGCGTGACCGAACGCTAGGAATAGAGAATAGTAGAATAAACTTGGACTAAATTGCATTCTACTTTTGCACAAACTTTCTTTTGGGTTTCTTTCTATTGTGGGTACATGAGTAGCATGTTGCTTTACTTACCTACCCAACTCCGAGTCAATTAAAGGGATAAAAAGAATAGCACACGGTCTGTTCACCATCACAAAAATGTGTACACGAAAATCAAAGATAGGTGGAGTATCCACGTTGCCCAAATATATTCCACAGGCTCTCTCAGCCTTTACCCCAATTGGTAAGACCATTTCAAAATCACAGAGTGGACCCAAATTAAGAAATTGAAGATTTGAATACACGAACACTTTAGATCATTGATAAACACAATTCATTTACTTCTACGAAAAAATTATGAAAGGAGTTTTAACAGAAAGAGAAGGGCAATTATATGAAATCTGCTCAAATTTTCCCTAATATGTTACTTTACAAATACAATAACAAAAGAGTTTTTTGCTGAATCTCAAATCACAAATTTCACAACAGAGCAGAACACATTCACAGTTCACATCACATCTTCAAACTATTTCTTCCTTCCTTTACACGATATTACAATTCAACCCCCTCTTTCACGTTTTTTCTTCCATTTTACAACCACCCTAATCCATCCACACCCCACCCATAACAACAACGCAATACCATACATTTCCTAATTCGCCCCCGTCATTTTCCCTTATTTTCCAGATCTACCCCTCCCCCGTTTAAAAAATTCCGGGGAAACATCGGATCCTGAAAATTACGAAGGAACAATTAACAGAGACGAATTTAAGTTAATAATTTCTTTTTTTAGAAAAAAAAAACGGATCTCATTGCTCGAGCCGGAGCAAGCGCTTGATATCTCGAGTTGCTGAGTCATCGATCGATATCTGCTTTTTCTTCGAAAACGACGGCAGAGGCAGCGAGCTCGGCGCCGGAGACATCGCGAACGCAGAACCGGCGTACACATCTGACTTGCAGGCCATCGGAGACTTGAAATCAACGACGCGGACCTGCTTCGGCAACATTTCCGGCGCCGGACCCAACCTACCCGTACCGGTCACCACCAAATTCTCCCCTCCCTTCCTCAACGACGACGCCGTCATTTCCCCTCCGCCGCTCTTAAATTTTGAATCGAGCGACTCGCCGCGTCTCAAAATCGTCACCTTCTCCATCACCAAATCATGATTATTAATACTACTATTATCAATACTTCTCACCGATCTCAAATCATCAGCGCTCGATCTCCTCACCGTCCGATCATCTGCGCCAGTTCTCTTCGACATCGACGGCTCCGACTGAGCCCGCTGCTGCCTTCTCTGATCCGGTTTCTCATACCTAACCACCGGTCTCCGGTTCGGTCTACTATGGCTATTGTAGTAATTAGAGTTGTTGTTAGCGTAATAATATCCGCAATTCCTCCGGCGAGAACACGAAGCCGGATTGAATCTGATCCGATCGGTCAGACAGTCTTGAGGCCGTAAAATTTCAGTTCCCATCATTTTTGGACAAGAAGAAAGAAGAAGAAAAGAAACAAACAAACCAAAAAAAAAAGTAAGTGTTAATTTTTTTAATCTAAAAAATAAAAAATCTATCTGAGTCTTCCTTTCTTTTCTTCCCCGCTATTCTTGTTACCTCTTCATTGTTGGGAGAAACAAAAAAAAGGAGGCCTTTTTTGTTTTTGTTTTTTTTCTAAACTCTGCTGTGTGTTTAGGACATATCTAGAATGCGGGTACGCGGTGGGTTTATATAGTGGGCGAGAGAGGTGGTGACTGGTGAGTTGGAAAAAAATGGTGGGGTCATGGTAGCACCGACCTTTGGTGCAATGACGCGTGAGAAATAGCAGATAGGGGCGCCTTGGTTTGATTAGGGGACATGTGGCTGACCTGACCGGGTCTTTTGTGGGACCCGGTTAGAAAAGTCTACACGGAAACTGTTAGTTTCTCCGTGTTGCGGGGTTTGGTTTGGGGCTTTGGGCTGTCCATTTGACTCTACTTTATATAAATGTAGTAAACTAGGTCATAATAATATAAATATTTGATATAAATTTAATATATTTTAAATAAATATAAGTAGAAAATTAATATTATTAATAAATTAATTGAATTTGTATTATTTATCTATTAATTATATCAAATATTAATTTAAATATTATAATTTATTAATTTATAAAGTCACATTTAATAAATAAATTATTTTTATTTTTATTTATATATTTATTTAAATTATATTTATTAAACGAATTAAATATTTTGTGTAAATAAATCAAATTAAATATTATTATTTATTTAAACAAATATAATTATAAATAAATTAAATTATGTATAATTATATAAATAAATTTATTTTATTTTATTTATTTAAATATATCTAATCATATCATATAATTTAAATATTAAACAAATTAAATTTATATTTAAATATCTAATTTATTTAATAAATAAATTATATACGAATTTAATTAAAAAATTATTAATATCGTACATTAACACCACGAATATAATTTTTTTATACGAATTGTTATCCTAACTTTAAAATTTCTAAGTTAACGGCGTTAGATGGGAAGGGGTTAGTTGTCCGTTTGTAAATTTTTTTATGAAATAATTTAGGTGGTGGGGTAAGGTTTATGATAATTGTATTCCTCCGAGTGGCGTGGCAAGTCCATCAAGTTGTGGTGCTCACTGCTCGGCAATTTCGTTTTATTAATGTGTAATTTCTGCTAAAAATAATATTCTCTTTCTTTAAAAAAAATAAACAAGTGTTATATGCAAAATAAGCTTAATTCGATACAATTTTATGTCTTAATAATAGCATTCGACATGTTAAGCAATTATTAATTAATGATTATTATTTAATTACAAAATTGGATATTAATTAATAAAGTTAATTAGCATATCATACATCATAATTATTGACAGATCTTATGTGAATTATAATATAAAATTATCAAAAGTTAATTACCCTTTATATAATGCGATTAATTGTTAATAAAGCAACTACAATTAATAATTATATAACTTTTATTAGAATTGAGAACATTTGTTTAGTAGTGGTGCGGGTCACGAACATCAATATGCTAGCATATGATTTATCGCCCGACACGGAGATTAATAAACTTGTAAAAAAAAATGATTCTCTTTTTTTATAACCAAAAAAAACTGCGGATGATTTTTGTCAAAAATTAAAATCTTCACTTAAAGAGTGTTTCACAATTAAACTAAGAAAAATTGGACAAAAATAATATAAAAAAATATGTTCGTTAATTTAATAAAATTTTGTATTTTTTTTAAACAAAATTTTGATAATGCCCATTTAAAAATAGACAAAATTTAATTTCAATTCGAATTAGAATTAAATTAAATTGATCAATTTTATGTAAATAAAATTAATGAGTTCAAGTATAAGAAACTGAATCGATTAAGTTTGGATTTTATTTTTTATTTTTAGTATATTTTAAGTTTTTTTTGTTTGAATTAAACTAAATTAAATCAATCAAATTCAAGCTAAATTAAAATTAAATTGATTGATCTCAAATAAATAAAATTCACAAAAAAATCTAACTCTAAACTAAATTGATGCCCACCCCCTATGCGCACTTGCTATCCACTCATTTGTCTAAATTTTCTTTTCTTTTTTTTTTAAGTGAGATCTAATTTATATTGTTTTTAACTTTTTTTTTGGGGGGTTAAGAATATTTTTTTAAAAAAACCAAAGAATAAGTAGTTATTACTATTATTATTTGTTTAAAGAGAAAGCAGTTTTAGTTTTTAACTGAATTCGTACATTATTGTATATTTTATTAGCTAATAGCTAGTTTAAAGGTAATCATACTTTCTAAAGCAAAACTTAAATAAATAGCCCAAAAAAAAAAAAAACAACAACAAACAAAAGAAGATGACTATATTATTGTAAAATAATAAACCATGAAAAAGACTTTCCTCACTCTTAACTTTCATACATGTGGTAGTTTTCTCTTTTTTTTTTTTTTTTTGATGTAGTCAATTATTACAGCTTGAATTATGCTACCTGAATTAAGATATTTATATTATTATATGAATATGAATTATTTATTTTATTAATATTCCTAAACCCCACCTAAAGTATAGGATTAACGCATTATTAAATAATAGGCAAATCTTTAGGCTAGATACGTTTTCATATATTGACTGCCTAAGTGCTTGCCAACAAAAAGGCTGGAGGACCAATTTTCTATTACTGATTAAGTTATATTTACATAAAAGTAATAGAAATAAAATTAGTATCTTTCTTTTATTTATTAATTTTATGTAATTTAATTCATATATTTTAGTGTAAAGTCGAAAGACTTATATTTTATCTAATTTAATTCATATAAGACATGAAAAAAAAAAAAAAATCTACTTCAGAAAAAATGGGAAAAAAGACATGCTTAATAGAAATTTACGTGAAAAGTGGAGAAGCATTTGCTTCGTTTGATTGGGTGATGCTCAAATCACTTTTAATTCTGATAAGCTCCAACTCATCAATAATTATATTTTCTGAGCCCACCACCTTGGCCGGGTAATATTCACTCTCAATTTAAAATTTAAAGTTCTGAGTTTCTTTTTTTAGAAATGAATAAGAGTGGATTTTTTTTTTAATTTTTAATAAAATAGAATTAATTATATTTAAATTTAAATTTAAACATTACGTCACCGTTTTGATAGGCTTTTAATTATTTATATCAGTAAATTATTGTAATATTAAAAAAACAATTATAATTTTTGAATTAATAAAGTATGAATGGATTTTGATTATTCAGTCTTCACTTAATTCTCAAATAATTTTTTTTTTTAAAAAAAAGAGAAACAAATCTTGAAAACTTTTGAGAAATATAGGGTCCAACCCATACTCCAGTGGGCCTTTTTTTTAATAATTAAAATGGAAATAGTTTGCAAGGAAGCAATGATGCTCTCTTGTCTCCCATCAAGCGCTTAACTTTATAAAATAGTAGTTGGGAAAGTGTAGTGGAAACATCCTAATCCTCCCGTGAAAGCAAGAAAATTCAGAAAAAGAAAATGAATAAAGAATAAAGTTAAAAATTGACGTGGGAATCATGGAAACTTTATAAAAAGCATATGCTTTTGTACACAGAGAAATGATCTGCGTTATATGATTAGTTTTTTTAATAGAAGTAAAAATTTGGTAGTACAATATAAATAATATAAAAATTATAAATTAATTAAATAATATCACACAAAAATATTATTTATCATATAAAAATTAAGTCTATTAAATTATTTATATATATATTGAATTAATTAAATAATTTCAACGTAGTAATATTATTTATTGTATAAAAAATTATATAATTTATTAAATTATTTATAAATATATATTTATATCACTGGTGGGTGGGGGGTATTGTTTAATACTATTTAGTATTGTTTTAACACTGACATATAGTAACGAACAATGTCCCGCTTATTTTATATATATATATATATATATTTTATGTAGATTAAGTTATTGGATACATAATAGTATTTTGTAATATATTATAAATTATAAAAAAAATTATATAATTTTTTTTAATTTATTAAATAGTGATATGTGATAATAAAACTTATCATGTATAGTGAGATACATAATCTATTAAATCAATTATATATATATAATTAATATAATAAGTTACATAGCTCATGCTAAGTTTCAAGATACATGATAATATTTTGTAATATATTATAAATCGTATAAAAATTATAAATTTATAAAATAGTGACATGTGACAGTATTGCTCATCATATACGTAGCCTATTAAATTAATTATTTATATATATATAATTGATCGCTACGTAATTCACCATATGAAAAATAATACTGTCATATGTTATTATTTAATAAATTTATAATTTTTATATATTTTATAATATATTATAAAATATTATTACATATTTAAGAATTTATTATGTGGTGAACTTTGTAATTTATTAAATCAATTATATATATAATTAATTTAATAAATTATATAATTCAATATCATAAATAATATTATCACATATTATTATTTAATAAATTTATAATTTTTTATAATTTATAATATTTATAAAATTTTATTATGCATCTAAAATCTTATCTTACGATGAGTTAACCTATCCAATTAAATTATATTTACAAATTCCCGAAATAATTTGGTCAGCTCAGGCATGGAAAATTTAGCAGGTGGCTTTTACCAGTTTGCGTAGGAGCTTCATTCATCAATTCAGTTGACCTGACATATGTTTCTTCTTTGAAATTTGAAATTGGAAATTGGAAATTGGAGCAGTAGTAATTTAGTTGGGCTACCAAAACTAAGTGAAGTTGTTTCTTTTGTCAGAGTTGAGGACTTTATTGGTCCACGTTGTTGTTATTCTATTTCTGTTGACTAATGACTATCAGGTACTGAGTGTGAATGTGGGTTGAAGCCTCAACGAAGTAACATATTTCATTGTCTTAACACTATAAATTTTGCTTCACATACAGTTTCCTTTTCTTACCAAAAAAAAAAAGGATTATAAGCTAACAAATGTTTTGCTCTTAATATTGTCAGGTGTATACATCAGGTCTTGGTCAGAGTGTTGGAGAGTCTTAGCTCACAATGATAAGATTTGAATTCACTTTTATAAATGAGTAGCAGCAGATTGTTTTTTTTTTTTTAATATATTTTTAATAAGTTAAATTTAGTTTTGATCAGATTTAAATTTAAGAGTCATGCTTCAACGAATATTATATTAATTAATTATTGTAATGTAAAATATATATATATATATATATATATATATTGCCAAGGTGTAGCAGACAAGATGTCCCTCATCAGATACCCTGTTCTGCATAATCTGATTGGTTTAAAGAACAGCCATGTAAGTTTGTTATGCGATAAGTTCTTCATTCATGCACATACATTGTTCCTTGCACATGACCTAATCATAAAACTAATTACAATTATTGTTAAAACTTGCTGTGTATGAAATACAATGTTTATTTATTCTAGTTCTAATCCCTTGTCAATGTCTACGATTCAATTATATGAATTTCAAAATACTTGTTCATTTAATAAAATATATATATATATATGTATTTAATTTTAATTTGTACGTGAAAATATATAAAGAATTTATAAATTACACATATCTTTACATTGAATAATATTGTTCATTTTAAATTTAAATTTTTATAATTTTATTATTAAATTCGACTTAAAATATTTTATATTAATAAAAATATAATTTACTATTTATATACTCATAATATTCTCTTTTTCGTTCAAACGTGAAACTTTATTTATTTTTTAACAAAATAAAAAGAAATAATACTACTTTATTTACTTTTCAATTCATACCTCAATTTGTGTTTCATTCAAAGTGTGTTGTGTATACATTGGAATGGTATCGAGAGAGTTTGAAATACTTAACAAATTTGATTTTGAAGCAATGAGGTAGCTGAATTATTAAATGCATAGGACGGGGGATAAGATTGGTAATGTTATTATGTAGAGTTGGAGTAGATGTTGTGGTGGTGGTGGCGGCCATACCCAAAACCCTGCAACGAGTGATGTTGGTGTTGGTTAAACAGAACCAAAGAAGATGACAAATTGAAATCAAAATCACCATAACTTTATTATCTACTACTGCTACTAGTAGGCCCCCTTTTAAATGGAATCCAATGACTCTTTCTGTTCTTACTAGCGAGTCATTGGCTACTGCTGTCCATTTGGCAAAGCCCCTTATGGTTTCTCAGCCCAAAACTAATCTCTCTCTTGCTTGTTTGGGCCATCAAATAATTATCCACGCATGAAGGCCCATAAAAATTGAGGCCCTTCAACACTGCAAAGAAAGCACTGTCAATTTATAATGCACCGAGAATAACGGTCTGCTTGCTGCCAATGCCATTCTGCTTCAGCTTAATTTAGAAATACATTGCTATTAATTTTTTTAACAAATTACTCACTTATATTTATTTCTTCCAGTACTACTAACGTTTTAAGTTCTCAACAACAAAATAACAAGACTAAACAAATTCTAAAATATAAATAAACTCTTTGACATATTATATACGTTAATTTGGTTTAATATAGGTTTTTCCCCCCTTAATTTTAGAAAACAGGAATTTAAACTTAAAATTTCAACAAATAAAAATATCATGATCACTAAATTATATATATCACTGCAAATCTAACACGAGTTAAAACTCGATGTTAGGTTTTTTTTTTTTTTATGTGGTGTTATAATTAATAATAATTTTACATGATGAAATATTATAAATAAAAAATTTAATTTAAATAATTTATTTGAACTATTTTTATTAAAATTTATAAATATTTAATTTGATACGAACTTCTTATAAAAAAAATTTAATACTAATTAAATTATAATTAATGTAATTATAATTTAAATCAATATATAAAAATCTCATATGATTATAGTGTTTATTTTAAATCATTAAAAATACAATTCTTCTTCTTTTTTTAATTATAAAAAAAATTTTATTAAGCGATACATAAATTTAATTATAAAAATTACTAATCCTTTATATTTTAATCATTATAAATTTTTTTAAGATATTTTATCAGCCTTCATCCAAATAAACATAATAAATTTTAAATTATATTTATTTAAATATAAATCTGAATTAAAGTCATGGCATCTTCTTAAATCATATTTTTTATTAATAAAACTTGCATATAAAAACAAAACTAGAGAATAGAATGTGGGCAAAAAGAGAGAACAAGACACAAAACACAAGTCCCAAAACAGACCACCAGTCCAGGGGAGCCTAGTTTTGTCTTGTATTGGAGTCCTAAATCCTATCCATTCACAAACCACATGCATGGCTGATGGTCCAAACAATCTATCTCTGATCTCTATCCCTCCATTCATCCAATCCCATCACGTTCATGTTCTCCCGCATCATACAAATATCACTACACCAGACCAAATATGACTGTACGATAATGCTACTTTGAAAAAACAAATAATAATTAAAAGAAAAAGGAAGAGACAAGGGGGGAAGAGAGAGATGCTAGAAAGCGAACCTGGAGCTGGAGGAGGTTGCACGTTTGATTTAGCGGAGGAGGTGTTTCAAGTGCTGCCATCGGATCCGTTCGAGCAGCTGGATGTGGCACGCAAGATCACTTCCCTTGCTCTCTCCACACGTCTCTCCGCCCTTGAATCTGAGTCCTCCTCCCTCCGCGCCAAACTCGCCGAGAAGGATTCCATCATCGCCCAACTCCAATCCCAAATCGACTCCCTCGACTCGTCCCTCTCCGACACCGCCGATAAACTCTCCCTACTTCTATCCGAAAAGGTCCCACCTCGACCTGTCCCTGCTCTTCCAAATTGCAACGTTTTTTTATTCATTTAATCATTATTATTATTAATATTATTATTATTATGTTTTGATGCTTTGACTGGGATTTGTGTGTTTCAGGAGAACTTGATAAAAGACAACGCAGCGTTGGCCAATACTGTAAGGAAGCTCCAGAGAGATGTCTCCAAGGTTTGTTTATTTTTATTTTTAAATTTATATTTAAGTTTTAGTTTTTTGGAAAATTCATATAAAATTTCAACGAAGAGAGTGACATGATTGTTGGTTTTGTGTATGTTGTAGTTGGAGGTCTTTAGAAAAACACTTATGCAATCACTTCAAGAGGATGAAGAAACCTCCGTATGTCCTTACTGATAACTATCATTTCAGTTTGTTATTGAATTGTTTAGTAAGCAATGGATTCCTTTTTCTTTTTTTCTTTTTTAAAATTTCTTAATTTTGCTTTACTCAATTTTTGGATTTGGCACAGACAGAAGCTCCAATGGCAAAGCCAACGCCCAATGGTAAGTATGTTTGCTTATGTGTCGCATTGTACTTACAAATAGTATGGTAGTGTTAAAGCGAATGAAACTTGCAAATTAGTAATGGATTTCAGCTTTCTTCTGGGACTCTGGTGGCCAGTTCCTGTGTTAATAGCTAGTTAAGAATCAAACTTGGGCTCTAGTTGAATATTGGGTGTATGTTCTTATTAACATTTAGCAATGTGCACAAATAGGTTAAATAAATTAATTGAATAATCAATGAAAGTATTTGTGTCCCTGTTATTACTATAATTATTTGTTTTTCAAGTTCTAACAATGGTTATATTGTTATGTAACATGTTAAAAAGTCGTCCTTGTTCTTATCCTGATAAGTGGGTGATGATTGGCTCTATCGAACATAAGAAAGTTTGATTATTTATTACACATTTCCTTAAGTCCCCATTCCTTTTTATTTATTTATTTTACAGATGATGATGCTACCATCCCGCCTTCGAGAACTTCTTCAATGCGGAGCCAGTTCTCAGAAACAGCAAACTCTTCATTTGCTGAGGACCGTGAGGCAGAACGTGTGTCAAATTTTTGTTTTCTTTCTGATATAAAGTCATGCTATGTTATTGTACCATATTCAGTTGAACTCCTTTGTTTCCCTGAGTTAGTGGATCTATGTGGAGTATTTGCATTGTAAAATTTTGTGAGTTATCGTGATAAAATAAGTGAAAAGCCTTGTAAATAAGCATGTTACAAATTTCTGTTTCCCTTTTTTTTAACTTAATGTTGTTTCTGTGGTAGTCTCAAGACCTGGCATTTCACACGGCATCCTGTTAGCATCTCAGACAAGCACGCCTCGGCTGACTCCTCCTGGGTCCCCTCCAAGTCAATCAGCTTCTGTGTCTCCCACGAGAATGTCTAAACCAGTGTCTCCAAGACGACATTCAGTTTCATTTTCGACCTCCAGAGGGATGTTAGATGATAGATCATCCGTATTTTCTTCTATGCACTCAACACAAACTTCAATATCAAGCTCTGACTCAGGATCACAAACTGGTAAGTTCTGTCTAGAATAAGACACAGGATCACAAAAGGTCATCCTAATAGTACATGTATCTTTATAACGATGGTTTTGTATTTAGTGGCAAATCATTTCTACCTAATAGTTTTGACAAACAATGTTCTCTTTCTGAGGGCCTTTTGTGCTTCAGCGTAAATGGTTGATTGGAAATTCGTATTCTCATTTCTTATTTCTTCGTAATCAATTTTTGGAAAGGTAGAATGTTTAATTATCTTGGTAGCTCTATACAGCTCCTCTAATCTTTTTTTGGTACCCAACAACATCAATTTATTCTACTTTCTTCCTGTAGGAATACCTGCAATACAATGCTATCCATCCTGCTAAATTAACATTGATTATAGGTATTGAGCAACCACATTATTTATTTTTATTTTTTCTATGTTTCAGGACGAACTCGAGTTGATGGCAAAGAATTCTTCCGTCAAGTCAGGTAAGACTTTCTATGGTTGATAACTTGTAATTGAGGAACGTGTAATTTTTTTTGTGGGAAAACTCGTAAATGCTGCATCCATAAATATTTAATTGTGGCACATTGTTAAAGGTTTGTGCTTCACATAAGTAGATCATTCATAAATGTCACATGTTGTACAAGGTCATTTTGTGGGCTTATACATGTGCTTTAGATTCATTATTGGATCACTGCTGTTTGACTTACAGAAGTGTTTGTACCCTATTTCTAGTATCTGAGTTGTTTCACCAAATATTACAGAAATTGTTGCTTCTATCATTCATTGGTACTTTTTCATCTTTGTGCATTGAGTACTTTAATAGAGTCATTGATATTATGCTCTTAGGAATTGGATTACTCACTGTTACTATGAGAAAAGTTTCCAATTTGCAGTTCAAATTTGTGACCTATCAGGAACTGGGAGTTGTAATCTTCTTTTGTTTTGCAGAAGCCGACTGTCCTATGAGCAGTTTGGTGCGTTTCTAGCAAATGTTAAGGAATTGAATGCACACAAGCTGACAAAAGATGTAAATGATCCTCTCTCTCTTTCTCTTTCTCTTTCTTGCTCTTAATCTTATGAATTGCTTTCATAACCCATTTTTCTCTGCTGTTTTTCTGGAATATCAGGAGACTCTGCGGAAGGCTGGTGAGATTTTTGGTCCTGAAAACAAGGACCTTTATGCAATATTTGAGGGATTAATCACTCGTAACATCCACTGAAACTGCAGCCTAACTTTATAAGCTGTGGTTTTTGCTGCAATGTAATCTTTCACATTTTTTTTTCCCTGTAAAGTAACGAATAATTCAAGTGTAATGACACTTTTGTACGATTATTCTTATATTGTATATTTTATTAAGTCGTAAGTTAGACTTGGTATTCCCCCGTCTATTTGATCGATAAAGTACAAGAATTAAACAACTCTTCTTACAAGAGAAGATATGCATGGATGTATTAAGCAGACACAAGTACTATTAGTTTTTAAGTAATTAATTTCCAATTAAAAAGATTTGGCAAGGTGTATTATATTTTATTCGCAATAATAACCAACTTGAACACTGTTATACAAAAACTTGATTAATAACTATGCTTGGGGAAAGCAAGGCAGGGACAGAAATGCCTGTTTGCATAAAGTAATAAGATCATGCCCTCAAGAAAGGCTTTTCGCAACTTTAAGGCAGGCTTTATGGAGATGCTCTTCTCGTTTGAAATTCAGGGTGTTGCATAATCCAGCTCAGCTTGTTTTATTATTATTATTTAATCTTAATGCAGCAGTTGTAGTGACCCACCATTTAAAATCAACGGCTTAGACTGAATCGTCAATCATCATGAATGTGTATGATAATCGTCATGTGCTTGGCATGTTGTATGTATTTTGCAATTTGCATGGTTGGTCTCAGAGACAAGTAAAATTGTTTTCCCTCCGAAGAAAAACCGTTATTCGAGTCCAATCAGTGTTTTTCCCGGGTAGAGGAGGACAGATTAAAAAGAAAACCGTTATTTTATTCGCACAAAGTGTTTCTCCTGGGTAGAAGAGGACACGCGGACAAAAAGTACCCAAGAAAGGGAACCCAATTTCCGGGACTTTGGGTTTATGTTAGATTGTTAGTTGTGTGCCACGGGGAAATCTCAAATCTGCGTACGTGTTGGCCTAGAAGCCCTCAAGATTGCATCATTTTTGGACTTTGATTAGCTCATTTTAGTGGGTTATTAGATTAGATTAACATGACAGAATGGCAACTCAAGCCGACTTTTGAGCATGGAAATTAGGTGAATTGTCAAAATTAACTTCGCATATTAAAACAAGCAAAATGGGAAAAAAGAAAAAATATCATGCAAACCGCTATTTCAATTCCCTCTTTCTCTCGGAGACAAAGACAGACTTACACACAATCCTTCGGATTCCCTTTGGCATCTCTTTTGGTTTCTCAATTCCTCAGCCCTCTCTGGTTTTGCCATTTCTAAGGATTTATGGGAGGAAAAAAAGAAACTTATGTCCCTAAATGGTTTTTACCTGCTAAATGGTTTTTACCTTTTATATCTTACAGCTTCTCTGGTTTTGAATGAACTGAAAATTGCAAATGAATTACTGGTCTGTCTTTAGATTTACATATTTCTGGATGAATTGATATTGAATGAAGATTTTAGCTTATTCATTTGGTTCCTTTTGTGATCTTTCTATGCCTGCGTTTCAAATATCAATGCATGTCTTTTATGTTATTTTTGGTTTCTGTAATGGTAATGTTTAATCAGAGGGAAATTAAGAAAAAGTGAATAATACCTTTTGTCACTTCTGGAAAGCAGTTAAGAACCCAGTTTTGTCCATTTCCTTATATTTTTAACAGATTATGTTTCAATGGTGCTTTTGTAAGGCCTCTGATTCCTATGTTCATGTTATCTTCACTATATTTCATTAATATCTCTTATCATTTTTTATATTTTCCCACATATCAATTTTGCTCTTGTTATTAAAGTTGTTTGAATCTGCATTTTGTTTTATTTTATTTTGGGTAATGAGACATGGGTTTACATTGGCAGGAGCCATGTCTCCCCAGAGTCTACCTGTGAACACAAAGAAAAGGCCACCATCACTGAGAAGCAAGAAGAGGTTACTAGCGAAAACCAAGAGAAGGCCACAAATGAAAATCAAGAAGAGGAGGCTGCCGCTCCTATTAAAGGCAGAAGACCGCGATCTGGGTGCTCTGAATCTTCTATGTCTCAAGGTACATCATATGCATTCTTATGTTTCCTATGAACATGATGAGTATTTCTAATGATACACTAAATACTAATGTTTCTATTTCTGCCACATTAGATTCAACAATTTCAGTTGTGGAGGATGAGGAGGGCAGCGATGAGAACTCCACAGGAGAAGTTTTTTTGGATTGCCCGAGATGCTTCGAATCCGAAACAGATTCTTCCAAGGCCAGTACTTCTTCCGAAGCTCAACAGAATACAATTTCTGCCTTCTGGCCTGGAATCCTTGGTTTGTGGAAAAAAGGACCAGCATTGAAATTTCCAAGTATAATTAATCTAAAGAGTGTCCCGATGAGTGTTCCAAAGCTCACAAGAAAAAAAACAAAAAGAATTAGAGAGTCCAAGATTCCGTCATTTCTGTCTCCTTTGGCTGAAGCTGATCTAAGTTATTTCAAATCTTCCTGGAAGAACTTTGCACTCTCAGAGCTCAAAGCTGCAACTGACAACTTCAGCCATGGTATGTACTTGTTGGAACTAAATTACAGTTTTAGTAGTCACTTCTTTCAAGTTGAAACTAGACAATTTTTCATTCAATTCATGTAAAATGTTCAACTTGATAAGAAATTTGTTATTTTTGAAAGTTGTTGTTACCACAGTTGGCTTAGATCAAGTATGATAACAAATTATTACCATTTCTTTGTGAAGAAAATTTGATTGGGGAAGGAGGCTATGCTGAAGTTTACAAGGGAAAATTGGAAGATGGGCAGTTTGTTGCAATTAAAAGGCTAACTAGAGGTTCCCCAGAAGAGATGACTGTAGACTTCTTATCTGAGCTTGGGATCATAGTTCATGTTGACCATCCCAATATCGCTAAAATGATTGGTTATGGGGTGGAAGGAGGAATGCACCTTGTTCTGGAATTATCTCCCCATGGGAGCTTAGCATCATTACTTTATGGTTTGTTCTCTGTTTAAACCTTTCACAATTTCAAAAACCTTCTCAAGTTTCTATCCAATAAATTCATCAACCTTTTCTCTTATTACATAATTCTAGGCCCAAGGGAAAAACTAAATTGGGACGTGAGGTATAAGATTGCTCTGGGAACTGCCGAGGGCCTTTCTTATCTTCATGAGGGGTGCCAAAGGAGAATCATCCATAAAGATATCAAGGCTGCCAATATATTGCTCACAGAAGACTTTGGAGCGCAGGTAACCGTTTACACCAAATGAGTCACCAGTTATGGTGAAATGTAACACATTATATTCACTCTTCTTTGAAACTCAATCTCATTGCTTACCATGGAACTTCAAATTTGATGCAGATATCTGATTTTGGGCTATCCAAGTGGCTACCAGATAAGTGGACTCATCATGTTGTGTCAAAAGTTGAAGGCACATTTGGGTTCGTAATTCGGATCTTCATATCAGTATCGGAAATTTTAAGAGATAAGCATTTTAACCTACAACGTCATCTCATTTTTTTATGTTATGACAGTTATCTTCCACCTGAATATTTCATGCATGGCGTAGTAGATGAAAAGACAGATGTCTATGCTTACGGAGTATTATTATTAGAGCTCATCACTGGACGGCAAGCCATAGATAGTTCTCAGAAAAGCCTTGTGATGTGGGTATGTTTGCTTTCTGCTAGATACAATTTCATCATCATATAACAAAGTCTAGCGTTGTAGAATTGAGCTGATAATTCAAGCTACATGGAAAAATCTGTTGTAGGCCAAACCATTGATTAAAAAGAATAGTAGTACCAAGGAGCTTGTTGATCCAATCATTGGTGATGCCTACGACTCAGAGAAATTGACCCGGTTGCTCTCGGTAGCATCTGTTTGTGTAGATCAGTCTTCAATCTGTCGACCACAAATGAGCCAGGCAAGTCTTCCTATTTATGCTACCAAAAAGTTTTGTAACTTGTGTTTCTTGCAACACAAGTATGACTTGGTCGAATAACAAAGACAAAATTTTTATGACTTGGGGTCGCATTTAATGCAGGTTGTACAAATTCTAAAGGGTGACGACAACCTTTTGCAACAATTTACCGAATAAAACCTGGACGACTCATTAATTCATCAAAGGGCATGCTCCGAAGAGTTCCTTGATGCTGAAGAATCAACTCAAGCGAGTGTTAAAACAATCTAAATCGACATATGGAAGTTGTTTTTGAACAATGTTGATGTCTGAACTATGCAGTTGTAATTCTGGAGAGTCTGACTCATAAGATTGAGAAGCCAAAGGACTTTTGGCAGAGGGAAAAAGAACAATTATCCAGTTGCCCCCCAATGCAGAGCTTTTGGACCTTGGAAATATATGGACAATCTGTATGATAGAGGTGGTGGGGGAAGAGCTGGAATGACTGCAAGCTTATGATGATTTTGTGAATAATTTATACCTGGGATTTGTGTTTGTAATAGGATTGATAGATACACAGCACTAAACCATTTCCATTTGATCAGCAAAAACAAAGTTCCTCACAAAATTGTAGACATAGCTGAGCTTGCTAAGCTAACCATGGAATTCTGATTGTTTGGTTTAAGTTCCTCTGAATTCAAGTATTGATTTTTTCCCCCTTTTCTGTGCAACTTGCCCTACAAGCATTTATCCAATTAAGTGAACACTTGTTAATAATTATGAATAATTAGTCATTAATTTAACATGGACAAAAGCATTTCTTTAATTTAAAAAAGATAAGGAAGAATTAGTCATTAATTTAACAGTCGGGCAAATTAAAAGTTAAGCAGTAACAATAACAATAGTAATCATAAAGATTTCTTAAGTGGAAAAATATAAATAACTTTTACAATTATCCCTAATAAGAAGAAATATTAACAATTTATTTGTCAGTTAATTTAAAAAATTAATAGATAATTAAGTTTTCTTACTACGAACTTAGGACAAGAGTACAAACGATGTCGTTAAAGGACCATATGTTTTGGGGTCAACTGTTCGATCATGGAATATCACCGTGTTCGTGTCCCATTGACAGTTAGCCGAGTCAGATTGCGAAAACATCAGATTCTTTTTTAACAGTTGCCCAGAAAGAATTTTGACATTTTCCCGGAAAATCTCTCTCTATCTCTCATTCTCGATCCAATCCACCACTCATGTCTCCCACGATTCTATCTGTAAATCTGCTCTTTCTGCTCTCGATCTCGTTATTAATTCACGAATCTCACAGCTCTTACGCCGGCTCGCCTAGCTCCATCATCAACCCGGCTAAAGTCAAACAAATTTCTTGGAAACCAAGGTCACTCTTTCTCTTTCTAATGGTTTTCTGTTTGGTGGCTGAGAAAATTACAGCAAAAACAAGACAAGTTACAATTTTTAACGTTAGTATGTTTAGAAGTTGTAATTTTATTTTCTTTATTATTCGTATTTTGTTAATATATACTTAAATCTGATGTTTGCAGGGCTTTTGTGTACAAAGGTTTTCTCACCGACTTGGAATGCGATCACTTGATCTCTCTCGTGGGTGCTTGGTCTTTTTTTCTTTTCTTTTCTTTTTTAGCTCCAATGTTTTTATTTGACTTATAATTTGTGTTTAGTTATTTTTATTTGATTTGTGTGGTTAAATTTTTTGATTAGGCGAAATCTGAGCTGAAGCGATCAGCAGTTGCTGATAATTTGAGTGGAGAGAGCCAGCTAAGCGAAGTTCGGACGAGTTCTGGGATGTTTATATCTAAAGGACAGGTTGTTTCTTGATCTTTCCTATGCTTTGAATTTCTTGCATTGTCATTATTGTTTGTTACCATTGTATTAGTGTTTGCATTTTAAGCTAAGGTTAGTTTTAATTTTGGTTCTATAATGGGTAAGCATAATGAATATGACAAACTTGAGGATTTTGCTTCATTTCGGTATAAAGCAGTTGCCCTGCATTTGTAGACTATTTGTTTACGACAGAATAAGCTATCTATGCCAAGACATTTTCCTGCTGGACATTCATTGCACTCGTAAATTTGCTATGTTTTTATTGTGTGGTGCGAGCATGTTTACCTTCACATATCTTCTCAACACATGGCAGCTCAATTAATTTGGTGACACATTTGCAGTAAATCTGCAGGAGTTCAAATCTAGTAATATAATTTTGCTATTAGAAGCGAATGAATTACTATATTGCTCCTGTTAGGGAATCGGTCTAGGCTCTCTATTTGATACCATTTAGGTATCAACTTCAGTCTTAAATTTGATCCCACTTTTGGGGATTTTTACGCATCCTAATACTTCCATGGTTGGTATTTAGCACTCTAAAACCCTAAGCGCTTGGCGGATTACTTCGCCCATAAGTAAACCAAGAATAGAAAAAATCATACACATAATAGAGAGAAACAATTACGCACAAGGCACTAGATATATATGTGGTTCGACAATAAATGCCTACATCCACGGTGGATTACAGGATTCTAACTTTTTTTATTAGTTCACAAAGAATTTAAGATCACAAAGATCTAAAACAAGAGACTTTTAAGAAATACATCAATAGATGAGCTATCATAAAAGATCTATCAATACTATCTTGTGCACCTAGCACTCAAGCACTATCATAGAACTCTTCCGCGCATCTAGTGCCCTAGAGCTGCCTCAACTCTCTATTCACTCTCTTATTGATTGCTTTAATGTACTAATAGGTTTATATAGACTCTAAACCATCTCTAAAAACCCTATTTGTTATTGGAATACGAGTCCACGTATTTAGGGAGTCCAAAACTGACTCAAACAAATTAAGTCATCTCAAAACGAGACTTTTTTGAAAGTGGGTGCCGCGGCGCCAATGGGATCAAGACACGGCACGCAGCGCCAAGGCTTGGAGAAGGCCTCGTCTTGAGCTTTCTCACCCTTTCTTGCTTCTGGCTCTCCATTTTTGTCTCATTCTCGTACATCCAACACATACTCGTCTTCGTGTCGACTCCTCACCGGTCTCCAACTCAAAATCAAATTCAAACATGATTTTGAATTACCAAATTCCAACAACTCCAATACTATCTCTACTTCTCACTCGTATATATGATAGAGCAACACCAATATGATAAGTGAAATTGTATTTTCAAATGCATTTGTAACATGCATGAGCAGCTCAGAAATTTTTTTAATTTACTACTGCACTTCTTTCTGTTTGATTATTAGTTGCTGAGTATGCATTAATGTAAGCTTTTTCTCTCTTTGTTAGGATGCTATTATTGCTGGTATAGAGGACAAGATTTCAACATGGACATTTCTTCCAAAAGGTGAGCAGTATACATTCTTCTTGTTCTGTTCTTTCTGGGGGCTTTATTGTTTAGTAAATTTGTTCTTTACTATTGCTCCATTTGCTTTTTCTACTATGAATCACATTATGACTTGTCCTTGTTAATGCTGTAAACTAATACTCGTATGATTATTATGATCTTTAGCTGAATTATATATTTTAAAGAATCAAAACTCTTGTTTTCCCCGTCTCTTTTTAACTTTAGGTATATTTTGGGCTGTTATATAGGATGAAAAAGTAATCACAACCTTAACATGTCAGGAAATTTTTTTTGTAATTGTATTTCTAAATTAGTCACCATAAGTATGTATTCTATTTCTCTTGCACCTTGTCTAATTAAATGTGTTGCTTGATTACAGAAAATGGTGAAGACATACAAGTTCTAAGATATGAGCATGGGCAGAAATATGACCCACACTATGACTACTTTGCCGACAAGGTTAATATTGTCCGGGGTGGACACCGCCTAGCAACTGTGCTAATGTATCTTTCTGATGTGGCTAAAGGTGGTGAGACTGTGTTTCCTAATGCAGAGGTTGGTTCAAGTGCCTTGTTTAATTAGAACAAGTTTTATAGGTAGTTGCACCCAATCTTCTCTCAGATAGTGTTCCATAGCGGTCCAATAATATTGTTCACTTTCCTGATTTCTTATCCTCCTTATAAGACTTTGATTTGTTCACTTCATATAGCAGACCTGCATTTGATATCTTGAACAAACAACATAAAAGATATGGGTTGTTGAACTTAATAGCATCAATCCTAAACTAGACCATTGCACTGTTACTGAAGGGAATTATTACCAGTTCTGTTTTCTGTTATAAAACCTGACATGTCTCTTTCAATGTAACAATTTAATTTTCCAACAGGAACCTCAGCGTCGCAGAAATCCTGCAACAGATGATGATCTATCTGAATGTGCAAAGAAAGGAGTCGCAGGTGGGCCACTGACTTACAATAAGTGCTTTTGTAAATTGTACATCTAACGTTCCATTATGCAGTGACTTGATGTGCTTTTGTTGTTTTCTATTTCACTTTGGAAATATTTAGTGAAACCACGAAGAGGGGATGCACTTCTTTTCTTCAGTCTGCACCCAAATGCTATCCCGGACCCAGTGAGTCTTCATGGTGGCTGCCCAGTCATTGAAGGAGAGAAATGGTCCGCAACAAAGTGGATTCATGTTGATTCATTTGACAAGGATGTGACAGCCACTGGGAACTGCACAGATCTGAATGTAAGTTGTGAAAGATGGGCTGCCGTCGGTGAATGTGCCAAGAACCCGGAGTATATGGTTGGAACTGCAGAGCTTCCTGGCTTCTGTAGGAGGAGTTGTAACGTATGTTAGCCTTGTATTTTGTGCTTTTCTTAGGAGAATCCGTTAGGCTTTCTTGGGGTGTCTCCTTTGGCTGGATTATAGTTGTTTGTGTATTTCCCTTGTATCTTCCACTTTTTGGGAGATTTTAATTGTATACCCATCTTAATGATGGTTACATGAACATTTTTGAATTAAAGTCTTCACTATTGGTAATTATTTTCGCGGTTCCTACTTGCTTTCCAATGGCTATCAACTCAAACAGCAGTTATATGTGATGTAACACGAAATATTGTGAGACCTGATATACCTGGCCTACAATGATTGTCCTCGGTACCAAAAAGCATAGAGATCTAATCACTTCCGGCTGTGTTAACATTTTGTTTATCAGATGGGGAACACTTGTGAGACTTTTTTCGGATTCATCTTTTCTTCCGCTTTCACTGGTACATTTTGATAGTGAAATTGATGGGATATTTGTCCAGGGACAGGTGACGAGCTATCTTCATTAACTTCTCTGCAGCCAGATTTTCACGTTCTTGTTTTCTTTATGGTACCAAATTGTGTTGCTGTGAAGTCCACTATGAGATTCCCATTAAATTAAAAATATATATATTATTATGAATAATAGAGTAAAGAAATAAAAAATTAAAATTAAAATATAGTGTAAATATAAATAAATATTTTTATAAATATATTAATATTTAAACTTATTTTTTATTTATACATAAATACAAAAATTCACCTATATTTATAGAACAGGAGAATGAAAAAAAAATGAAATTTTTTTAATATAAAATTTTGGTAGAAAATATTGTTAATGATATTATTTATTTATACGATACTGTTTATATATATGATATTATTTATTTATATGATACTGTTTACTTATACAATACTATTTATTATTATATTTATAACACTCTCCCTTAGACTCCACCATAATCCTAACTTTTTCTTTAAATTATACTATTTTTAATAAATACAAAATATATACAACTTTATTTTGTACAACGGTATCGAATATGTTTAATATTGTCTCATTAAAAATCTTGTTAGTAAAACTTAGTGGAATAAAACCTGGTCGAAGGGAAAAAGAGTGTAGTACACGTTTGTAACTAACATTTTTCTTCTTTTGAAAGAATATGCTCCCCCTAATGAAATGCCCCCCCTCAAAGTAACATCCTATCAATTTGCCAACTTGTTGAGCCGATGCATGCCAATCTTGTAAACTAGTTTCTCAAAAGTTGAAGTTGGTAGAGATTTAGTTAACAAATCTACAAAGTTGTCAGTAGAACGTATTTGTTTCATATCAATCTTTTTGTTTTATTGCAGTTCATGGGTGTAGAAATTTTTTGGAGAGATATGTTTGGTTCTATCTCCTTTGATATATCCGCTTCTAACTTGAGCAATACAAGCTGCCTTTTTTGCATATATTGTTGTTAGAATATCTATTGCAGAAGGTAGGCTACATGTACTCTGAATGTGATGAATGACAGATCGTAGCCATATGCATTCCCTACTTGTTTCGTGGAGTGCAAGAATTTCAGAGTGATTTGATGAGGTGGCAACAAAAGTTTGCTTTGTGAATCGCCATGAGATTGCTGTATTGTTGTAAGTAAAAACATAACCTGCTTGTGACCGAGCCTTATGGGGATCAGATAAGTACCCAGCATTTGCATATCCAACTAGACCAGAATTTTCTGTTAGTTCATTAGAATAAAATAGTTCCAAATTTATTGTTCACATAGATAACAAAATATATGTTTGACATCATTCTAATGATGTCGAGTTGGTGCAGAGCTAAATTTTGCCAATAAATTTACTGCAAAAGTTATGTCTGGTCTAGTACATTGGGCTAAATACAATAAAACACCAATTGCATTTAGATATGGTACTTCTGGACCAAGTATTTTCTCATCATCTTCTTTGGGACGAAATGGATCATTTTTAGGATCAAGAGACCGAACAATCATAGGGGTACTTAATGGATAGGCTTTATCCATATTGAATCTTTTCAAAATCTTTTCAATATATGTAGATTGATAGATAAAGATTCCATTTGATTTATACTCGATTTGTAAGCCGAGACAGTATTTAGTCTTCCCTAGGTCTTTCATTTCAAATTCTTTCTTTAAGTATTCTGCAGTTTTCAAGAGCTCTTTAGGAGTCCCAATCAAATTCATGTCGTCCACATATACAGCTACAATAGCAAATCCATTGTTTGACTTTTTTATGAATACACATGGACATATTGAGTTGTTAATATAACCTTCTTTTATCAAATATTCACTTAGATGGTTATACCACATGTGCCCAGATTGTTTTAATCCATACAAATATTTCTGTAACTTGATTGAGTACAAATTTCGATTACATGCTTTAGGCATTTTAAATCATTCAGGGATTTTTATATAAATATCTGTGTCAAGTGATTCATATAGATATGCCGTTACTACATCCATAAGATGCATATCAAGATTTTCTGAGACTGCAAAACTTATCAGAAATCTAAATATAATTATGTTCATCACAAGAGAATAAGTTTCATCATAATCAATACCAGGTCTCTGCGAGAAACCTTGAGCAATAAGTATTATTTTGTATCTGATGACTTCATTGTTTTCATTATGTTTTCGTACAAAAATCCATTTATGTCCTACGGGTTTGACATCTTCAGGTGTTTGGACTACAGGTTTAAATACTTCCTGTTTAGTTAGTGACGTCAATTTTGTTTGTATTACTTCTTTCCATTGAAACCAATCATACATTTCTCTACATTCATCAACAGATTGTGGTTCAAAATCATCATTCATAATTTCAGTAGCTATTACAAATAAGAATACATTGTCAACGATTATTTTATCTCGTTGCCACATTTCTCCTCTATAAACATAATTTATACTATTTTCTTCATTTTGAAACTCTTGTGTCTCTTTTGGGACTAATATTCCTTTTAAAAAAAATTTCTCTACAGGGACATGTGTCATTTCAGGGACTTGTATCTCTTCAAGGACTATTAATCCTTCTGTTGTTTTAGAGAATATGGATTCATTTGCTCGAGCATCATTTTCAATAAGATCCTGTGTTTTTATTTTTCTTTTTCATAGAACAGTATCCTTTGAACCAATTGGTCTACAACGCATCTAGCGTGCTACAAATGATTCATTTGCTGCTATTTGATTAGATTGTTCTACAGGAATAATCACCCGGGCTGGTGTATTAGCAGCTGGTATATATGATTTGGTTACTTTTGATGCATCTGTAAATGCGTCTGGTAATTCATTTGCTATTCTTTGAAGATGAACAATTCTTTGCACCTCATTTTCACATTGAGTTGTGTAGGGATCTAAATGAGACATAGTAGTTGTTTTTCAAGAAAGTTCATGCCTTACTTCAGGAGGTAAATTTCTTTCCCCTAACGATGGGAATACTGTCTCATCAAAATGGCAATCCGCAAATCGTGCGATAAATAGATCACCTGTCAGGGGTTTAAGATATCTTATAATTAATGGTGAGTTAAATCCAATATAAATCCCCAAGCAACGCTGAGTTTCCATCTTAGTGCGTTGAGGATGTGCTATAGATACATATACAGCACAACCAAATGTACGCAAATGAGATATATTAGATTGATGACCAAGTACAAGTTGTAATGGAGAATATTGATGATAAGCAGTGGGTCTAAAATAAATTAAGACTGCAACATACAATATAGCATGTCCCCATGCAGAAGTTGGTAATTATGCGCGCATCAATAAAGTACGTGCAATTACATGAAGTTGTTTAATTAAAGATTCTGCCAATCTATTTTGTGTGTGAACATGTGGTACAAGATGTTCTACTTTAATTCCCACTGATGCACAATAGTCATCAAATATTTTGGATATAAACTCACCAACATTGTCTAAACGTATTGTCTTAATAAGGTATTCTGGAAATTATACCCTTAATTTAATAATTTGTGCCATTAATTTTGCAAATATAACATTTCGTGTAGATAATAAACACATATGTGACCACTGTGCAGATGCATCAATTAAAATTATAAAATACCAAAAAGGTCCACTAGGTGGATGAATTGGTCCATATATATCTCCTTGGACCCTTTGTAAGAATGATGGAGATTTTAAACTAATCTTAGAAGGGGATGGTCTGACTATGAGTTTGCCTTATGAGCAAGCAGTACAAATATTTTCATTGAATAATAGAATTTTCAAGTTCTTTAACGGATGTCCATGAGAATTTGCAACTATCCTACGCATCATTGTTGATCTTGGCTGACCAAGACAGTCATGCCATAGTGTAAAAGTTTTTGGATCACTGAACTTTTAGTTCATTACTGCGTAGCTTTCAGTTGAATTTATAACTGTATAATACAAACCCGATGATGAAACATGAAACTTTTCAAGTATGCATTTCTTGTTTGAGACATTAGAAGTAATGCAAAGATATTCTACATTATTTTCATTTAAAGTCTCAATGTGATATCCATTTCGGCGGATATCTTTAAAGCTCAACAGATTTCTTCTGGATCTACCAACATATAAAGCCTCATTTATATATAATATTGTTCTATTTTCTAACAAGATTGTTACTCTTCCAGACGGTCAACAAGAATTTGCAACTATCCTACGCATCATTGTTGATCTTGGCTGACCAAGACGGCCATGCCATAGTGTAAAAGTTTTTGGATCACTGAACTTTTAGTTCATTACTGCGTAGCTTTCAGTTGAATTTATAACTATATAATACAAACCTGATGATGAAACATGAAACTTTTCAAGTATGCATTTCTTGTTTGGGACATTAGAAGTAATGCAAAGATATTCTACATTATTTTCATTTAAAGTCTCAATGTGATATCCATTTCGGCGGATATCTTTAAAGCTCAACAGATTTCTTCTGGATCTACCAGCATATAAAGCCTCATTTATATATAATATTGTTCCATTTTCTAACAAGATTGATATTCTTCTAGAGCCTTCAATCAAATCTGCAGGACCTGATATAATATTAACTTTCCCTTCAATCATTGTTAGTTTTGAGAAATATTTTTTATCTTTTAAGATAGTGTGTGTAGTTGCACTGTCAGCCAAACAGACATCCTCATCTTTTCTCTCTAGAGTGGACAGTTCATTTTTGGAAGCCATATCCTTTAATAAAATATTTAACATTAGAAAGTAAAATAAAAAATTACAAAAAAAAACATGAAGAGAAACCAACACAATAAATATTAAAAATAAGAAAATATACAACATATTGGCATAAAATAAAAGTACAAATGTCATAATAGAGCTTTAAATAATTAATACCCCTTTTTCAATTTTCAAAGAAATCAGAGACTTCTAGATAAGTATAATTTGTAGGATCCAATTCATCAATAAGATTTGTCTTCATATTCTTCCCATTTCCTTTGACAAATGTCTCATGAGGCTCAATTTAATTTATTGGTGCACGACATGTACATGATCAATGCCCCTTTTTTACCACATCGATAACATACATTTTCATGATACTTAGGGCGTTTGGTTTCCAGATCATTTTCTCTGTTTTGGTGCTTCTGTCCTCCTTTAATATATCTATGTCTTTAGTATTTATAACCATCTTGAGGGTAATAACCACACCCTCTTTCTTTTCCATGACCACATCTAACATTATTATAAAAATTTGCATTCACTTCAGGGAATGGTTGAGAACCTGTTAGACATGATTCATGATTTTTCAATAACAATTCATGATTTTTCAATAATAATTCATTATTCTGTTCAGCAACCAGAAGACATGAGATTAAATCTGAATATTTTGTATACCGTCGTTCACGATACCGTTGCTATAGAACCATATTAGAAGCATGAAAGGTTGAGAATATTTTTTCTAATAGATCATGCTTTGTCACTTTCTCCCTACATAATTTCATCTGTGAGGTAATTCTGAATAAGGCAGAATTGTATTCAGCAACAATTCTGTAATCCTGCAATCGCAAGTTCATCCATTCATATTTTGCCTTTAGGAGGAACACATCCTTTTGATGGTCAAATCTTTCTTTTAAATTTTTTCAGAGGATCTGCGGATCCTTTATAGCCAAATATTGAGCTTTTAAGATCTCATGTATGTGGTGACGAAGAAAAATCATTGTTTTCACCTTGTCCTGCAGGGACGTACATTTTCTTTTTCAATGGTCTTTTCCAAACCACTGGCTTAGAGGTGTATTTAAGCATTCAACACCCATAATAGGTAATTTTTCTCAGAGACGTCAAGTGCAGAGATTTACAAGTTTGTCAAAGACATTTTATTCAGAGGGCCTTTAGATATGGAAGAATAAAATTAAAATTGGTACATAGAATATTAACCATATGCAGAATATCAAAAATAATATTTAGGAGGCATGACCTTTTATATGTCACATTGTAAAATATAAAGATCAAAAGTAAAGTTCAGGAGGCATTGCCTTCCTTAAACAGAATAATAATAATTAAGAAGCTTGGCATGTATAAAGCAATAACAATTAGGAGGCAAAACCTTCCATTCAATTAAGTAATAATAATAATATAAAACATAGAATTAGTATAAGAACTTCTTATTTCAAAACTTGAATTATGACTAGAATGAGCCAAAGTAGCAAAGGGGTTAAACCGAAGATCTCCGATTTACTTTATTGACTATTTAGAATATATTTGGTTTTTTATAAGAAATTCGTTATTTAACAATTCTAAGGTAGTAAAGACTTAAAGTAAATTATTACAATTATTTTAGAGGGCATACCCTCTCAAATTGTGCAAGAAGTATATAAAATGAAATAAATTGCATAATTTAAGAGAGGGTGTGATTTACAACCAAGGCGGCAGAGTCGACCGACAGATTATCTCACATAATATTTAAAATTTAAGAGAGTGTGATTTACATAAATGATAGAACATAAATTGCATAATTTAATAAATTGTGAGATTTATAACTAAGGTGGCAGAGCTAACCGACCGGTTATCTCACATAATATTTAAAATCTAAATGAAAGAAAGTAAATAATTCTTACTTGTAATTATCGCGAATCGTACTATGACTACCGCGAATCGTGCTGATAACGTGTTATAAATAATAGGATGAAGAAACAAAAATTTTGAACTAAAATATAAAGTGTAAATATAAATAAACACTTTTACAAATATATTAATATTTAAATTTATTTTTCACTTGTAAATAAATAAAATAAAAGAACTCACTTATATTTATAGAATAAGAAAATAAAATTTTTTCAGTATAAAATTTTAATAAAAATACTGTTTATAATACTGTTTATATATATAATACTAAATATTTATATGATATTGTTCACTCGTATAATACTATTTATTATTATATTTATTACATATATATCATCTCCTTTGTAATTTTAGGTGCTCTTCATGCGAGGGAAATTCATAGAAAATTAATTTCCAGTCTCTGAACAATACGGGTACAATATTTCTGATTCTCGAACAACAACCTGCTTTTCAACAATCACCAAAAACAAAGAAAAGCTAGATTTATCATAATTAAACTAAAAGTAATTATTAATACTTGGGTTTAGTGTGTTAATCAAGAAGATTCTCCTAATCTTTTGAAAGTGAAAATGGCTTAGCACCAGCTTTAAAGCAAAGGTACATGGAATACACACGTCCTCAAGAAGGTCTTTCTTGATATATTTTAATCCGAAACGTATCTCGATCATATCTTGTACACTTGGAAGACTTCAGTACCAAATTGAAGCATCGAGATCGTGTCAGGATTAAGAGACTATTAACCAATTCAGGACTTGGCTTTAGCATGATCTGTATCTGATTATGATATGGTCAGCACTTTGATATCCAGGTTGGTCCAGGAACACATTCATCAAAATCCCATAATAAAACTCTCAGGTCAGAAATTAGCTGTCATAAATTTTATCCAGGCATATAACTTGGATCTCAGTTTACAGGATTCTTCTAGATGAATCACCTTTTGAGTTTGAGCTTAATATGTTCATATAGCAATATTTTCCTCATCACAAGATCTTCAAAAATCTTAATCTTGGGTGAACACCAAAAACAAAAAAAGGATTTGCAACTCGATATTCTTCAAATATGCAGATGAATGAAGGGCAATCTTTGCATGATATGTACGAATAATAAAAGAGAAGAATAATAACCACACAACTCATTTCACCTAAAATAAAATAAACATTAAATATATAAATATTAGAAAGCGATAAGGATTATCTCTTCACGTTCATGGTGTCCAAAGAAGGAACCATGCCAAACCGTCCAAGTCCATGGGGGCATTTAGCCTTGAAAGAAAGAGTAAGGCTTTTAAGGGGCGTATCTTCAGTCCAGCTGTTCCTTCTTGCTTAGTTTATGAAAAGTCAAATAATTAAGATCAAGATTAGCTGTCTGTAGCAGTGGTACATTTCTTTGATATTTTAATTTTTTTATATTTTAAATTGATATTAAGTAATTATTAAATAATAAAATAATATAAAATATAAAATTATTTATTATATTAATATACTATTTTACTATTTAATAATTATTTAAAATAAAAAAAGATATTATTCTAAAAAAAGATAATATTGAGCAAGAAGATAGAAAAAAAAAAAAAAAACAATCATGATTTACCATTTGGCTACACGAATCATTGAATAATATTGTGGCCTGGCCTGGTTGGTTGAGACTAACTACTTGCACTATGTCAAAACAAAAACCACTTCATCCTCCACTTGATTTTTTTAAAAAAGCTTTTATGGGTTTGCCATTTCGAACATAATTTTCAACCACAGAAAAGAGCAAAAATGACCAAAAACAAAAGGGGGGGACTTCTTAATATTCCATATGATAATGATAACATAAAAAAACAAACCACAGTGGATGGTAGTATCAGTGAAAGAAGCAAATTCCAGCTTTGTTGTGACAGAACCTGTTTCCTGAATCTGATAGCTCTATATTTGGAGGAGAGTAATTCTTTGGCATGACCAGGGTCAGGACCCTGGATTTTCTAATTATTGTATTGACATCTCGACAATTTTGCTGTACTCACACCTAGAAAAACCATTGATAGGATCCACTTGCCAACAAAACCGACCCACATTAGTCTTCTCGATTCATTTTGATTCGACATCTAAAAAATTACATGGAATCAGGTGAAATATAAAAATTTTCGTTGTTTCTCGACGAAGATGAGAACCAGTGCAAAGTTTGTTAATCAATGGAATAAAGATGTTTTTGTTTCACAAATTTAACTTAATTTTTAATTTTATCTCATAAATTTTAAAAAATTTAATTTTATCATAATTCAATAAAAATTCGTTAATTTTAACATTAAAGGGATAAAATAATTACTCTACATAATTTTATTTATGTGTCAATTAATTATTTATCACTTAAATAATAAAATAAAATAAATAAATAAAAAGACAGCAGCCGCCGCCATCGGTGACCAATTACGATTCGATTCAAAATTGATATCATTAGACTCAAAAATTTGTAATCTACGCAATGTTATAATTTTTTTTGTCAACGAAATGTCATAAATGTGCCAAAATAGAAAAAACAATTGTGGAAGGCGGCAGCCATTGTCGTTCGCCGTCGAACGATGGGGCGGTGGCGCCCAGTGGCCACCACTCTCCTCCTATTTTCGATCTATTTTTTGGCTACCTTCTTGTTTTCTTTTGATAAAAATGATTTTACCATTGTGTACATATAAAAAAATATAATCCAATGATATAAATTTTGTCTATTTTCGTTATTGAAATCACAAAATTTAATAAATATTAAATTTTGATCTATTAAAGCGTGTCACATATTTTTTTTAATAGTCAATTAATGATTGACACGTGTACATTATATAATGTATTTATATCACCATTTTTAATTAACATAATAAATAATAATAAATTTGTCAATGTATAATTAAAAAAAAAATTAATTAAATTTAACAGAATATCACTAATAGATTAAGATAAAATTAAATTTAAAAAAAAAAATTAAAATAAATTAAAAATTAAATTAAATTTATGGGATAAAAATATCCTTGTCCCTTAATAAATTATTATGTTACCATTAACTTAACGTAACAAATATATTTTATTTGATTGGTTAGAGATAGTTCAAAATATGTTGAATTGAAGTCATTTCTAGTTAACCTCGCATGTGATGTTCAATCAGGACCAGTAGTTTCCTTTGAGATGATGGAAGAAATAAAAAGACGTTTGAACCCTCGAGATTTTAAGAACACATAGTTTCTATTAGTTTTAAAAAATTTATTGAGACTATTATTAAATAATTTTTTAGAAAATAAATATGTAAATTTCAATAATTTTAAAAAATTCATCGAGATTCTTATTATGTTAGTTAATGATTTGCATTAATTTTAATTAAAGTATGAATAAAATTTAAAATTTAGTCTAAGTTCAAATTTTTAAAAAAATATATCATTGATAAAGATTGAAATATCAATATTGAAAGTAAAAGAACTTGCCAATATAACACAATAAATTTTGTTAAAATAATATTAAAATAAAAAATATAAAAATATAAAATAATAGAACTTTATTCACAATCCCTATTTGTGAATCATCGTTTTTCGCTATAGAAGAGTTGAATTTAGAATTTCTACTTTAATGAAAAATTGCACTGCAAATCTTTTATTACAGAACCATTTAAGTAAGTGGGGATAAGCCTAATATTTCAAATGTATTAAATTCAAGCTATATTTATTTTCTTTTATTTTTTGTTCTTTTGAATTTGATATTTGTGTTTAATTTTGTTATTTGTGATGAGTTTGAAAGAGAAATTGGCGAGTATGTATGATGTGAAAGATGCAAATGCAATATTTGTGTTCGAGTTTGAGACTCATTTTGGAGGTGAGAAATCAGATGGATTTAGATTGATTTATGACTCCGTTGAAAGTGTCAAGAAGTTTGAGTTCAAATATAAGTTTTTCAAGGTAAATTCTTTAATTTATGTAAGTATAAATATTTAATTATATTGTACATTGTAACGAATATTATGTAAATAGTAAAAAAAATATTTTTCTCAAAGTAATTTATTTAATTAAATAAATTAAAATTTTAAAATAGTAATTAAAGAAGTTGAAGAACCCTTAAAATTTATTATTTTTAATAAAAAAATTATTTTTTATTATAAGAAAATTAAGAATAAAAAAATAATAGGCGAAAATTGGAATGAGAGAGAGGGTGAAAAAGATGGTATTGGTAGGGGTCCTCATAGGGGGCTAAAATGCTAATAAATGATTTAAAAGGACGAGCAGAGCGGAGCAAATGGCGGGGGCTTAGATTCTGTGAGTAAAAAAAAGAGCACACTCTATACAGAGGAAGCACAAATCCAGAGAAGAAGAAAGAAAGGTGCGGATACTTTAATTTAGTAAGAGTCTATTAGTACCAGCGGGTGATCTCAGAACCAAAACCAAGAGATTTTTAGTCTGGTCTGTGCATTCGGTTCAACGTATCATTTTCAAAGGTTTGTAAGCATTTATTGTTTTAGTTTTATACCCCTTTTTTTTTATTGTGCAATAATTCCCCGAGATCTGCAATTCGAAGCCACAAGCTTTAAAAGTAAAGAGTGGTGTGTGCGTGTGTGTTTGTGTAGGGCAGGATAGAAACAGAACAAAGGCAGAGAGAGGATGGATGTGGGTCAGATGCAGAGAAGTCTCATGGAATACACAAACTCCTTGTTTGCGGAGGTATGTGAATGGATTTAACATGGGTTTTGGTTTTGATCAGCTGTATTGTTTTTTTCTTTTCTGATTTGTTGTGGCTGTTTTTTTTTTTTTTGTTTTTTGGTGAGAGAAGGGTTTTCTGGATGAGCAGTTTTCACAGCTTCAGCAACTGCAAGATGAGAGCAACCCAGATTTTGTTGTTGAAGTGGTCACTCTCTTCTTTGATGATTCTGAAAGACTTCTCAATGATCTCACCAGGGCTCTGTAAGCCCCTCTTTTTTTCTCTCTCTCTCTCTCAAATTGCTTCTCCGGTTATGGCTGATGTTCTCGAACAAAGTTCTGGGGTCTTTATCTTCGGTTATATTCTATTGTACCAGTCTAGCTGACCATAACTAAATCTTTTTCTTTTTCCTTTTCCTTTTCTTCTTATTTATAGGGACCAACCAAACATAGACTTCAAAACGGTGGATGCCTATGTTCATCAGTTCAAGGGTAGCAGCTCAAGGTACGTTAAAACTTTTCTTCTCTCTTTATAAAGATGTATTTCTCTGCCAGATGGAAAGAAAACAGAACCCTTTCTCTGCTCCGGGTGCTAAAATACACACTTACAGACTTGACTTGACATGACAAGAAGTTGCTAGAATTTTTAGGCTTTAATTTCTTATCTATGTGCGAACCAACAGGATCTTATATAACTAGTCCAATATAGTTTCTAAGCAGTTTCATCCCATTTACATGCCTTCAGAATTGGGATTTGGATCAAACCTCACCAAGTGAGAATGAAATAATAATGACAAATTACTTGCATCAAATCTGATATAAGACAAATTAAAATTTTTGATGTGGAAAATTGTTTTCTTTTCCAGTTAGGCTCATTGTTATTTGTTGACAAGAAAGTGGGTGTGCTTTGTTTTCAACAGCATAGGTGCACAGAGAGTTAAAAATGCCTGCATTGCATTCCGTAACTACTGTGAGGAGCAGAATATTGAAGCGTAAGTTTATTTATATTGCTTTCTTTCATTTTATTACACAGATCTTTTGTCGGCAATTGAATTTGGAACCTGGAAGATTAAAAGAACATGGTTATAAAATTTTCATATTTCAACTAGATTAATAAGAGATTGTTGGATTTACAGGTGCCTGAGATGTTTGCAGCTGGTGAAACAAGAATACTGCTTTGTCAAGACCAAGCTTGAAACTTTAATCGCGGTGAGTCAGTGAATGCAATGGACGTCTATTTGAAACTTGAAAGCTGAAAGCATTTTGTTATAATTATGACTTCTTTTTAGATTAATCAGGTTTCTTGTTTTACTTCTGGCAGCTGGAACGACAATTTCTGGCAGCTGGTGGGTCAATTCCTACGATGTAATTAAGTTTCCAAGGCTCTCAAAATGGATGGTCATGGAGATTAAAGCAATTAAATGAAGGGATTGTCAATTTGTCCTAGAGTAGCTTATATGGTTTTTGTGATCCACTACTTATTGCTATGTTCCCTAACTATTGAGCTTTTGCTTGTATGGATTCTATGAGAAAAGAGGGAGAGGTTTCTATCTGTTGCCACTTTCTTTTATGATCTTCAAGTCTCCAAATAACTCTCATTTATGTTTATATTTCTTTTTGTCAAACCCATTATTCTGTTCCTTTTTTATCCATGCATTATGAGAAATACAATGCTCTCAGAATTGGTTGGAGCACGTTCAAAAGTAGACAATTGAAGACTAGAAAGGATAAATATATTATTGCGAGATCCGAAAAATATGGCCTCAATTAAATGTATGAACATCAACATCTGGATCGTATCAGATTCATATTACTCGTACAATTTGCATATTGTGATCATAATTTGCCAATATGTTTATGTTTCCACAGATTCATAGGTAGCTTGATGTCATGCGAAACAGGCAAAATAAAGATCTTACATTTTTCCAAGCTGGGAACAAATCCCATGAGCACATCGCCCGTTGCTTCCGAAGAAATGAAATTCACAACTTGAATAAAAAAAAAAAAGACCTTTAAACAGAAGTTTCTAGTTGGCATCAGTGCTGGCAACACAAACAAATAGAGATACTTTCTCTAGTTTAATGAACTCAATTTGAAAAAAAAAAATTGTGTGGAGGAACTTGGGGAATATGAATCAAATTTGCAAAAGATATGATTCTTTACAAGGTCAATCTTAATCTGGTTGGGGCTTGTCTCTTTGTCTGTTGCTAAAGAATTGACATACACGTGGAAGTTAGTGCTAGCAAAGCAAGCATCTAATACCCCACCTTTCTTTGCAATTACTTTGTTATTCAAAAGAGATGAAACAGGACAACCAATCACCATCACCAACATTTTATTTTTTTTTGCCGCCCCTGTTCTTGATATGAAGTGAAGAATGATTGCAAGAAGAAACCATCAGGGAAAAAAAATTATTTTGACATGCCAACCAACAATAATGTTAAAGCAACGAGGAGAAAAAGGAATGTGGCAGGATAAGTTATAATAATGATTAATTAAGCAAAGCACAAAGCATATAAAACCTTTTAAAGGGTCATTACTTAACCATTAAAATCAACTTTTTACACACAAAATGAGCATCTTTGACTGGATGCAACCGGCTAAGTTAGTGCCTTAATTCCGCAAAATGTACAGTATGTGAATGCTTAATGCAGTTTGAAATTGTAAGTCAATGTATTTATTATTTATACGATAAAGAAATTATTGGATTGTGCAGTCAGCTCTGCTTTGCAAGGAAAAAAAGATCATCCAATGATGATATCATGTTCTCTATTTTTCATTATGTTTGATCGAAGATAGTAAGGATGCTAAAAGAAAAAAAAAAAATCTTTTGATAAAAATCTTTCTATTGATTTTTTTTTAAGAAAACAAATTCTAACAGACTTAACCTTATCAATTAGATATAAATCTTGTTGATGCTTTGTATTACTTCGGAACTTTACATGATAAAATGAGTTTGAAATTAACAAAACAGAAAAAAAGAGAGAGGGAAAATTACAGACAATTTTTTGTGCCAATATGAATTTTCAATCGTTTGTTTCTTGTTATCCTCTACAATTATCATCTTTTCCTTTGATTGAGATAACAATTAAGAAAAAAAGAAAATGTTGAGAAAAATTTATTGCGAATATTAAAATACTCTTAATGTGTTACGGAAGCTTCATACTCACAAATAATTAAAAAAAATAAATAAATATAAAGATAAATAATTAAGAAAGTAAAGAAAAAAAAGAACAACTCAATTTATGTGACTTGACAAATTTATTTACGTTTACGGTGAATTTGAGGTTCTTAATTTCTTTTATTCTTTTATTTTGTACTTAAAGAAAGTTTACAAGAGTTATAAAAAATACTCGAATACTCAAGAATTATCAAAGATCTATACCACATTATTTTATGTATTTAAAATACTCAAGCGTGATCCAAGCTCTTTATTATTTTTTATGTTATTTTGATGACTTAATTAATTATAATGGATTATAAGAATTTATAAAATATTTACAATGACCTTAGAAAATTTAAAACTAGTTAAAATAATAATTCATGCGTCTCAAAGTTCAAAACGTATTCAAATAAGTCGAAAAACTCAAAATGAGAAATTCCAAATTGTCGTAGCGTTGTAGTGTAATTGAGCCTAGGCCAAGGCTAGGCTGCAGCACCCAACTACTGTCTAATGTGGGGTCGCTGCCTAACTTCCACTTGGCCACGGCCCAAGCTTCAAATTGCTTCACATGCTCGTGCCCAAGCTTCAAATTGCTTCCCATGCTCGTTCCAAGTTCTTCCGTGCTCTTTGAGTGCATTCCAAATCTCTCTTTATTTCTAGTTCCGTTTCACACCTCTTTTGTCCATTTATTGTGTTCTGGACCATATAATTGACGCTCCCAACTCAAATTTAAATTATTTTTGATTTTACATCATCCAAATTTCAAAAACAAAAACCCAAAATGCATACTCCTTTTCTGGAACATGGGCTTGTGAAAGTTTATATTTTAAACAACATTTAGCTATTACAATGAAGCTGCTCTATTGAAGAAGAAAAAAAAGAATTAATTCCTGTTGTTAGAGAATAATTAACCCAATGCTCTAATTTTTTGGCGGCCTACTCCACTTTCTTTTTTGATCATCAAAGCTCCCTACGATGGCAGACTGGTTCTTGCTGCCAAGTTCATTTGCAAATACATCATAGTAAGCCACAGGATCCAAATTTCCTAGTACTTGGACAAATTTTCCTTGCTTTTTGTCAATCACAATTTGACCATCTTTCGATTCGTTTCCTTCAGCAATGATCTTGATGGTCTTCAATTGCCAGTTGGGTTTTAGGGAGGAATGATCTCCAGCCAATGCTACTGCACCGAGGACTTCTCCTAAGAATGTATCCTGCAAAAGAGTAACATTAAGTAATAGTTTTAATGTAGCAGGAAGATGAACATCAAGCTGAAATTTAAGCCTTTAATTGGAAGAGTCTAATCCTGGATTAGATTCTCAATTTACCATGTGATGATATCGATAATGAGTTTTTTGCAAACGATATAGCCTTGACAGTAAACGCCATGTGAATTGAGCTTCAGGTGTCTTGTTTGTTAATTGCAGCCTTCTTAGGATCTGGGGAAACGAACTAACTCTACGCTGAACGCCAAGTGGAATGAGTGTGATGTTCAGTGCTGATTCGAAGACTGCCTTTGCAGCCAAAGGATCAAGAAGCATATTGAATTCGGCATAGTTATTTGAAGGAATACTAAAGACATTTCCTGTGTCTTTGTCCCAATGGCTTATGTGTCCTCCAACAATATACACTTCCTGCAATAAGATTTTACATTACTACTTAATGCTATACATCACATCTTATATTTCATTTTCTTTTCTGTCAACAAATGGTTTGATGGTTACAAAGAAACTTCTATCTTGATAATATCACATTTATCATCATATGGTAGCTTTATCACTTTTGAGTATAACATCAACAAAATAACATGCTTACTTTTTGTCGTGGAAACTGCTGGTGAAACTTTGATAGTTTGTCTCATTTGCCTTTCATTTTTTTGTGGAAGTCCTTAAAAGTAGGTAAAAATATAAGAACAAGAAGAAATGAGAAACTACTTACCTGGATTAGAGAGGTCGTATTTTTCTTTATAATATTTGCTAAATTTGTCAAGGGTCCATTAGTCAATATGGTAATCTTAGATCCTGGATCCAGAGATTTTGTTATGGACTCCCAAATTTCCAATGCTAGAGGTTGTCTTAGTTCTGGGTGATCAGTATCCCGAGGCGCTCCATATTTTACAGAGTTCTCTGCTGTAAACCTTGAACATAGCCCAAAATTCAGTCCCGAAGTATCAACACACATAAAGAATAACAATCAACATTAATATGGAAGAAATATACCTTCTAGGACTTCGCGGCAAATCACGAGCTAGCCCATAAAGAGTGTCCGAGTCTAAAAATCCACCACTTCCATGTGGGATGGCTTTGACATATTTGCAGTCTCCAACAGCAGAGAAACTTGGATCAGACTGATTCATTGCAAATACATCTCCTAGACCAACTGGAATGTCATCACGACCCATCATATGCAGTAAATCGTAAATAACATCTATTGTTGCAGCATTTGCCCAGCCAGTTGGACTTACTATTATTGCCTGGACGAAAGCAGAAACAAAATGTACAAACAACCTGCTACTTTCTTGATATAATTGGCAAGAGAAGTATTTTCCAATTTCATTTAGGTGAAACCTATTTTATGCAATATGCATGTTACCTATAAATTGTAATGTCTAACTAGCAGGCAACATGTTCTCTTTCCCCAAATGGAAATGTTCACAAAGAAAATTTTCTGAGAAACTGACCATCCTTGATCTAGAAAAGATCTTGCCTCGTATACCAAGCAGTTTGTCTAAATTAGTCAAGTTCCACATATATTTTGATAGAATTATCTTACCATTCAGCATCTTAAATGTCACCTATCACATTCAAACATTTTAATCAGAGTGGCTATCTAATTGGATTATATATGATGTGAAATGAAATTAACTGGTCTTTTGTCTTGAGGTTTCTAAAATAACCAGATTCTGTCTTAGTCATGAAAATTAACTTAACCGAAATCCATTTATTAGAATGTAGATGCCAACAGATGCTTAACCAGTGAAGCTAGAAAGCATGAAACCAATTTACCTTGAGGCTGATCACTTCAACAGGAACTTTTAGAAGATAGAATAGCGCTAGAAAATCTCCAGCACTCATGTCCATGTCAAATACAATTGGCTTTCCCAGCTTCTTGGTTCCAAAATTTGGCTTGTAAAGCTCTTCTTTGTAATAAGGAAATTGTGTTGCAAAATTGAACCTCCCAGTTTGTTGAGGGTTATTGAGAACCTGCATCCAACCAAGAAATTGTTATGAATTTATTAGTATTATATGATTTAAACAGTTTAAAGCTAAAATGCAAATATGCAGCACTTAATAAATGATGGTAAAATAATAAATGTTCAAAATTTTTCAAGAAAAGGTAATTGAATAAACTTACATCCAAGAAGCTTCTGTAAAATTCTCTGTTAAGTTTGCTACCAATGTCCTTGTTAGGCTTTGCCTTTGTGGCAACAAGAACATTCACTGCATCTGAACCAGTTACCTCTACAGTACAACCATCCTATTTGATTGTGTTGCAAATGATAGCACAGAACAGTCAACAAAAGGTGAAATACCAATGAATAAACTTGATTGCCAAACTGAAGCAAGAGCTAAAGCTTAGCCTGAATTTACAACCAAGTTGGGAAGTTTTACTAACAGCAAGAGACTTGAATTCATGTCTAACCATACGAAATTTAAAGGACTGAAAAACATAACACTCAAATATGAAACTTTTTTTAACCACTTAAAATTTGTCACTACCACATATATAGAGAAAGCGGCGGTCACCTTGCATTTGCCCTTCCCCATTTTCATAATGCAAAATGGATCTCGAAGTCCTGTCTGCACATGGCCACTATGCACTCCGCCTCTCTTTAAATTGAACTTTGGAACTTTCCGACCATCAAAGAATGGATTTGAGCTATCAGATATCTCATAAGGTTTATTCGAAGTAACTACAGTTATATTCATGTATTCCATTTCAGCAAATTCATTTTCTCCATTATGGTTGAATGGATTGCGCATAATTGACACTGCTACACCAGATGTAAAGGAGTCCCACATGAAATAGCTCTGCAAAAAATTCATTTACAGTCACACAACCCATTTCCCCAAACTATTGTCACTAGGAAGATTCTGATGAATGCGATTTGACATACCCAATAGAATTGATCACCAACCCAAGTATCGCGAGCCATTTTCAAGGACTTGAAGCAGTATTGTGCCTCAAAAGTATTCTGACTTTCCTCAAAAACTTTAAAGAAATTCTCATTTGTGGAGATAGTATTTGTTGCATCCAGGGGAACAAGGGTAACAGGAATACCAGAATGAAACACCTGAAATAAAGCAAATATGCTACTATCAAATCTAGATACTTCTAGTCCCATCATTCACATATCAATTGGAAACCAATCAATCATCCTTTGTTAAGATATATTTCGATTACTTGGTATGCAGCAAAAGGATCTCCAAAGATATTGAACTCTGCATAAGGATTGCTGGTGTAGTCAGTGAACAGATTACCAGGGTCACCGCACTGTTGCGGCTGGCAAGAAGTGCTGGAATTTTTGGGGCAACAACCAGTGGGATTTTTGGCCCTCACACCACCACCCATGACATAGATATGCTTAATGTTTTTCTTCAAATGTGGGTTACTCATAAGGAAAATGGCCAAATTTGTATGAGCTCCGATTACAAACGCAGTAATTGGACCAGCAGAAATTTTATCAATTAACACTTGTTGTGCAGTAGGTTGTCGAAGAGGAGAATACCTCCTGCTGCCCTAATTTCATGAACAAAATAATTAGCTAAACATACATATCAAGTAACAACAACAATTATTATCATAAGAGGTACTAATTATCCTACAATTTCATACCTGTGGAAGGAACTCTTTTCGAATGCCATAATTAGTATCTCCATGTAATCTTCCTTCAAGACCAACTGGTATAGCTTGTCTGTATCTGCAATATCCGGCTGTTGTAGTACCCTGATATCAAAAGTTTTCTAGTTTACAAGCTTGCGCATTGTAGATAAAGAAATAACAAAAAGTATTTCAGGGCATAAAACGCCTCGAAAATGAGATAGCAGAAGGTGATTCTTGCTTCTGGGCATAATTTTTTTTTTAATAAATTAAATTGAGGGATTGAGAGTAATTGTGTGCACCTGTTCAATAATTGGAAGATATCCACCAACATTAGGAAGTATAGTTCCATTTTTCAAAATTCCACCTTCACCTCCCACCCCAACCGAAATGTCATCACGGCCCATCATGTAAAGAATGTCATAAATTTGATTCACTGCATGACCAGCATTTGTCCATGCATTTGTGTTAATGGTGATTGCCTGCAGCACCACCCAGGTAAATTTGTCACTGGCTCTCTTGCTTGTTATCGTAAAAATAACCAACTGCAAAAGGATTTGACAGAGAATTGCTTTTTTGATAAGCACTTCTCCATTTGTATTGCAATGAAAAACCCGAGTGGACAAATTATGGCCGTATCCTGAAAAAGCAGGGTTCTGAAAAGTACATTTACGTTCTGCCAACAAATGACAGTCATAATAATTATAGTCTACCTGAAACCAAAAGTGAAACTACAAACATAAAAACATTGTCCTTGACTCCCTCCTGAAGATAAAAAAAAAACACAGAACTGAATCCTTTTATTTGAAAAAAAAAAAACCAATTTTAGCATCTACATTAAAAATATATTTCACCGAAAAGAATCAAAACAAAACTTTGATCAAAATTTGCTGTGTCATGAGCTCATAGCAGCAGACTCAACTGGGTTGATCACAAGTTGGCTTAAAATAAAGGCCACTATTATTACAAGGCATGAAATATTACATCATCAGAGCAAAGAAGAGCATTGACAAAGGCAATTTTGTTCACCTCCAATTCAAATTCTGATCTGTTAAGCTTCAATAGGTACAAGAGACTGAAGAAATCATCGGTATCGACGTCTGTATCCATAAGAATCCGATGTGGCCTACCCTCCACAGTGTACAAATCAGCTTTTAGTACAGCAACTCCCGTAACCAATATTATTGCTGCCAAAATATTGCTTTTCTGCAACATGTCCTCTGCTCCAATCACAACCCAGAATCAATATTTTCCCTCCAAGCTATACAAAAAAGCCAAAACAACTGAAATGATCAGCTCATTCCTGATACAAGAACTATGACACTGAAAATGTAAAACATGTAAACTAGTCACAAAACAGAATAAGGAACCTTCTTAGCATAGCACAGATAAATCGATTGAACAGAAAATTAAGTTAAAATATTATTTAGAGCAAAAGTTAAGCACGTGATGAGGAAGCGGTAAAAGCCAGGCTACAGCGTTGGGATTGCTAGAGAAGATGAGACAATTTGGATGCAATATCACGTTTTGATCATTACAAGTACATGAGTGAAGTTCTAGGACTTAAATACAAATGATCTTTTTTTGTTTAGTGTGAGCAAAAATATATATAAAAAATTTTGAAGAAGGATTCTGAAGAAACATTGTGGCTGTTATAGGCATCGTGGGCAGGAGTCAAATTGATTATGTCACCCTCCAGTCACCATCTTTTTCTTTTCTCTTATTTATTTTTATTTTTTACAGTATCCATAACTGCGCATAGACTAATGGATAAGTTGGTCACATTTAAAGCAGAAACAAACAAATATTGAAAAAGCAAAAAAGAAAAGAAAAAAGTGGAGAAACAGATAACAGCCACATTAATTAGAGAAGAGGAACAAATTTTGAGAAAGAATCCTGACTTGGGAAAGCTAGAATCAATTCATTTTTGGTGATTTTACATTATGATCTTGTTTATATTCTAAAGGGAAAACGAAATCTCAAAAGCAAAAAAAAAAAAAAAGAGAGAGAGAGAGAGACATGTAAACATGTATTTTCACTTGTGGGTGGAACAATTATGAACACTGTATATCTACGAAGTATAAGCATTTGATATTATTTAATGCATCAACTGTTTCTTTTATTTATTTTTTTGGGTTTTGCCGTGCTTTGACTTCATCTTATTTATATATTTTATTTCATCATTTCTGGGTTCTTTCTTCTCATCATTAATTTCTTGATCAAATTCTGCTGCGATTTATAGGCCTGTGATTGTGAATGGATAGACAGACGAACATGCTTGGTGTGCATGCTTCCAGATCTTATTACTAAATTATATATACACAAAGATAAGATTGTGTGTATTTATCTATATAATTATACAAAATATCATAGCAGTTGGTTGCCTAAATTTTGACACGTGGGATGTATCTTGATAAAAAAAAAGTACACGGTTAAGAAATCAACTTAAGCGCTTCAATATAATATCATTGAGGTATCAATCTCATTTTATTTATTAGGATTTTACACTTTCTAATATATTAGTGACTAATATTTAATATTTTAAAATTTTAAGTGTTTATAGAGACTTCGTTTATAAATAAAATAAAAATAAAAAATATTTAACATAGTATTAGAGATAAATAATTACACACACAAGGTATAAAAATATTAAAGATAAATAATTATACATACAAGACACAAGAATATATTTGATTCGACAATAAATTTCTACATCCACAGTAGATCATAAAATTCTAACTTCTTTTATTGAATTCATAAAAAAACTCAAGATTACAAAAATTCAAATAAAAGATTCTCAAGAAATATATCAATAGACGAGCTCTTACAAAAGATCTATCAGTATTTTTTTGTACACCTAGCACTTAAGTACTTCTATGACTCTTTCTCATACCTAGTGTCTTAGAGCTGCCTCAGCTCTTTATTTACTCTTTTGTCGATGTACTGATACTCTAATAGGTTTATAAGGGTTTATATAAGCTCCAAGACATCTCTAGTAATTTTTATTTCTTGTTGAAATAGTAATCAACGCGTTTAAAAAATTTAAAATTGACTCAAATATACAAAAAATCCTAAAATTACATTTTTCTTAAAAGTGGGCACCACAGCGTCAGTGCAATCCCAAAATGGCACTGCAGCACTAAAACCTGGACAGGGTATCATCTTTAGCTTTCTCATACCTCCTTACGTTTGACTCTCTGTTTTTATTTTTTTCTCGTATGTCCAATAAGTACTCGACCTCATGTCGACTTCTCATTAGTTTTCAACTCAAAATCATGCTTAAACCCAATTTTAAATTACTAAATTCTAACACAAACCAATAAATATAACTTGTCTCTAAATCATCTTTGAGGTCCAATGATGCCACATTAACTAAATTTTGTTGTCTATATAATTCCATCTAATCGAATCTCTTTTTGACATAAGAATGATCAAGAAGAATTCAAACTTATTAAATAGTGTCCTGCCAAACGTTTAGTAAATTAAGTTGTACTCTTTAGTCATTTCATATATGTTAAGGAAGTAACCAAAAGTCCTATATTAGCAAATTAAGACTTTATAATTAGTATCTTAATTTGTATCCTAAGTAAAATAGGATTTTATAAATAGTATCCTAATTTGTATCCCAAGTAAAATATGATTCTCCAAACTAAATTTTGCTCGATTTAGAAATAATTGATGACATCCAAGACTTATATAAAAGATCTCTATTGACTTGAAAACACAATTCAAGGGGATTGAAACACAAAACACTAGAGAGAAAATCTTTATGCTAAAAGAGAGATCAATTGTGTTCTTTATGAGTGCAATTGAGATAATTTTTTATGAGTTTTGAGTTCTTTCTTATAAAAGTATACTTTGTGATTTATTAATAAAATAAAGCAAGATCTTGATCCGTTGTGAGCATAAGCAAATTGTTGAACCACTTAAATTCTTGTGTGCTTTCTTATACTTTTCTTTTTAAATTTATTTCTTAATTGTTTGTTGCTGCATTATATTACTTGAGTTTATTGTTAGTCATGTGGAAGAAATCATTGGTGCCGAACAAGAAGATAGAGAAGCTTGGTATGCCTCGGTTTAGTTGCGATGAGATCTATGGTTGTACGCGGTGGTGTGCTCCGGGTTTCACGTAAGGCATATGTTGCAACGCAATGATGAGGAGTTGACCTGATAGAGCGAGCTCTCAAAGTAGGCAGTACTTTGACGCTTCACGTAAGGCGTGCACCTCAACACAATAAAGATATGTAGAAGATGAGTACCATAAAGAGAGCGAAATCTTCTTGTCTGGAAGATAGATGGATGAGATATCGTTTGAGGAGGGATTCAGTGATTCTTTGTTCGATAGAAGGATTGTTAAGAAAACGAACAAAAGTATCGCATTGGCAAGAAATTGAGAAGATCATGAGTTTATAAAAAGTAAACTATATTTTTATTGATATAAAATCTTTTGAGTATAACCCAATAACAAAACCACGAAGATTTAAAAATAAAGTGAATAATATTATATTAATATAAAGATATGCATGATTCTTTGGACTCTTTACAATCTCTTTTTCCATTTCTAATTTAATACAAATTATTTAGAAGAAATACTTTTATTGATTGAATGGGTTAAGTATAAGAGTAATAATTTAAAATGATTGTTTTGATTTCATGATAATGGTAGCTTCAAAGTTAATAACATAACACCCCTAAATTAAAAGAATGTGAGTAGCAGAATATTACAATTGTTGTAAATGTGAAGAAGATAGAAGAGAACAGACCGACAAAAAGAGAAGACAGAAAGGGGAGTGGGATTTATTTTATTTGATTGTTTTGATTTTGGTTGGGTTAGAATCCAATCCGAGGAAAGTGACTGGAGAATAGTTGGTGTTCGTGGTCTGAAATTCTAAAAGCCTAAAGCATTTGATGCCATGGATGGCTCCAAATTTGATTTTGCTCGATTGATTGACAATTCATTTACACTTTGTTTGCAATTTTCAACAAAGCAAAATATGTTTCTGTTTCTTTTTGTGTGCGATCCAACGTGTTTTCACCCTTTGAGTTTTTGAGTTATTCAATAGCAATCACCCGAACAAGTTGACTCTTCGCGACAGTTTTGGCAGTTGGAATCTGTGTGCTTTGTATCGCTAAACATTTTTCTTTGAAATTTTTCTAAAGTTTTTATTTTTTTTAATATATTTTTTATTACATTAAATATAACTTTGCTTTAAGATTATGATCCCAAAAAAAAAAAAACTTTGCTTTAAGATTTAATCGCCTCGTACTCCAGCCACTGTTGAGTGCAATATTAGATTATTTCCACTCTCTTGGAATTATCTAAATTATGTTGCCTTGTGAATTGTGTCAAAAATCTTTCTTTTGCTATTAATTTTTAATGGTGCTTAAATGCCTCTGATCTTAAAGATTTCTTGCTTTATTCTTTCTCCGTTTCGTATTGATATGTTGCAAAATCATGGCGCTACATCAGAAACAAATTGTTAAGGATGTTCTTTTATGGCTTTAAATGCCTGGGATGTGTTATTATGCTAACTAAAGCTGTGATGTGCATCATGTGAATGAGGGGGTAAATCATTCCATTAAAAATATTTTTAAAAAATTGAATTAAAATTTGAGCTCCGAATATTTGAAACCAAGCAGAATTAAAACTCAGCACTTAAAAATAATCAGGGGCAATTTGAATAGTTATCAAAATACAATATATTCGCAATCACTTAAGTTTGAGTAAAATTTTAAAATAAAAAAGCGAGTATTTTAGTGGACGTTAATGAAATTTTTTACTCTTACCAAAAACTTTAAAATATATATATATATATATTATCATACAAAATATATATGTAAAACCTTTTTGTACAAATGATTTCAAATAAATTAATATGACATACTCATATTGAATGGATGAATATATAAACAAACAAAAATAGAACATTATTATATTAGTCATATAAACCACATTTTTATTAAGAGATAAAATATTGTCTTGTTAGCAGAGACGGAACTAGCTGAGGTTGGACTGGAGGGCCATCACCACCAAAAAAAAAAAAAAGTAATACAAATTAAAAATGTTGTTAATGATTATTAATTAAGCTATCCCAAAATTTATATTTTATTCAAAATTCTTCTCATTAATCAAATTAGATTTTTTTTTCTTAAGAATTTGTGTTTTTCTTTTTAAATTTAATAGCATAAGTTTTTTTTTTTTGCTTAATATTTGGATTCAATTTTAGCTTAATATTTGATTTATAAGTTAAATAGTTTTTATTTCTTATATTTGCATCTCTCTCTCTCTCTCTCTCTCTCTCTCTCTTTGTTTCTAACAATTAAATATCATAAATAAGCTTGTTAGTCATATCTCTCTACATTTTTTTTGATAATAATTTCAATTTACTTTTTCTAAAAAATATTTTATTGCTAAGCTTTGTAAAATGCTCAAACTTTTATTCATATTTTCTGTATTTCATATTTATATCTATTTTTCAAATTGAATTTAATTTTAATAGTTAATTTAATTTAATTTTAATGATTCAAAATCAACATTATATGGATTCTAATTTTGAGACGTCTCTTAGTACAACTTAATACTATATTATTTTATTCAATTAATTTTCTTTTTATTATGCATTATTCTTATACTATAAGGCCAATGATATCTTTTAATGTAAGGCACCTCCTTCTTTATTTATATATTGAGAGAGAGAAAAAAAAAATTCACTTGCGTGGCATATTATATAGAGAGCTTCTAGACATGTGTTAAAATTTTGTAATATATCTTAAATTGTGTAAAAGTTATAAATTAATTAAACAATGTCATATAACAGTGTTTTTCATAAATTATGTAGCGCATTAAATTATATATATACTTTTAATCATTAAAACTTAATAAATAATATTGAAAAAAAAAATTTAGCCTATATATACATATATATTTCCTGTCCCTATTTGTTAGTTTGTATTGTTTATGGGTTATTGAATATTATGTATATCGATGCTCGAGGAGAAATCAAAATAGAATTAAGCTAAACAATTTGGTCATTCGTTGACTCTTAGACATAGATGAGAGAACCTTGCAATGTGAATATTTATTACCCATATCACATGGATTTCAAGTGAATAAATAAATAAAGTGCTATTTCTCTTTTGAGATTTAAAAAATAACAATGGTAAATCTTGAATCTTAAATTCCCAAGGGCATTTTAGCCCACCATGGTAAGATCTTGTTTCCCAACCATTGAATGAGCATTTTGGCCCCAATCCCCATTTTCCCATTCTCAATGGTGGAGTGGAGGTTGCACTTTTTAATTTTCCACACATTGTTGGATAAGTAAGAATGATGATCAAATGGCAAAGCCAAAAAGGAATTGGGAGATTATAGAAACAATATATATTTATAAAGGAGCTTTCCTTTCTACCACTAATACAAATTTGTTTATTTTGGTCAAAAGCTCTCTCTCTCTCTCTCTCTCTCTCTCTCTCTCTCTTTATAGCCTTAACAATGATGTGTTTGGACACATTAAAGAGTTTTTTTTGGGGACCAAAGAGGATCTATGATTAGTGCTTATTACCAAACACATGAATCATATTACCTACTACTACTATTACTAACAAGTAACAAGTAGTCTTCTTGAATATTTGAGCAAAGATACAAAATACATGGGAATATTTATGCTTCAATAAATAAATAGTATTTTTCTAAATTGATGTTGAGATATTTTCTAAATTGATGTCGAGATATTGAGTTCGAATTTCTTCTTTTAAATTGAAAAAAAATAAAATTAGATAATTATCTTTGTTTGTTTTTAGTAATGTTGAAACAAAATAAAAATAATCGTGTGGTGACAAAATTTGATTATTTTTAAAAAATACTTAATGGATAATCTTAGAGATATATTTATATTTGAAGATCCATTATGAACAAAATTGTAATCAATTGATAATTGTTGATGGTCCCTGATCAAAAACCAATAATTGATGGCTCATGATTATGATTATTGACTCTCAAATAAAAATTCTATAATTGTTAGCAAAGAGTTAGTGGGTTTAAACTATGGAAGTAGTTTCATGTTACAATCAATGGAATATCTGTTGCGTTTAAGTCTCACATCATGTTCCCAATATATTTTTTCAATTTTTAATGAGTAAATTAGGTTTTTTTTTTGTTTAAATTTGTCTGCTACATTATAATAAATATTAATATTATATGTTTTGATAGACTTTTAATTATATATATATCAAAAAATTATTATAATTTTTTATAAAAAAATCTCACATCATGCCAAAACTCTTGTGTCATGTAATAGAGATAATATAGTATCATCAAGAACAAAATTAAAAGGTCTCAAGAACAACTATTTTATTATCGTTTTGATGTCACCTTTATTTTTGTCAAAATTCAAGAAAGAAAATAAAAAAGAATTATAGAGATTCAAAATCTCCCAAATAGAGGATCAAAATTTCTTCAATCTCAACTAGTATTGAGATTTTAAACAACTAAGATAACAATTTAAAGGACTAAAGTTAAAAATGATATATTATGTAATTTTTCAGAAAGCATGTCAAATATTTTGACCCCAAAAAACTTTTATATATATATATATTATTAGAATTTAGTAATTCAAAATTATATTTGAGTATGATTTCAAGTTTGAGATCAATGAAAGTCAAGAATGTGACGGACAGATGATATTTGAAGCGAAATGGAGATTCAAAAATGAAGTGGGGCTCGAAACACACAATGAACACATTTTCAGGCCTTGAGGTCGCAGTACTAGCCCATGGCACTGCAGTGCTAGGTTTCTTATTTTAAGTCATTTTTAATATTTTAAAGTCAATTTTAGATTTCTACACACGTAGACTCATATTTCAACTCGATATAGAGTTTTTAAAAACGTTTTAGAGCTTAAATAAACCATTGTAAAGCTATTAGAGTGACAAGTATAAAGAGAGTAAAAAGAGAAGAGAGAATAAAGAGCTTAAGGAGCAGTTGAGTACTGAATATGCAAAAAGTACTGATATAAACTTTTGGAGAGCTCATTCTATTGGGTATTTTTTATAATCTCTTGAGTGATTTTTGTGATCAATGAATTATTCGTTGGTAATTACTAAGTAATAAGATAAGTTAGGATCTTGTGATCCACCATGTATGTAAGCAAATTATCAAACCATGTAAATTCTTATGTGCCTTGTGTGTTTGATTATTATTTTTATTTTAGTTGTGTGATATTTTACAATTCTTGAATACTTATAGACGAAAACTTTCGTGCAAAGGTTTCAACAAATTAGTATCAGAGTTAAGGCTATTTGATTATGGCATCTCACAAATATAAAATTGAGAAGTTCAATGATCAAAATTATTTTAATCTGTTTAAGGTAAAAGTGATGATTTTACTGCTAAGTCAAGGGCTTGATTCGACTCTTGAAGAGACTTTTGCCATAACCAGTGATGAGAAGAATCCTGAAACATCGAGATCCTACTTTAATCGTGAAACCATTCAGAAGATTATAATTGGTCATTAGAAGAAGTTTGATGATCTGTATACGACGAAGTTCATGACGAATCGTATGCACATCAAGAAGAAGATGTATCATTTATCCATGGCTAAAGGCACTTCGATTAAATACCACATTGATATCTTCAACAAAATTATTATTGATCTTGAGATGATAGACGACAAGATAGAAGTTGAGGACAAAGTTATTATCTTGTTAAGTTCTCTACCAGATAGATATGAGTACTTCATTGATATACTCCCATATGGAAAATAGACTTTAACAATAATTGATGTTAAAGTGTCGTTGAACTCTAAAGAATTAGGAAAACGGTCTGAGCCTACTAATACTATCGTGGTTTATACTGTAAAGGGAAGGGTTGAAAATAGAAATGGGAAGAATAATCATTTAAAAAAAAAATCAAATGGTGAATTCAAAATGTATTTTGACTACCAAAAGGAATGACACTTGATAAGAGATTGTCCAAAAAGAAAGACCATGAGGAATAAAAACAAAGAAGGAAGATGCTACTGCAATAGTCTATGAAGAGGATTATAATACTACAGAAACTTTAGTAGCTTCTGATAGAAAGTATGCTGGTGAATAGATACTTGATTCTAGTTATATTTTTTATATGTCCTGATAAATCTTTATTGACTAGTTATATATCCATTAATGGTGGCAAATTATTAATGAGTAATAATGTGGCTTGTGAAGTCATAGAGATTGGTAGTATAAGAATGTAATTGCATGATAGAAAAGTTAGGGAGTTACTTGGTGTAAGACGTATTTCTAGTGTTGTGATGAACTTGATATCCCTAAGTATGTTAGATCAAATGAAATATTCATTCAAAGTAGAAAAATGAATAAAATGAATATAGAAAGTGATTAAAGGATTGGTTTACGGTGATAATGAATGGTGAGAAGTATAATGAGTTGTATGTGTTAAATAGGAATGCTATAAGTGGTTCAACATATGTTGTTGAAATGATGTAGACCAAGAGACAACATTGGAGTGCAGCTCATCGTAATGAAAGAGGTTGAAAGAGAATGTATGATAAAGGTGTTGTTGGTAAGGATAAGTTTCAGCTACCGAGAGATTATGATCATGGAGTCAAGAGTGACATGAAAGATTACAGCAAAGCATCCCTTAATAATATGCATTCGAATTTTTAGAGATATAAGTCATGATCTTTAGTAGAGTTAAGTTTGTGCAATGGCTTAACTGAATCACCATTAAGTAATTGAGAGTGTTATATGAAGTGGATAAATCTTGAAAAGATTCTTAATGATTTTGAATCAATGAAGATTTTGTTAGAATTTGGTGATTTAAAATCGTGTTTAAGTATAATTTTAAGTTCATGACCAATGAAAAGACAACACAATGTCGAGAATGCAATGAACAAATGAGATTTGAAGCGAAATAGAGATTTAAAATTAATGAGAGGCTCGAAATGCATGATTGACACATTTTCAGGCCGCAACGCTTGCCTAGTAGACTTTTATTGCAACTTGATGTTTTCAAATCAATTTTGGATTCTTACATGTGTAGACTTTTATTGCAACTCGATACAAGGTTTCTAAAGATATTTTAGAGCCTATATAAATCTTTGTAAAACCATTAAAGTAGTAAGAATCAAAGAAACATCAAGAGAGAATAAAGAACTTAGGAGCGCTTGAGTACTGAATGTGCAAGAAAATGTTGGTATAAATCCTTAGAAAGTTCATTTTATTGAGTATTTTTTGTAATCTCTTGAGTGATTTTGTGATTATTGAGTGGTTTGTTAGTAATCATTGAATAATAAAAAAAATTAGAATCTTGTAATTCACTATAGACACAGACAATTTATCAAATCACATAAATTCTTGTGTGTTTTGTGTATTTAATTGTTAACTCTATTTTTATTACGTAATTTTTTGTAATTCTTGATACTTATAGGTAAAAATTTCTGCTCAAAAAATCTCAAACATATTTCAATCCACATAAGAGGAAATTTGTAAATACACTTCCGCCCAAATAGAAAACAATTCACTCACCTCCACGCTTGGAGAATTTTTAATCTAAATTTTGGTTGACGCACAAGCTTGGAAATATGGCCGACACCCTAGTCATCATGGGTTCAGGCTTAAGCATAGCTTTAGGAGAAGGGGCAGGGGCACCCTTTTTCTATTCAATGCAAGTCCTTTCGCAAGCTAACTCACGATGAGCAGAATTTAAAGCTCCAGTGGGAATGGGGCCTCAATCCAAAGCATAAGCAACGTTGGTGTAAGGTAATTCAATTATATGTTTGACCAAATGAAGTCTCTTATTTCACATCCATTCAATCCATCATAATTATAATTCAGTAATCAACAAAGGAATTGTACAATAATAGAGTTTTGATTTGGAGGGATCAATAACTCATACAAGCAGATCAGATTGAAGTTGAGAGTCATTAGAAATCAGCAGAGATGTCACCTCATCCCATGTCATAAGTAGGAATGTGGGATCAATTCACCATCCATAATCAATTGTTGTGGCCTGTGGTTGTTTGTGCAAAAAAGAAAGTGGGTCCTTAACTTTTCGATGGTTTGGCTGAGGTGCCTGGAAATAGCAGGCGTTAGCATTCTAGGAGCTCAATCATTTTCTTGCTGACTCAATCGATTGAAGCAAAAGGAAATTATAAGAAAAGAAATTCGAAAGTGCTTGGATTGGTAACGCGAGATTTGGCTCCTCCTTTTTTGACGTGTGCTGCAGAAGAATCTTCACCTAAGGCTCTCTCTTAGTTAATTGCCTAAAATCATTGCATTGATAGGTTTTAGAATATTCTTTTGGGTAGAATTGCTTTATCCTTTGTCCAAAATCGAAGATTCTATGAATCATTTGAGGGTTATTCCAAGTTCGAATTAGGTGGAATATGGGAACTGAACCACGAGACAAAAGCAAGGAAGCTAAACATAAGTCTAACTCTGGATGCGAAAAATAAGCCCGTGTTTGAAAATACATTCACTGAGCCCAGCGCAATTCTCTATAACTTGGTCTTGCAACTCATTTTTCGAATCCACAGTTACATATGTCTACACTGAAGAGTTAAATTTCTGATTGACATGAAGATAGATTGGCAATCCAGTTTCTCAGTGTAGGCAAAAAAAAGTGATAGAATGAACACATTCTATTCAGCTACTGAGTTCACTTGCTTTCAGCGAGGAGACTCAGAAACAGATGTCTGCCTAATGGAGGAGTGAATGTGTTGGATTGCATTGCATTGCACCAATAACAACTAAGTTATCATCATGAAGAAATGAGATGACTACAATCAACATCCTAAGATAAATGCTAGAGTTCTACTCTGAATCCACACGCAATTGCTCAAGCTAACCCTCCGAAATTGATTAACTAAAATACTTCTTTGGGGGCAGAAAACAAATAGGAAAAGCCCATAACCATCTTATCTTCTTTCAACAAGAAAAAAAAGGAAGAGCTGATTTTTAGTTAAACTAAATTTCTTGCTAATTCAAAAAGTGAGATTCTTAAAATCCAATCAAAGAGTAATTTTTTGGAGCCCATTTGTAATTTTTGTGTTTCAACTTCATTTTGAAAGCACAAACACTTGAATGTTTAATAAACACACACTTTTACTTCACAATGATAGCTAATGCTTATCAACCATCCACCCACCAGTATTTGAGAGCTTGTGATTTTGTTTCATAACAGTTAAAGATTAAAATCAACACCACCTAAATACCAAACACTAACGGACCATTATAATACGAAGACAATGGAGAGGAATGATAGTAAAACAACATAATTAACCTCTCTTTTTTGTGGTGAAGGCTGGTATCAAAACCAGAGATCTGGCAAGACCACTTGACTCGTTTTACTAACACATTAAGGCTTGCCTAAAATATCTACTCCCATCAAGGAGAGCATAGCTCCCATAATTTATTATTGGTGAGAGAGCAACCTGAACACTACCAGGAAACCCACTCAAAGCGAAGGGAAGTACACCTTTCCTTCAGGGTTAATTAGTGGAGTATGCATTTACAAACCGATACAACTCCATAAAAATAGAACTCAATCAACAAACCTAAGAAGATTGATAAATATTTTACCTATAAAATCTGTAACTTAAGGCTTATATTGTCATTGCACTTGAATAATGAAACACAAAAATGAACACTCACCCAAAAAGCTGAAGCCATTTTGCCTGGGGAAAAAAGAGATATAACTACAACAGAGGCAAGGTAAACAGGATTAGGGCCATAAAAAATCCAGGATTTACGAGAACCCAATAAATGGCAATATGTGACCATCTTCAAACAGAAAAGCAGAAAAAGGTGTCCAATTTTCATTGAACACCTAGGAGGATCCTTCTTGCATATGCAGGGCTTCCTAACAACTAAAACTGAAGAAAGCAACCAGTACCTAAAGCCTAATGGCTGTCTCAACCCACTAATGGTCGAGTCATCACAAGACAATTCAGAATATAAATCATATATTAACAACACAATATCTTAAAGTATCAATAACAACTGCAGCACCGAAACTCAAGACACACAATGGTAATTTACATTCTTGCAAACTCTCCATTGTAATTAACATCTAAACCCAGCTCTCTTCTGCCAAACAAACTCAAGAAACATAAAGTCGTATCATATCTACCAAATTCTTCCCCTTAACAGAAACTAAACAATGATCATCTTTCATTTTAAAATTCTGGTGATCATGATTAACATCAGTTCATAAACTCAAGTACCACCAGATTCCAGCATACCAACATACAAGTGATCAATTAGCTTCTCCAACAATTAAAATCCAATTATTGAATGCAGAATTACATAGCTAAAGCTGATCATGATTAAAACATAAGTTCTTTAACTATAATATAACTCTCAATTGAAGCGATAGTGTTATCCACTTGCATCATCAACCATCACATTAAATCATTACTCCATGTTTATTCATAAGAAAATAGCACATACAATAAATTTAAAACCCTAGGCTAGCTACTTATAAAATTGTAAAATAATGATAAAAACCTCAAAATCATCCCCTAAAAGAGAAGCCTACGTGTAGCAGTAGCACCGAGTCTCTTGCCCCGATCTTCACGGACTCCGGTATCCGACTCGTCGTGCCACCAGCCCACCGATTTCTGCGCCTCGTACACGATCTGACTTATGCCTGAACGACAAGACACAAACAGATTCATTCAACAACAGCAACAACATTTGTTTATTTTTATTACATTGATAAGTGTTTGAGATTGTGAGCTAATTAACCTTGTTTGACGGTTTGTTTGTTTTCACGGATCTCTTGAACGGTGGCCGAGATTTTCCAGTAGAGAGGGCGGCCGACATATAACAGCACGAGGATGACGAGGGCCGCAATTACTACACGAAACGTAATTCTTGTAGTTGACGATGCTGCCATTTTTCTGATTTGTTTTAGACTTTCGTCATTCGTGTAGTGTGCAAATTAGAATCGAGAGAGAGAGAGAGAGTAGGCTCTACGCTGTAGATCTTGCCACGTCATAAAGAGAGGGACCGTACAATCCCCATCCGTCTGATTCGCGCCTAGATTGTAACAGTTACATTACATTTTATTGGGCCGCTATAAAAACCAATCCGGCTATAGCACCGGCCTCGTCGTCCTCATTAATGACCACTGTGTCTGCTGACTCCACACTTCATTCACAATCCAAAATAACAGCAAAGCAAAACTCTTTTCCCGCTTTCATCGGGGATTTATTTATATCCCCACCCCCCCCCCCCCCCCCCCCCCCCCACCCCCCCCCCGGTGTTCCTTGTTCTTTAATGTTTCTTAATACAGTTCAATAACAATAACCATGGAATGTCAAATCACGAAAACGCAACAAGAGAGAGTTAGAGATATGGAGAAACACCTTGCATCGCTAAACTCTTTAGCCTACGACTACGAATCTACGATCGCCCATCTCTATAGCGGAACCGACGGCGATGCTTGCGTCACTTTGATACCTGTCCACAACGACAATGAGGCGCGTCTTATACGGCTCCCAAATCTTTCTTCTACGATACGCCCAGCAGCGGAGACGAGGATGATAACGTTACGGTAGTCGCCGCTTTTTTTTTTATGTGCTTTGGTCGGCTACCAGTCATCAGCGCCGACGGCCACTGTGACTATTGGGGGCTAATATTTTTAGTTTCATTTTTTTATTTTAGTTAATTAGTTAAAAAAATTTATATTAAAACAACAAATAATAGAAATTTTTCATAATTAACTCATAATTTTAGTCAATAATTTTTTTAGCGACATATAAATGAATTAATTATTAACTTTTATTAGTAAAAAAAAAATAAACAATTAAATAATTATACTATTAAATCTCTTCACCAAACCAAATATTTGACCGTTCTCTTTTAAGAAATTGAAAATTTTAAGTTTTTTTTTTGTGTTTGTTTTATAAATATACCAATATCTAATTGTAATGTAATAAAATGAGAGAAAATAAAATTAATAAAAAAATAAGATGAATTTGAAAATAATAAAATAATCAAAACAAATTTAAATATTATTTCATGGATCCCATTTTGTTAGCCGCAAAATATAATTCATTGATTCTTTATTTTTGTTTTGAGGTATTTTACAACCATAAAGAAGATGGGATTTGAACGTGCGCTTATGAGGGGGCCGCCAACCATTTTGGCAAGCCTCATGCGCAATTTTTTATTTTTGTTAATATAATATTTGATGTATTTATTATTAATTGAGATTCTATGACTGTTACAATTATTAAAATTAAAAAATTAACAATGATTTGATAAATAATAATTACTAATTAGTAACACATTAGTTAAAATATAAAATTTGTATCATAATTATATAAGTTTAACATTATATATATATATATATATATATATGAATATGAGTAATGCTGTATATTTTAAATTATATCTTGAGTAATAATATATTAAACAAATATTAAGTGAAAAAATAATATAATTTTAAAATTATTCATTACATCTAATAATATTTAATATACTATTACTTGTGATGAGTAAATATTATTATATTTTTATATATATAGTATTGACTAGTTAAAATTATTTTAATAAAATTTAATTAAATACTAATCTAAGTTGATTATTATATAAAATAATTTATATTTAAATGTTATTAATTAAATATTTATACAATTAATTAATTTTCCAAGAATTATAACTATCTTTTAATGTCAGTGATCTAGACCTTGAATACTTTTAGATGAGTTAAGTCTTTGGTAGGAGAGTTAAGGAAATAACGTCTGATTAAATATAATATAACGAAATTATATGAGATAAATAATCATTTTAATTTAAATATTAATATCAAATTTGTAAAAATTTAAATTATATGTTTTATATAATTAGTTTGAATACTCGTACTATTAGATAGATAAAATAATATAATAAAACTACTTTAAATGAATAATTAATTTTCGTCTTATTATTATTATATGAATAAAATTTTATTTTAATTTAAAAATAATATTTTAATATTTATTAATATTATTTCTCAGCCTTAAACAATGGTGTTATATTATCCAAAGGATACTTTTAAGATAATAAAAAAATGCTTTATTTTAGTCATTAATTAAGGATTGGATTTGATCGATAATCTAATCAATCTACTACTAAATCAATTTGTAAATTTTCAATTCAATTAAATTCATGCAAATGAAAATTTTAAATTTGATCTAATCCACCAAAAAGAAATTATAAATCTATATTCAATTCAGTCTCATTCAAAATTATAATAAAAATAATAATTCTATTTAAAAGTGTTGATCAAGTTAAGTTGCTTGAGCACGAAGCACTTTATATTATAGCTCAACCTAATTTATATTGAGACTTGTTGGGGGGTGATCTGTAATTAAGATTTAGGTTTACCAATTCTATTACAAATTCACAAAAAAAAAAATAATGTCAAAATAATTCAACAATTAAAATAACTTAATTTTAACAAAAATTATTATTTGTTTTACACAAATTGTATGTTTATTTTAGCTTTAGACATAGTAGAATTAATTATATAATGATACATATTTTATTATTTTATTTATAAATAATATTAATTTTTTTAGATTGAATCACATTTTAGTGAATTTATCGGAGTAAATTTATGGATTTGAAAATTTATCGAAATCCATTATTGTATCAAATCTAACATAAAGCATATAAGTTTTAATTGAATAGGATGGATTAAACCAATAAGATTAAATTATGAACACCCCTATCATCAACTCATGGACCTAGACAAATTGATGTGGGTAGAAGGTAAGTTATCCAAACTCATTTTATTTTAAACCAACCAAACAATGGAAAAGATTTTAACAGAACAATCCAATCATATATCATATCTTATGTAATAAATAGATCTTAGTTTCTTTTATTATTAATTATCATGAATTACTTAATGATCACAAAAATTATTCAAGATATTTGTAAAGAATACACAATAAAATCTATAAAATATTCTTTTGTGCACTGAACATTTAAATGTTCTCTAAACTCTTTAGTTGATGTATTAACAACCTTAAAGCATAACAAAAGTTTATATAAATTTTAAAATATTCTTAAAATTTTTATATTAACTTAAAATAGAAATTCATGTATGAAAGAAATTCAAAACCAACTTAAAATTGTCAAAACGACACTAAAACAACATCTTGGCGTCTATCTACTGTCAAGCAGGTGCTGCAATCCTAAGGCCTGCAAAACAACTTTCTCATGCTCTTATATCCCTTCTTATTTCCAACTTTCTGTTTTACTTTAAGTCTCATCTGTCCAACGCGTTCTCATTCTCGTGTTGTCTCTTTATTGATCTTAAACTCAAAATCATATTCGAACATGATTTTAAATTATTAATTTATACAATAAGTATAATCGTAAATACAATAAAATGTGTAATTTTAATTAAGCCTAATACTTAGGTCTAGATATACTAAATAACATGGCCAGTTGTCATCTCTAATTATTAATTATAAAGTTTTTATTTAAAATAGAGGAGAGTTAGAAGTATGTCCAAATCTCGATATATTCACTTAAACATAATCCTTGAACAAACATTAAAAATAATAAATTGCTTTTAATGCTTAGAATTATTTTTCTTGGCTATTGTGATTTGTGAGGGATAAGATTGTTAATTGAGTGGAATTCTCCACTTTGCTGTCAAAGTGGGCTGAGGAAGATTATGCCTTCGATTGAGTTTAATTTAAAAAAAGAGACATTTATAGTAATCCTACCACCCCTCGTTGCTATTTGTATTTTGTATTGCCATATTAAAGATATAACATGGCCTTTAATGTGAGTGATATAGAAATATGGTGTCCATACTCTAGAATTAGGATATCCAAGATTTCAGTCGCTATATTTCATTATCAAGCATAGTTTTGTCTCACTCACATTAACAAGAACGTGTCGTAAGGATGCAGAAACATCCTCTTTCTTGGCAAACACATCAAAATATACACAAACGCTAAAATTGAATTAAATGTTAGTGATCGAGAGTAATTTCGACGAACAAATAATAAGCATTAAACGTTAGTTGTGAGGTGAAGCAATGTTACTTTTACACTTCTTTCCCAGGCACCTGCAAAGATAATATGCTGCGAATTTCTTGAGGCAGCAACAATATCGTACCAGAACAACATACAGACTATCATAACACTATTCAGAATATCGGAACTCGTATGTCTTACTCATCTAAATATGCAATTGCTTCTTGGATGCGTGCTCTCTTTTGACTTGTACACCGCTTCCATCGTGGAGCTTTGCCGCTTCCAGGAATTTCCCATCTGGCGATGTTACCATCCCAAGAGGAGCTGATGATCATAGGATAGAATGGGTGCCAACTACAATCTCTTACAGGAGCCATGTGAAAGTCAAGTCTTGCAACCTGAGCTCCACTCACCTACAAGGAATCATAAAAGTTACAACAAGAACTAGTTCATCATATTGTAAGCATGATGGAAAATTGAGCATAAATCAATTATTAAGCTTTTTATCAATGACTTTATGGACAACATACAGTCCAACAACATGTAAAATGGAAAAAAGGAAAAGAAAGACAAAATGGCAGAGCAATTCAAACCTCCATCTTTTTTAATGCATTTCATATACAAGTTACATAACTTGCTGCACCAACCATTCATAAGAGATTATCTTAAATGTAAAAGTGCATAATAAACTTGCATACTTACTAAATCATATATATAAACGAAATCATCACTAGATCCAGTGTAGATGTACTTTTGAGCAGTGCTGCAAAAAATTTTAAAAAAAAATGTCAATAAATGGCCTTAGAAATTGTCAATGTTGCATTCTGCACACTTCAAAATCACAGTAGTATGATCAGAACAACATTCCTTCCCAGAATTACTGTTGATTATGCAATTTGGTATTCAAGTTCAACAAGTAGACAGTCTCAATCATAAGAAAGTTGTTTACACAATCTCAAAAATCTAATGTTCTGAAAACAAGAAAACAATTGGATCAGAAAAAAAAAGTTCCAATTTGGCAAGAAAGAAGCAACTTCATTTATATCAGTGGCACAACTAAACTCAAGAGTAACCACAGGTAAATCCAACAGCTCAAAGGGCTCTGAGCAAAATACCAGCCTCAACTCAGGTTCCAAAATTAAGAGAAAATCTAAAATGTATAATTACATATTTGGAGTCTGAAAGTAAAGAATTAGTCAGGCAGACAATCTAGTAAGTTAGATTTGAGCTTATAGCTCAGGTAGGTCATCATTGGTCATCAGTAAGATCGAATAGGTTCATCTCTATGTTTGTAACATCAAAATCAAACAGTTTCACTGACTTCCCAAAAGCATTACTAACATCTTAAAATATTTACACAAGAAAAAAAATATTATGATGCATTATTACTTAAATACAAAGTTGATTGATTACCTGTATTCTGGGGAGAAGTAACAGCGAATCAGAGTGCGCAAAACTGAATGTCCTCTGTAAGTAGCCAACGACTGATCCTGAGGATGTTTCAAAGTTCTAGCCTGAGGTGGGTATACCATCCATCTATAATCCCAGTCATAATCTCTAAGCCTCGGAGTACTGGTTGAATAAAGAAAAAAAAGTCATAAATTTGAATTTTGGCAGACGGTACGGACATATTTTAGTACAACCAGTGGGTTACTTCAGTTAGTTTAACTTGCAACTTTTCAATGCTACAATAACTCCAAATTTGAGAAAGAAAACAGATTTGCACACATACAAGATAGTTAATTTATGGTTATGGGTATATATACTGCATGCATCTAATTGGGCATTGAAAAATAATGATCAAAAGGAAAGGTTCACTGTATTTAAGCACGTAAACAGTACATTAATCCATTACTCATCTTTAACAACATTCTGCTTGAGCCGAGATTTCGTGCTCAATGGATGGGATTCCAAGTTCACATGGAAGAAGGGTTCAAACAAGTGGATAACAAGGATTCCAGGTTGGTTATGATTACATCATCAGCAGACAAACCACATGTACTCCTTCTGTAAGCATTTAAAGCCATTAAATTCTAATAAGCATGCCATGAACATAGTGTGAATCTACCCCAATAATAATGTAAATCTCCGTTATCTACAATAAAGTAAAGGTCATTAATCCTTTGTTGAAAGAAGAAAAGAAGAAGAAAACGAAATTGTCAAATTACTAAAAAAATTCAACTACAACTCTTAAGCATTTATACAATTATCCTTTCCTTCCCTTATACTCCCCAAGATCTTGTGGAGTTAACGTGATGTACATTTTAACATGATAAAAAGGGAGATAGAATACACAAATACAGTTCCCAATATAATTCATTAAAACAGAAGGGAAATGAAATCCAGTGAGAAGAAATCTAGTTGATACTTTCAAGAATTTTCATACTTTTCCAGACTAATTTTCTGAAACTACCTTAATATCCAGGCAGACAAACAACCAACAAATTTTGATTTTCTAAGAAATTATTTTGTGTTATTTTAGGAATTTAAAGAAAAAATGGAATAAGAATAAAATGTTGGACAAAGACAAGTTTAACATTAAGAAAATAACCAGAGACAGAAAGATAGACATACCGTGTGGTATTTGATGACATCTTTCTTATATCCCAGAGTTTAGTAGTCTGCTCTTTTCCATTTGAAATGAAATAGCGGCCATCTCTACGGGTGTCAAGGAATGTAATACCTTCTAGATGTCCCATCAAGACCCCAGATGCCCGTCCTCTCGAAACAAAACAGCGCCTGTCCCACACCTAAACAAGCTAAAGGACAATCAACAAAATTCCTTAATGGACTAAGCAATTAAAAGATGAAGAGAGTATTTTCATGGCTATTTAATGATCACTGAAGCATTCTCATCACCCAAAATATTAAAAAGGTTTGCTTTCCCATTAGCATTATATCTTATTTTCTTAAGGACAAAGGCTGAATGAATAAAATAAAGTTACCTTACATAGGCTATCATCACTTCCAGAAAATATGAGATGGCCAGTTTCATCCGCAAAACACACTGTGTTAACATCAGACTGCAAAAGAAGTTGCTAATCAGATATTAACCCAAACAACTTCAATCACATTCAAGCAAAATGCCACTACATCAGATAAATGCTACTCTTGTAATACTAATAGGAGAATACTGAAATTTAAAACAGTTTCAACTAACCATTTACTATTAATAGTTTCAGATATTCCAAAGGCCTTTGCTTTTAGAAGAACCAAAATATTGTCATTTGACAAGTGCTAAAAGTGTTATGAAACTTGTACCGATTCAATTATTGCAAAACAAGTAACAGATTCAAATTTCAACGACAAGTTTGATTTCTAACACCAAAATAATTCCTAATAACATCCTGGATAATAGGGAAAGATGACTTCATTGTTTCTTATCATAACAACAGTTATGATACCTTATGTGCACGAATTCGAAGGCTGCACTTATTTGCTTGGAGATCATAAACACATATTGAATTATCACTGCCTGCAGCTACAAGTTCTTGCCCATCTGTTGAAAATTTTACAGAGAAGATCCCAAATTCATCATCATCACCATCAGCAGAAAAATCTAAACCGTCATGAATTTCCTACATCAAAAGGAAAAAAAAAATGAAGAAATATTTCATAAATGTAGCAATATTCAATGTATTCTACTTCATATTTCTTTTGTTAAGTAATTAATCAATGGTCATTCTTAGCACTATGCATAACAGGAACAAAACAAGAGAACAGCAACTTGAGCTTTTCATTTTGTAGGCCACTCTCACACATGCACACATCAAGTACAAATGGAATCATGTCAGAGGATTCAAACACGACCTCTTGGTTAAAACCTGAGTCTAACACCATGATAAGTTACTGCCTGACGAAAAACTTAAGCTAGCAAGAAAAAACCCAAACAGTAGTATTAAGTTCCAACATATACCACAGATAGAAGCCTAATGTACATCATAGAGAACACCAACAAATTAAATTGCAGATATTCCATCTACATTGAATAATCTAGGATAAATTAACTAATCCTGTTTGCAAGTGGACTGCAATTTCTTTGATTTTTATTCATTAGAGCAATAAAGTCTATTAATATCTATAAAAATTTTAAAATGAGACAATGTTCCACATAATGAAAATAAACTCTATTTGCACATGGAATCTGCATTGTTCTATAAAACTTTCATGACTGATTTAACTAACAGGAATGACCAAGTATAATTTGTGGTACATACCGTAATATTTGCAAGAGACTCTCTGGCACCAGAGCCAACATTTACAATGTGAACAATACTGCATAGACTAGCATAAACCTGCAAAATTTACAGTCATGTTGGACAAAATGACCAAGAACAAAGACAGGGACTCTGATTAACATAATAATTTAATCGGCAGCAAATTTATCTACTGGAAAAGAGCCCAGTGCATCTCTAGAAATGATCAACAGAAATATACAAATGAATAAGGTTTCAACGACCCAAAATACTGTGCGTAGACAAGAAACTCTGTATGAAGCAACCAAACCAAGAATCCTAGAAATCTTGATAGCATAATATTTCCGAAAAAACAGCATCCAAAACTAATTTGAGAAGAGAGAATAAGTATATTATGTTCAAAGAGGAGGATTACAGAGATTAAGAATACGATAATTGTTAATAAAATTTGAGGACCTCACAATGCTCTAAGAATAGGGTTGAACAACATTGTAAGAGACAGTTGTGCTTAGTTACCTCAAGTATAGATTAGACTATGGTATTTAAGGCTAGGCATTCCCAAAAATCTTACTAAAAGTCTGATTTTAACATAGTCAAACTTACTAGAAAACGTTGATCTGGTGATAAAGATGTATCTGTAATTGTCCATCTCAAGCTTTTGGCTCGAATGTCCTTCTGTACTGTCCAGTTCCTATCAACATTATATATCTTAATGTTGCTTCCCTGTTTCGAGGAAAACATAAAACAAGTAGAGAGTATAATCATAAAGACTATCAATTGCTTTCCAATACTAATAAAAGGTTTCAAATGATCACTATTTCAAGCCTCACCAAAGGTTCTCAAATAGTACCTGAGATGCTGCAACAAAAAGAGAACCATCGGCTGAGAACTGAGAAATGTATACAGGAGTTTTCATTTCTTCTACCTTCCATGGACCATTAACTGGCAAATATCGGCTTAAAACATGACAACTATCTGCCGCTGAGAATCTACCTCTACCCGAATAATTGGCTTCCCTACCAACCAACATATTTACAGTAGAAACCGGCAATCTCAACTTCCCAGGTCCAGCCCGACTCAAACGTTTATGGGGTCCTGATCTAAGCTTTGTCAGCTGAGCAATTTCATGATCAAGATAATCAGATTGCCCATTAGCTCCTTGACTTGAACCACTACTAGTGCCATCCTTTTCTTCGTCACAAGAATTAACACTTTTTCTAAACCTCCTCATTTGTATATCAAATATGAACCACCAATCAATATATCTAATAAATATTAACTTACTAACCCTGCAAACAAAAATGATTCAACTTATACCGTTAAAGTAACATTATTTTTTGAACTAATATGCATAATTATCATACGCTCTTAAGATCAAATGAAGATAAAACGAAACCACTCATACAATTCAAGAATGTAAGTAACAGTGAACCAATCAACTATCTAACAAAAACCCTTGTAAATTTAATTGCTTGGAATTGAAACAAACTTGAATCGTTGAATCTTCAACACATTGAAGCCGCCACAAAGCAATTTCTTAATAATTGGTGTTTTATAGTTGCCGCTAGGGCTGAGAGAGAGTACGGAAATCTGTGCAGTCGCCTTGCATTTTTATCGTTCACGCGCACCGAGATACAATAGATGTTGGACTTGGACGAATCTAGTGCCACGTTTTAAGGTGAATCGAGTGTAGTCACGCGCGGGTCTCAGCGTTTGGTGGTTTTGTGCCCGCCAATTTTGTCGGGGTAGTTATGTCACGGCTGACATATTCGCCGCCATTTTAGCAGAAACTATGAATAATAATCTAATGGGTCAATGACTTCCCGGTCCTTATGAAAATTTTGTCTTTTACAAGGGAATACATAGTTTTTTCATTTGTATCAAATCGATCCCTAACTCACATTTGTATCAATATCACAAGGGTATTTTGGTCATTGGCGAATTGAGAGTACTTGGGATCTTGATAAATAATCCCTCGTTTGTTTCGTTTTTTTTTAAGGCAAGAATTACATTGCAAAAGTTATATTTTAAAGAATTACAATTATTAATACTGTAACGGTAATATTATAAATGTTTTACAATAATTACAATTGTTTTATAATTATCAATAATGATTTATTGATAATTATAAGAAATTTTTTTCGAGTTAATCGTTATTTTAATATTAATTTTATTTTAATTAAAATTAAATATTTTAAATTATATTAATCAAATATACGTTATGTTTACTATTTTATTTTTATTACAATTTTAATAATTTTTATTGTTATTTAATTTTTATTTTATTTTATATAAATTAATGAAGAATATAAATTTTTAAATAATTAAAATTTAAATTAATTATAAAAGGATTGTAAATTTATAATAATAATAATAATTAAAAATAATAACAATAAAAATTATAAAAACACAAAATGTTTGCTAGGCGCGCGCCCAAGCGTGCGTCCAGCGACTATCTTTTCTGTATTTTTAATAAATTAATTAAAAAATAAAATAAATAATTGTATAATAAATATTCTTTATATATTTTTATTTTATTTAAATAAATATTCTTTATATTTTTTATTTTATTTAAATATATAAACCATCCTAATTTTATATTTTTTTATTTTATTATCCCCTCACAATATCATCTCTCGCTTTATTCTATACGTTGCGTTTTATTTTCAAAACTCAAATCTTAGAGCTGGTGCGTTTTATTTTGCGTTTTATTCTCAAAACTCATAGATCTTCTCTCAAAACTATCATCTCTCGTTTCATCTTTACGCGAAGATTAAAATTCAGAGTGAAGAAAAAGAGCTGAAGTTTAAAAAAATAATTAAGATTTTGTTTATTTTAATTTAATTAATAGTATTATTTATATTTATTGAAATAAATGATTAAAGTGTTTGGATATATATCTGTTATGGTTGAGTCGTGGCTTATGGTTGAGTTGTGGCTGCGCGTGTTGCATATATAATTGTTGCTGGTCCTCGATTGGTATGCGTCTGCGCGTGACTGCACATATAGTTGTTGTTGGCCGCCGTTGTGCGCGCACCAGTAACAACAAGGTGCTCATGTACAACTGTTATGATGAGCACCGATTGTAACAAGGTGCTCCTGCGCACCACCGTAACATTATAACACCACCACCAAATAGCTCTCATTTTTTTTGAACTTACATATTATAGTTATTTTATATATTTAAAATAAAAATATATTATATATATAAAAATAGTTATATATTTAATTATATTTTTTTAATTTAATTAATATATAATTAAATTAAAATTATGTTATATTTTTTTTAGGTATGTCACAAATTTTAACTATTATATAGGAGAAGATAGGAGAGCTGTAACGATGATTTTGAAAGATACATTGGATATCAAAATATGCATATGGTTGTTCCGAAAAATATTAGATACAAAGTGTTGTTGAGAAGAATTTGTCATCTTTTAGGAGTTAATCAGATGCATTATAAAGTAACTTTAAAGTTTGAGGTTCCTTCAAGTACCATAAAGTTAAGACCCATTCTACTTGAAAATGACGATGATACAATATTGTGGTTGAGCTTACAGAATAATATGGCTACACCGCTTTGTGTAACAGTAGATGCTCGAGGACCTGAAAGTAATGAAGAAGCATCAATGGAGCAAAAAGAAGGCTATGCTAAGCAATTCTCATCGACAACTCCTATGTATATTCCAAATTCCCCGGAGGATTATCATTATTCTCCTTCAATGCTCAACGAACAACAAGGCTACACATATGACTATGGTCAGATATATGGAGATGTTGGTGTTGATCTTGGCTATGATATTGGTGAAAATGATGATCATGGTTATGAGGTTGATGATGATGATGATTATGAAGAGAATGAGGATGTAAATGATGATGCTGGTGATGATGATGATAAGGATGATGATAATGATGATGATGAGGGTTATAGTAGAGAAGAAAGGGTTAAGGTAGAAAATTCATTTCAGTTTTAGCCTGAAATACCACCATTTGACTTGAATGTATCAAAAAAAATTTATTGTAATGGGATTGGTGATGTATTTGTAGGAAAATTATATAACAACAAAGATGAAATTCATGAAGTTATAAGTATGATTGCACTGAAGGGAAAATGGAGCTTTAGAGTTTACAAATCCACCAAAGATCATTTCGAATTGAAATGCGATGATGACAGCTGCAAGTGGAGATTACGGGCAGTGTCGACAGATGGACGACATTTTTTTATTGTTAGGCGAGTAGATATAGGGCACACTTGTGTTTTAAGTCAATTAAGGGATGGTCACCGGCAAGCCAAGAGTCGAATTATTGCTAAAGTAATAAAAAATAAATTTACATCGGTCAATAGAAACTATAAGTCGAAAGACATTCAAGCAGACATATGTGAACAATTTGGTATTCATATAACTTATACTAATGCTTAGCGCTAGAGGGAGCGTGCATTAAGATTGATGAGAGGTACTCCTGAGGATTCGTTTAGATTGCATCCTGCATACAGCTATGTATTGCAACAAAATAACTCAGGTACGGTTATTCATTTGGAAACTGACGCAGATAATCACTTCAAGTATTTTTTTATGGCGTTAGGACCCTACATCAGAGGTTTTAATTCATTAATCCGACAGATAGTTGCAGTGGACGGAATATTTTTGAAAGGTTCCTATCTTAGTACAATGTTTATGGCTGTTTGTAAAGATGGAAACAATCAGATTTATTCATTGGCTTGGGGAATTGCTGACCTAGAAAATGATACTTCTTGGGAGTGGTTTATGGTTAAACTGCGAGGAGTTATTGCAGATCATCAGAATATTGTTTTTATTTCTGATCGACATGCTAGTATTGAGAGGGCTATACGGGGTGTGTTTCCTCATGCATATCATGGATTCTGCATATATCATTTGAAAGAAAATTTGATGAAAAAATACAAGTTACCATCAGATAAGTCTAAAAAAGGGGTATACCTATCTACCTACTTCACTACTGCCAAGGCTTATCGTGTATATGATTTTCAATACCAATTAAACAAGATGCGACAAATGAGACCTGACGTGACGAAGTATTTGGAGGAAGATGTTGGTACGGTAAGATGGGCACGATCATCTGATGCTTTTAGAAGGTATGATATTATGACTACTAATATCGCTGAGAGCATTAATACAGTTGCAAAAGAAGTAAGAAAGTTTCCGGTGACTAATTTGGTGGAGTGGATGCGAGAGCTAACGCAATTGTGATTTTACTATAGACGATTGGCATCACAAAATATGACCAATGTCTTGACGAACTGGGCATATCATAAAGTCATGAAACATAACGATAAGTTAAGTCGAATGACCATTTCTCCTATTGATGATTTACGATTTATAGTTATGGATGGCGGAGTAAATTAGATTGTAGACATTGGCGAAAGAACATGCAGCTGTTGAAAGTTTAATTATTGGCAACTGCCTTGTTCCCATGCACTTGCCGCATGCAGATACATCAAATTATCGCACGAGAGTCTTTGTTCAACTTATTACACATCTGAGACTTTATTCCGTGCCTACAGTAAGCCAATACTTCCGGTTGGTCAAGTGTCAGATTGGATAGTCCCAGAGTATTTGAATAATATGGACATTCAGCCTCCGATAGCACGTCGTCAGTCAAACAGACGTCGGATGAATCGGATTCTATCTCAAAGAAAGGAACCATCAAAGAATATATGTTGTCGTTGTAGACAACATGGAGATAACTGACAAATGTGTCGAAATCCTGTACCTTTACAGAGCAGGTGATGTATATTCATTTATAAATATTTACCTTATTGATATTTAATTATGTATAATATAAGACTAATATTTAAATATTTTTTTATTTCAGACGGATCTTAAAAAATAAGAGAAAGAGCTATACCATGAGGCTTAATTATGTATGAGAGTCGAGTTTCGTCACTTCTGTAATTCACTTATTTTGTAACACACTTATTTTGTAATTCACTTAATTTGTAATGCACTTATTTTGTAATTCACTTATTTTGTAATACACTTATTTTATAATTCACTTATTTTGTAATTCACTTATTTTGTAATACACTTATTTTATAATTCACTTATTTTGTAATTCACTTATTTTGTAATGCACTTATTTTGTAATTCACTTAATTTGTAATTCACTTATTTTGTAATTCACTTAATTTGTAATTCACTTATTTTATAATTCACTTATACTGTATATTACATACTTATTTATTTTATTTTAATGCACTTGTCTTTAATATTAATATTTATAATTTTTACAAAATTTTAACAGAATCTCCTCTATAATATAGACGATCCTAAACCTATCATATTGAATAAACACACTTCTATCAAACTGCAAAATCACTTTCGCATACATACACCCAAATCAATGCATATTGATTAAATCACACTTTTATCAAACTGCAAAAACACTTTCACATACATACACCCAAAACAATTATGGTATATCAATTATACACCCAAATCAATACATGTAAATAAATTATAGTACTAAATATCTATAAAGCTGTAGTCCACAAATCAACGGCCATCTTCTGTCTATAAAAGGTACCAATGTCAGGAAACGAGTCAAATGGCCGACCTAACATAAGATATTCAATATACATACAGGTGACGACGCTACAGTCCCCGCTCTCGACCTTTTGTTGCGGTACATTCTCCCAGATACGAGTCACCGGCCAAGGGAACAAATTTGAGCTTTTTATGCCCCCCAAACTATAAAATTTACACCTTTTAAGGTATAAAGGCATTGCAACATATAAAGGCTCTATAAATTTCATGGTGGACTTGTCTGAATGGCCGTTCACGCTAGAATCATAAAGAACGATTGCAAACTGAGTAAGGCCGAGTTGCGCTACAATCCAATGTTCTTGATTGATATTCAGAGGAATATACACCTATAAAAATAATTATGGTATTTTTTTTAACTTAATGTTGTTACATGCACAGTAAAAAGTCATTATTATTCTTAAAAAATATCTTATTGACCGATGCCTACGGTTTAGCGCCAAGTAACTCGGTCTTTGTTTCGAGTGCATAAGCCAATAACATTTCAAGCCAGTCGTTGTTGTCTGGAGGATTGGCAGTGAAGGACGTTTGTCACATTTGTCAAATGTACTCCTAAACACAAATAAAAGATACTTGTTAAAGTCGATAATATTTAAAGTCAATAATATTATGTGCACAATAAACGGGTAATATAATAATTTACGTAAAAATATGCATCTACAGTTGTACAATCTTGTAAGTACATGTCAGAAAACGTTCTTTGACGCAAACGCAAAACCTTTAAATATTCATTTATATGCTGCAAAACACACAGAATATGTATAAGTTTTGATATTATTAAATAATTCACAAAACAAAAAAAAGTTAAAATAAATCATCACCGAATCGTCAAGTCAATTTTGTAATATCTCATTAAATCATGTATTGTTCGGATCGAGTCCGTGCAAATGAACCTGTTGTGTTGGGTCATTATTTTTTATCCAATCCAGAAGCTCAGCATATTCACTCTAATCAATAGGAATCCGCTGCCCGTTTATGTCAATAGTAGGTCCTATTTGCAATTCCACAAATTTCTTCTTCGCGGGCTGTTTTAACGAATTAGTATATGGACTGACTTGGGCTGCTGCTTTTTTGCGTAGGCGCCCATACCTACTTATGTTTTCACCCAATGGAGTAGGTATAATTTTTAAGCTTGTAGGGCTATCAGCAACAGGAGCAAATGACTGATGCTGAGATTCGCTGGCTGGAGCAAAGGTATGAAAGTCAGCAGCTATGAATTCGACACCCTACAAAACCAAATAATACCAGTTAATGTATTGACTTGTTAAACTTTGTATCCAATATATTTTAGATTTAAAACGTACCGTACTCTGCCCTACATCCTCGGAGATATTGGCTGGTTTAAGCTGTTGCATTAAGAGAGATATCTGATGCAAGATATCTTCTTCAGTCTTATCAATCTTGGCCGAAAGCTCTGCGTTACCCTTATCAATCCTGGTAAATATCCTTTTTTCAAGATCATCCATCTTCTTCTCCAAGATTTTATACTGTGATATTGACGTGCCGGATTGAAACTATAAATAAGTTATTATAATCAATTTTCACAAGTTAATACTGACTAGTAATATAAGTATCAGATAATTCAAGAAAAAAAAATTAAATTATTATACCATTGATTCAGTCGCTAGCGGGGCTTGAAATTCATAAAGATGCTGCAGATTATCGGTGAATTGGGTGTCCGGGATATCAACTGTCTCCAACTTAAGACTCTCTCCCTATTTTTTCGATGGAATGCAAAAGTTTACCGCCGCATAATAATTCGTAATCTTCTCATGTTTGCAGGGTACCAACTTCCAATGAACCTCCAAAACCTTTATAATATTTTAGATTTATTAATCATTATTAGAAAATATAACACAAATTATAAGGAAGTTATATATATTTTTGTTGAACATAAAAGCATACCCTAACACTATCAAAGAGGATATCTATGACGTTTTCGTATAATGGGGTGCTCGTGCCAGACCAATTTAGAATACGAGAAAAATAATCTCAATTCCTATTGACAAACAACTCCCCATACCTCGGGATCGCCTTGTAGATCCACACCTGAGATGATAATAAATTTAAATTACAATGCCAACAAAATAAATTTTTTTCTATCATAATATCATAATGAATCAAAAAGATAAAATTACTTACCAAGAATGCATGATAAAATGAGTATAAGTTGTATGATTCTATATCCCCAGCGCCTATTTTTTTACCTTCGCCAACTTTTTAATTGGAGCCGTGCATAAATTATTGTAAAGTACAGTCCATGCAATCGTACCCCAAGAATAGACATTAAACTCATCTAAATTATCTACAAGACAAAGTACAAAATATTGTATGATTCTATTTCGATCACGTGGCATTATCAATTTATGAAATATATAAAATAGACACATTTTTACTGCATCTACATCATCGTCAAATGTAACGCTGCCAAGCCACAGTTTCAAATCCTTGTAAGTCAACTGATTTCTACCTGAAAAATATTTATGACAAAGTCTATCACCTAACCCACTTACTACAGGATAATCCTCCATCCTCAAATCAGTAATCAAATAAAAATCTTGACAAAAAAATCTAATACCTCTTTTACCTATATAGAACCATAATTCTTCATATAAATTTTTGGTATGCACACGTCTTAATAAAATCTCATGTGCTAAAATACCTGAGAATGGAATATTTGATACATCCAATAAATTACCAAAACATGTGATTCTAAATATTTCTACCTGCCTAGAAGTCAATTTATTTTTTATATTTCGTATAACTATAACTTTGAGTACGTATGTACGTTCGCTTGGTAAAATTATTTTTTGACAATTACATATTCTTTTGTGACATTCTCCTTCTTGAAAAAATTAAAAATTTATTAATATTAATAAAAAAATAATTAACATAACATATAATCAAAATTTAATTTAATTATAACTAACAACCTAGACTATTTACATAATTATTAACCAAATTAAATTATTAAATTAAATAATTATAAATAAACATAAATTAATTAAAAAATAAATTTTTTTGGAGTAAGACGCGGCGGCGCGTGCGTCTATGCGCTGCTGGCAGCAGCCAGTAAACGCACGCGCCATCTACGAGCAGCGTGTGCCTAATGCAGATGGCGCATGCGTCTACTCGCTATCGCCAATAGCACGTAGACGCACGCGCTGCGGCGGTGACAGCGAGTAGACGCATGCATTGCGGCGTCTTACACCAAAAAATAAGTCAGATCCAATTTACACACATTTTTAACTTTCTACCGTCTACATGTACACATTTTTACATATTTTTAACTAATATAAATTATAATACTAAAAAATAAAAATAAATAAATTTATAAATACTTACCAATTTTGTTCTGTCATGAGAGAGAGAGAAAAAGGAGCATCGTGAGAGAAAGGGAGTGACAGTGAGAGAAAAGAGAGAAGGAAAATGAAAAATAAAAAGTATCGGTGACGAGGAAAAAAAAAAAAAATAAGAATTTTTTTTACTTTTTTACTTTATTTAATATAAAAGAATAAAAAAAAATTTATAATTAATTAAAAAAGTATAAATTATTTTGATTCAGTCAAAATAACTTATACAATAAAAAATAAGGTCAAATAGATGATTTTCTTAATTATAATTACAACACCAACTATTTTACAAATATCAATAACCTCAACACAATAATTACTTTCCAACTATCAAAAAACTGTAATTATTACAACGACTTTACAACAGTTAATACTCGTAATTACAATATTAATTGCTTTACAATTGTAAATAACCGTAATTGCAATAATACAAATTATTACAACTGCTTTATAACTGCCAATAAAGTTTTTACAACTGTTAATAATCAGAACTGCAACACCAATTGTTTTACAATTGTCATTAACTGTAACTGCAAGACTATGAATGAATTATTATAATTGCTTTACAACTATCAACAATTGTAATTACAATCTCAATTGCTTTACAACCGTCAATAATCGTAATTGCAACACTACAAATAACTGCCAACTGTCTCTCAAAATTAGAAGAATGAAAAATGTTTGGCTCTCTTTCAAGGTTTAAACTCCTGCATAAACTAAGAGGTGCACAAGTTTTGCCATTAAGACAAGCAATGGTGCATTTATTTCATTACTTTCATCTTTCTTTTGCTTAATTGACAAAATTGTTGCCAAGACTTCCAATTTCTTTTTTTTTTTTCCAATTCCTGTGATCAAAAGAACATTAATTTGAAGAGAGCTGCTTCGCGAAACCTCTAATTCACTAAGCTACAATGAACTCAATTGAATTTTTACCAAAAAAAAAAAAAAACAAGAGTGAAGCAGGCCCTATAATTTAATAAAGTAATACAAAGATTTCAATACAGCAGCTAAACTGATAAAATAATGTAATTTTGAGGAATTGAGTAAAACCTGTTTCCATTACTTTTCTTAAGTATACATTGCTCTCATGCACAAGTTGAAGACATTGCCGTGTTGCATGGAGTCCAGATGCGTTGTCAGATAATTCAAGTTTCCGCATCTTCTATCCCCTGTTTGAACTCAGATTTTTGGAACCAAATTGTGAAGAAACTTGTGCCAAAATCACCTCGATATTTCGAAGATTATCTCCAAATGCTATTGATCATTCAAAATTTCTTGTTTGTTTCATTCTTTATGAATTGATGGAGACCTGAATTTGTTCTAACGTCTTTCCTTTGGTTTCCGGGACAAACTTTGCCACAAATAAGACAGTCAACACAGCGAATGCAGAATAGACAAAGAAAGTGCCTGAAATGAAATTAAACATATATGAAGTTAGTTTTTGAAGCATTGCATACACCCAATTCATTTTTTGGTGATAAATTGAAATTTTTGATTTCACCTGAGGAACTCCAGCTCATAAGGAAGTTGAAAGTGTAAGTAACTAGCCAAGCACCAGACCAGTTCACCAAAACTACCAAGCTTCCAGCAACTCCCTTAATGTTTATGGGGAAGATCTGCCGGCGAAAGTGGTTTGCTTAAGGTTATTATAGGAGAATGGAAGACGTTGGAGTGCAATTAAATCTTGAGTTGAAACAGAATTTGGCATTTTGCATTTCAATAGAATAAGACATATGTTGTAAAGCTATGCAGAGGCGCCTTAGTTGTGAGGATTTAGAGGCTATCAAATCTTACCTCAGACATTATCACCCAAGGAACTGCTCCAAAACCAATTGAGAAAGATGCTATATAAACCTGATAACATAGGGAAATAGGGAAAAAAAAAAGTAAGAAAATATCTTATCCAATTTAGGGTAGAAAATAGAGAATGTATTAATATTAGAACCATACTATCAGTAATACAAAGTGGCTCACTTACCAGTACTCCACCAACGGCTAATGTTGGCACCCAGTCAAGCATCATATTTTGGCCCTGATTAAAAAGATCATGAAACAAGTTTAGAAGAAAACGAGAAAGACTAGTGAAAAATCTTGTTGGAGATATTGAAAATTTGGTGAATTACCTTGAGAAAGAAGGAAGTTCCAGCTAAGAAGCAGCCTACAAATGTTCCGGCAGCAGAAATCTGCATTATGCAAAGAGCATATTATCTTGTCATTAGAATGCTTTATTTCTCATTGATCAAATTTTATAATTGGTAAAACACTAAAACTAGTATTTACCAATATAAGTGGTCTTCTTCCAGACTTGTCCATTAGCAGTGCTCCTACTACAGTTATAGGAACCTGTAAATCCAATTTCAGATAGAGTTGAGTCTAAATAGAAATTTTTTTATGATTTGGAGCTTGGGGTCAGAGGCAGAGACTAGTTACCTGAACACAAGCATAAAGTATGGTTCCGAGTTTGCCAGAAGAAAGACCTGCAACATACACAATACTGAATAAGCTTCAACAAGAAAGATTAATACTAAATAGCATTTGAAAGTATGATATATATTTAGGCTATGATTTTTACCTGCTTGCACAAAGGTTTCACTTGCATAGAATCCGATTCCATTAATTCCAACAAATTGTTGTAGCACCATCAATGTCACCCCAATCTAAATCACAGAATATCAAGCATATCAAGAAAGTTAGAAAAAATTTGATGAACAAGCAACTTACGAAATAAAGGTAAACTTCTTGACAAGTTAATGAATTTACTTACAATCACAGAACGGATGTACTTGCTGTCAATCAAATCCAGCAGTCTAGTTTTTGGAAGGCTTTGAAGGGTTTGGATATAAACCTGTGGAGAAACAGAATCTCGGTTTCTCAAACATAAAAATTACAGGCTTTTAATGTATGTTCCGTAGTTAAAAGTAAGTACTTGAATTTCTGCTGCTTCACGAGTGACATCAGCATCTTCACCACGAAGTTTTCGTAGAGCAACTTGAAATTCTTTCTCCTGGCCAACCTTTGCCTGCAACAACAGTTTTCATTTAGTTTTTAATTTGAAAACAAAGGGTGTTAAATGTAAACCTTCAATATATATTTGAAAGCTCACCAGCCATCTTGGGGACTCTGGAACAAAGAATAGACCCACAAGCAGTAAAATGCATGGAATAAGACCTTCAAATCAAAACCAACAATTAGTCCTTTATTTATTGCTACTTTGCTTACTTCCTTGGTAATTAAATTGAAAGCATATCCCCATAATTGAAGAATTAGAATTCTTACCAGTCAGAGCCAGGATTCTCCATGGGATGACTGTTCCTATCACGTACGAAACTGATGTTCCGATAACAATCAAGAGCTGATTCAATGCTGTGAGTAGTCCACGGAGATTCATCGGTGATATTTCAGCTATAAATATCGGTACCTGTTCATCCATTTTCAAAATTGTCAATAATAATTCATTATGCAGCATATATGATTAGATTATATAGCCAATATTGGACATGGTTATCAAATAGTTACCACATAAGAGAAAACTCCAATTCCATATCCTGTTAAAAACCTTCCAATGTCAAGTGTCAAAGATCTCTGAGATAAATAGACAGCTAGCCATCCAACAATGCAGAAACATGCTGAAATTCTCATTGCCTGTATCCAGGAGAATATCAGACACAGATTTTTTTAACTATATATAATAAAGGAAAAAGCTGAGCCTAAATGAATTTTTTTTTTTTTGGCAGAAGTTCAAAATGAACAATTGAACACACCCCTTTGCGACCAATGAAGTCTGCAATCCTTCCACTTGTTACAGCACCAATCATTGCACCAATTGTTAAAATAGAACCAAATGTGGAGAACTGCCCATTTGAAATCAAATTAATGGCAATTCAGATATGTTGTTATAAAATTATTGGAGGAGGAGATTGAGAATTATAAGACTAACCTCAGCAAGAGACAGATGAAGATCTTCTCTGATAGCTGACTGAGTGGGAGCTGAATAGCCCGCCTGCCAAAAGAATTAACTTAAGCTAAACAAACCTTTTTTCTTTTTTTTCTGTGTGTGTGATTATTTTTGGAATTTTGGTTCCTAACCAAAAGACAAAAAAAAAAAAATAGACTCAGTAACCAAGAACTTTAATTTGTTTGAACGTTAAACCAGGAAGGAACAATCTGACACTAAATGAAGAACCCAAATGAAAGAAGAAAAAAGACTATTATGTCTGAAACGTTCTGTGATTACCAACAAAACTGACATTAGATTAGAAAAGTTTCAAGTTAGAGATACTTACACAAGAGCCAAATTCAAGAGAGCCACAAACAGCAACAAAGGTGCTTAACAAAACCATCCACATTGATCCACCACTACTTTCCTCAGCACTTTCATCTTCATCTTTATAGCTAACAATAATTTTCCCTTCTGACTGGATAAGTGGCTTCTCTAAATCATCAAGCCCATTAATAATCTCACCATTTTCAACATCTTTCCACTGCTCAATAGCCATTTTCTCTCTCTCTCTCTCTCTCTCTCTTATGCAGCAAATTAAATTTAGACAGACAGAAGTACAGAGAAAAAAAAAAAGAAAGAAATAGCCTGTAGTATGAGTAAGTCTGCATGAAAATGTGTTTTGTTCAAGTAGGTTTATATACTTGGTAGAACCTAAACCATCTAGCCAACTGGTTAGATATTTTGATTAAAGACCCCTTGGGAAGTTTGCTAAGATTGGAAGACCATGTGGGCAAAAGCTGTCCCTGACGTGGTGATTATAACAAAAGAGCATGAATGCACCCAGTAAAGTTTGGAACATTTGACAATGAACTTAGCTAGCAGCAAAATCTATTGGTCCTTGACACAGCTTGCATGTTGTTTATGTTTGAAAATTGCTTAAATTATTTGTATTTATCTGTTACCTACGTGGACATTACTCAGACCGACAGCTGATAAATTATATAACAATGACAGAGGTGACCAATGATTGCAGATTATTCTGTTCCTGCTTTCAGAAAATGTTTTTTAAAACTACTGTTGACCAATGGTGGCATGAATGACCTCTGTGATATGAACTCAGCCCACCCCCGTCCCTCCGAGATCAATTAGAAGATGATTAATATTAAGTATTTTAAATTAACTTTTAAAAAAATAATATATTAAATATATATTAAATAATAAAATATTATAAAATTTAAAATTATTTATTACAATTAATATTTATTTAATATATTATTTTTTTAAATATAATTTAAAATAATTACCATTACTCCTTATTAGCACATGCTCTCATTTTGAAATGAAATAATCATCAAGTCAAGGTAGATGATATCAGAAATCCTAAGATTGTGGGAATTGTCATTAATTAATTTATTTTTTTATTGAAAAGAATTAACTCCATTTGTTTATTATTTATCGTTTCCCATATGAAAGGTGGTGATTGTGGCTTTGTGCATTAAAAAAATGTAATGAGTCTCATTTAATATTAATTTAGAAGCTTTATTTTATGATTAGGAAATCTTGTCTTTTTTATGAACAAAGGACAAAATTGTCAATCGCGATTCACGAGAATGGCAACAATCAGCTGTATCCCACTAACCAAAATACTAAAATTAGTGTTAGATTCTCGAATGGATAATTATTTAGTGTTAAAATAATATAATAAATAATTTTAAAAATTATATTTTTTATTTAATGATTATTAATGACAAGAGATAATATAAAAAATAACGGCACTTATAATTATAGTTTTAGTGATAAAAAAAGATAAGAATAAAAATTATCAGGAACAATTTGGTAGATATGGGAACCAAATTATGAAACAACGATTTGTAAGTGATAAGTGTAATTTGTCAAGCATCAATCCGAGTCAGAGCAGAATAGGCAAACCTTTAGCGTTCGCCCATTACTAGTAGACTAATTATATTATTATTATTATTATTATTATTATTATTATTGTAGCTCAAAGAATAATAGATGGAGGGAAAAAAATTATAGGATTTTACTTTTACTTTAAATTAAATAATGTGACAATTTTTTATTTATCATATTTTATAATAATATTCATCCGTCGTTTAATACTGTACTATTATATCACATTACATATATTTTATTTTGTGATTTAATAAGAAATATATATAATTTTATTCTAATAATAAAATTTTAAATACATTATAAAATTTTATTGTACATTATAAATCATATTAAAATTATAAATTAATCAAATATTATTATGTGATAGTGTTAATCATTATATAATAAAGGAGATATATATATATATAAGAATTTGATTAAGTGGACAATAAATGTTATTCGATACTATTTAATATTATTTTAACAATATTATATAATTCAAATAGTATGGAAAGTGACCTCTCAGTAGGGGGACGTTGTCCATTTGATTATATATATATATATATATATATATAAATTAGGACGTTATAAAGTATAGTGGTGGACTTGTTTGTAAGAGTTATTTTTTTCAACTAAAATTTAATGCTGAAGTTGGTAACATTCAAATCCTATTAAAAAAAAAAAAATTCATGAGGTGCACTTGAGATTTGAGAAGGAGTATTCATATAATGCACAAAAGAGGTAGCTCAGTCGGTTGGTGGTTCGTTTTCCTTTGGATGAAAATGAAGTTACTTGTAACTTTGTAAGACGAAACAAACATCCTTATGATTATCAAGAAAGAACGAACTTGTAAAATTTGAATCCTAAAGAAAGAAACTATTTTAAGTGTGTCTCTGCATATTTTGATTAGGGGCTTAGGCTTACCACGTTAATCTAATGTGAAAAATCAGATTCCCAATTCTGAATTTTTTTTTTTTTAAAGGATCGTTCAAAAAAATATTAAGAAGAAACATAGTCTTAGAAGATGGTATCAATCGTCAAAAGGGAAAGTGACGCTTGAGAAAAAGAACCACCTTTTAATTTAGTAACTTCTATCGTTTCTCACCATCCTCTCCCAGATATGTGACAAGAGATTTAAGTCTTTGTGATTTGGTGAAAGATGATTTTTCTCATCAAATTTGAGAATAAATGTAAAACTTGGAGCAAAAATCAATTAAACTTAATTTAGATATAAAATATACCCCGGTGTCAACCCTAAGCTCGATGCTCTGCTCGCCAGTAATAATGTAATATGATCAAACCTCCCTTAAATTTGAACCAAGTGTCTTCCAATATTCCACCAATACAAGCCAATAATCCGATGCTACACATGGTTGAGGAAAGATTAAAGATGTGTTACGGGATATTTATAAGGAGTTGGAAGATATGATCAAATTTGCTAACAAACAACTTTCCTTCTAAAACTCGGAAAAATGGCGACGTTCATCCTCACGTCTCCTAGAAGTACAGTGAGTTTTCTTACATCTACAGTGCAGATAACAGAAGTACTTCAATCTGAGCGTCGGCATGGACAACAACTATTTCTCACAAATGAAGGACCTAACGCAATCAGCATACTCAATAGCACTTGGACTGGTGCTTCAAGCAGCTTGATTTGATCTTAACATAGTGAACAACAGATACATGCAGGTAAACCGATGACAGCACTTGTTTCATTCTAAAACCTCCTTTTTAACATCTACAAATTGCCAAACAAAGATCGTCTTATAGATGTCGCAAAATCACCAACCTTTTGAGGGTGGAAGACCACTACACACACCCCAAAACAGACAGCAGCCACGGCTATTACAAATATAGTCGGACGATAACTCAAGACTCTGCCAGAGAAAACCTTACCACATGATTTTCTTGGCCATTCCTTAATATTGTTCATGTCCATAACAACCTCTCTGTTCAAAAGAGGAACTATTTCACGCCTATCAACAGCAGCTGAACCCACCACTATTCCTAGCTTACCATTTTGTCTTGTAGCCAAATCCTGTAAATAGCATAATAATATAATCACTTGAAGGTTGAAATAGATACCAGCTTATAAAGCAACATGCAAAAACATAATTAGTTTCTTGAATAATGATGATATCGGATCAGTAAACACAACCGTACACATAGTAAGAAAGTCAGTTTTCACCTTTCCTACAAACTAGAAAAGGTTTAAATGAGTAATGCTCCATTATATAGCATGTTACATCACTCATTCCACATCAAATGACATCACACTATCATCTAGTCAAACCTATCCTAATCTATTCCTGGAATAAGAAAATGGAGTTAAAAAGAAAAAGTTGTAGAACGTAGCATTTCCACAAAATATTTAATCATTAGCAGAAACTAAAGAAGAATTTCCAAGTACAAGTATATAAATGTCTCATAGCCATATATGTGATAATCCCTAGATGGTCTAGTATGGTTTAGTTGATGTCCCGTTAGGTAGGAGAAAGAAAAACTCTGACAAACTTCTAAAAGCTGAGAAAAAGAAAATTGGATTGATTGACAACAAAAATGAAAAGCTTGTTTCCTATCAGAAACGTTAAAAGAGGCCAAACTTGTCAAAGAAACTCAATGTTGACCAATGTAAGGATATCCAAATTCCAAAGAAATAACAAGAAGATGACTGCCTGGAAAACAAGTTTAACAAGTAGGACTAGAATTCATTTCTATCACCAGAAATAATTATTAAAAGGGCCAAATTTCAAGACATGCAAACAAACATAATACGTGCCACCAAATTATGCACCATTTCCAATAAACCACTATATGGATTAAAAATATTACCAAGTAATTCATGCATACGTGAGCCAAAGAAAAAAAGGGATCAACGAAGAGAAGAAAAATATGGTAGATCAGAATCAGTTAGCAATCTTTTCAATTCGGAATAGTAAAAGCATTCACAATGCCCGGAAAACTGAATTACAAAAATGGAAACCCTCACCTGACTAGTGATAGGACTAAGCGAGTTGCCTTGAAAGCAGCATTCACAACCACAACTCTTTTTTGCCACAATGTTCTGCACTAGACCTCTGTTTTTCTGAAGTTTTTGATGAAGAATATCTCTCACATAATCAACATACTTCAGCAATTGCCCTGTGTCAGTGCCACTGATCCCACTAACTGCACTGTTTAACTCCACGTTATCCATCATAATCCTTAGATTTTTCAACAATTTGTCCAAAATGGCTGTTGACTCATTGTATATCAAAAAACCAATTAATGACCTAACTCTCTGAACTTGAGAAGAGGTCATAATCTGTTGAAAGCTTTCAGATGCCGGCACCTTCAGTAACCATGCTATGTCTACAAGAAGTTCGGTTAATGCTCTCTGTCCCAAAGCAGAAACCTCACACACTTCGGACAGCGACCTACTAAACACAAACTGAGGTTTTTTGGGGAACTGAGATGTTTTAAATCTATCCTGTATCTTCTCCATTTCACAACAAATTTCTTTGTCCCCAATTAGTATGGGTATAAAGTTTGACAAGCCAGACTCGTTTTCTACCTACAGAAGACAACTTGTGGGAGAAATGTTCAGATTAACAAGGCAGAAACCATAATTATCAAGGTAAAATTTCATAATACACTGACATTACTCAACTGTTTTATGTAAATATGTTTACATGTCCTCATAGAGCATATCATTCACAAATATAGATTATGTTTCAAAGGGACATATCAAATAGTTCATTAACTATACAATATAACTTCAGACACTGCATACATTACCAAGAACAGAACAGACCTCATCACACTGGGCAGATAAGCAACCAAATAATATAAATGAAAAGGAGTAACATGCATATAGATGATATTCTGACACTGGACCAGGATGGACTATGCTATAACTTTTGAAAACTTATAATAATGAATATAGATATATGACCCAACGATACATGCTGTTCACAGATTGGTGGCCCAAAATGTGATCCCAAATTTTTTTTGTCAATACACCTTGTATCACCCAAACATAATATTCTGGCTTTAAACCTGAACTGGATAAAGTACTTCATGCATATCATAGGGACACTAGATAATGCTATGAAGTAGATAATACATGGCCATCAGTACAATCATTAACTTTCAGACTGATAGTTTAAGTTTGATAACTAAAAGCTGCATAACTTTACAATTATTATGAAATGAGCTGATTGTAGAACCATGTCAATAGCGACAATTATCTCCACAAAAGTATTAAAAATGTACTCAGAATCTAATTTAAGGATTCAGATCTTTTTGAGTAAGTACCTCAATAAATGCAGGACCAAAGAGATGTGGTTCAGTGTGAGGAACATATATTTTGTACAACTGATGGCCAAATGTAAGAGAATCCCTTTCACTTTCACCATGTGGAGATGCAATACAAAAATCATGAGGCAGATACTTTCCAGCAAAAGATATTAGAAACCTGCAATCATGACCATCTTTATAAAAGCCTTGCATCACATTGTTCACGAATCCAGCAGAAACACATAAATGTAATTTGCTTTCTCTTTTATTTTCCTTTGTCTTCGCTCTCTTTTATTCAATAGGAGACCCAATGAAGCATCAAGCAGCATTTTTCAGGAAAGAGGGAAACTGAAAATCTCATCTCAGAGAACCGTGAGAGAAAAAGATACGACTCATTGGGAGATTTAAGTAACAATAAAAAGTGTGTTCAAAAGACACATAACTCACTGTGTGCTTTCATGTATTGTACTCAAAGAACTAATAATAAGGTGTCAAAAACCAAAAGCAAAACTCAAACAGATAATGCCTGTTAGTGAATATGTTGTTAATGAATGTGCAGGGAACTATTAATAACAAAGGTTAAGGCATTTAGGCACGGGACTTTTTGTCATCCTCCTCTCAGATAAATGCCCAAGTTTCCAACAAATACACATGCAACAGCAGAAACCACACAGCTCTACCAAGAAATAATCTGACTAATCATCTGTTAACCAAGAGATTAAGGTGGTAGACATAGAAATGTGTGCATTCCTGGCAGTGTGCGAAAGAAAATGATCGACTTGTATAATAAAAGTAAGACTGATAGATATTGACAAAGAATCACTAAAAGTAAGCATAATAATCAATCATCAAGGCAAAATCACCATTCTCACATACATAATGCCCAATATGGAACATACAATAATCATAGTTTCTTGGTATATAAATTATTAGAATAAAATAAATACATATTAAAGTTAAATATAAATATTACTAAAGTGAAAGCACTATTGACTACTAAATACTTAATAGAACTTAAATAAATTAATTAGACATACAACATAAAGAAAATTACACATAGTTTTTAAAGATAAATATACCATACCGCAACTTGGATTGCAGCAAATTACTTCCACAAGCAACAAACTCCATGGGCTTGCCAGCCTCAAAACATGTAGGATAAACATAGTGAAGCCTTGGGGCCAGCATCCGCACATTGACTTTCATCACAGAAGTCCCATCTACACACACCAAAAAGGCTTTGATCATGTTAAGAAGTCTGAACAGTACAAACTTTAAACAGTGTACCTTAAAAGAACAGGAAATAGAATTCTCAAGATAGTGTGATAACAAATATCTGCTTGGTTACAAAACAGTTGCAAATCCACTAATTTCTAGAATACTGAACAGCAACATACACATTGAAGAAAAAGAAAATTGAAAAATAAGATATTATGTGATAAACAGATTGTGAACCTCAAGCATTATGAATTTACCTTTAACATGAAAAATCATGTTGTTTAGATGAACAAACATGGATCCTCTTCCTGATAGCATCCTTCCAGGATCAATTACAAAATCACGCACATATGCTACGGGATCTTCATATAACTGATTGATGCAACATAAATGTAGTTAAATTATGAAAGTATTGACAAATAAGAAAGGAAAATTAATAGAATTCTAGAATAACTTCAACATAATAATTAATACACTGTTACCACTAAATAAAAATGCTTAAGCTCTAACACAGCACATCACATGCAAGGCATGGGAATCTAACCTAACCACAAGAACAAATACAATAGACAATAAAAACACAATACAATCAAGGGTTTGAAGGAAAAGACCTACCTAACTGTAACAGGTTCAGTTACTGCTCAAGCCAAGAGCTTAAGTGCTAAGTTGGGACCCAAAAATAGCATTTAAGCTCTAAAACCTAGAGAAGTGGTGTTTCTTAAGACGAATGCAATGACTATTAAGAACTTAAAAATTGCATTCACGTGAATATGTCAACTGTCGTAATATTGTTAGCAAATTTTCAGAATCTTAGATGAGTAAACCATGCCCCAGATACTATGCATCTGGTCAAAATACGAAATGGTGGCAGCACATAATTCAGAGGAAAAAAAAGAAAGAAAGTTGTTTGAGACAGAAAAGAGAATGGCAGGGAGCAAAACAACTATAGGCCCCAAAGTAGTTCAATCTGCAAAGGAAAGACATTTTTCTTAATAATTTCTCATTTCTGAGAAAAATAATAACAAACTGGAGGAAAAAATCCACTCCTTCCAATTAGATAAAGGAAAAGGCTCCCTTTTCCTTCCTTTCATTTTCCCTTCCAACCAAAATGAATGAAAGTCATTGATCAAACTGGAACGTCAACTACCCCAAGGGACACTGATGAGCTCAGACAGCCACTGTGGAAGACTGATGAGCCACAGCTCGGGCATATTCTGCTTCAGCTTTGAAAGAAAAGTGGAAGTAATCCATTAACGTCGCAGGTGACATTATTTCCTCTTCAGTTAAATGATACCATCACAATTAAACATTAGACAATGAAAGGAAGAACAAAAAAAAAAGGAATAGGTAAGTAAAATGATGAATTGGGAACAAAGCCTTTGGATTCGCCAGGTATTTCTTTGTGGTGGTGAAATCTCAATTATTCTCACTATTCATTTTTTAAACCTTTGGAAAAGAAAGTATTTATTCAAATTGTACTATAAACCTTTTTTTAGGGAAACTAATTTTTGTTAACCTAATTTATATATATATATATATCACTTTGTCTTTTTACTTTTAAAAAACTACTTATTGTCCTTTTTTTTAAAAAAAAAAGAGTTTATGACTTTTAAGCTTTATGATTTAATGAAACTAACTAAAATACCTATTTGTTTTTCAAAAAAAATTCTAAAACACCTCCGTTCTACCGTTTCTTCTAATCTCCTAACCCTCAAACCCCATGCCCCCCATCTGTTGTTAACACTAAATTCAGCACAGCACCTAAAGGAATATTTCTTTGCCTAAAAGGATACGAATATGAATGCATTGTGTACTCACAAGTATGCACGCACAGGAGTTCAAACAAAAATTAGCAACTGATTTGGCTTTCTTGATTGACTTGGTACCCAACAAGAATAAAACAGACCAGTCCAACTACAGAATTTACCATCTTCAAAACAAGGTAAATTTCTCACAGATCATAATGAAAATTGCCTAATCTATATGCATCAAATTAATCACAAGGCAGTAAATTCTACAGTTCAGAAGACTAACTTGATTAAAGTCCTAAAGCTGATTCTATATAGAGCATCTTATCAAATTATTACCTTCCGCCACATAATTGTAGGCATTGCAATAAATACAGTCAAGATAGTACATCCTGGACGAATATACCCCTCCAACTCAACTGGCATACTGGCCAACCAATCAAATATCTGCAAATAGATTTAGCCACATGTTAATAATTTCTAATTATCTATGGCAGCATAACCCTTTGGCCTTTGCTTTCAATACTGAACTGTAGTAACAAAATTCTTTGAAGTACTTGGTGCCGAAGTCTTCTGGGAAATTCTGCAGGATTCCAATCATATAGCTTGAATGAGATTCGACCAGTGGGACACTGTAATCAAATACAAAATTAATAACCCACAAGCACATATCTTGGCGCTAACAAAATGAAGTAGCAATATAACAAGTAGGAGAATCAGCGGAGACCCACCTTAGAGGAATAAGTCTTGTTATCATAATAGGAAGGCGAAACCAAAAGTTTGGAGTCATCTTTTCCTCCGTCCATTTGGATTTCACCAGAAGCAGCAAAAGACACTCCACTATCACTATTAACATTCTGGGAATTAGGAGTTGATTTACGGGTGGAAACATGACCATCTTCAGATTCAAAAAATACTTCTTGATCAGTCATTTTGCTGCTCAAACATATAACATCTGCATCAAAAAAATTATAGCAGTCCATAAAATGAATATCAAAAACAAGAAGAAAAAAAAAGAATAACAATCTTGCCACCCGATTGAAAACCAAAAACTGTAATTTCATAAAAATGAAAGAGTATATTTTATTGATGATTAGCTGCATTAGTTCAAAATTTATGATACCATTTCCAGCTTCACCATCACAAGAAAGATCTTCACTCTGCGAGGCCCCTGGAAGTTCAGCTTCCCCAGCACCTTTAGACTCCAGGGATTTTCTTCGCCGTCTATTGTGGCGCTCCAATTTTCTGCGGCAACTTCTTTTACCTTCATCAAAATCTGGTAATTCATGAAACCTACAAAAATTTTGCCAGACAAATATACTATCAAATAAGGACAATAATTAATCTTTCTGCCTTTCATTAACCTGAATGATACACAATACTCATTGTTGAGGTCACAATGCAAAAACAGGACTTTAATAGCAAACTAATTCCTGATTATTGAATTCCGAATCATTCTAATCTAAATAGTAGTCTACATGAACTGCAACAACCAGGTTTGAAGATCTACACAATCACATAAACCGTCATCAAATCCTAAAACTATTTTGCATACAAGAACCAGGTACATAGACAGAAAACACATAAGCTGGATAATAATTTGCTATATGTACATCATAATTTAATCCATATTCTCAGAAATTTACTGCCAAACAGTCTCTAAGTAGCTTTGAAGCTTAATTCCCCTTGGACATACCACATATAACAAAATTAACGCTTTTACTTCAAGTTGTACTTCCATATATTGTATTGACTCAGAAGTTGATAACTATGATGCACATATTGTTGGTTCTGTTGTATTGCAATCGGCATAAACCATAGCTTGAGATTAGATTATTTTAACAACCAACTAGAAACTGATGACGTGGTACGACCGAGGTATTCTAAGCTTTCTTCTAAAGAAGAAACCCAAAGATAACAAAACAAAGATAGGGACCCAAAAAAGGAAACATGCTCAGAAATAACTTACAAGAATTAAAGAACAAAGACGGTTACAAAACTAAATCGAATTGGAAAATGTTAAATTCTTTTTTAAGAATTAGAAGTTTACTTGCCGCACTGTTGACAGTATCTCTTGTGCCCTCCATCGAGCAAAACGTAAGCGGCGTTTGCGCACCGGAGACAAACCCTATGCCTTTTATGATACCCTTTAAGCCCACTAATATCCGCCTCACATCCCGGCACCTGACAGCGGGCCTTCCCCGACACGGCCCGCCCCGTTCGGACACGCTTCTTCCTTGGCAGACTGGCCTCTTCCTCTTGCAGCTGCTCGTCAATCTCCGGGCACGCGCACGGGATCCGACCCGCTAAGAAATTGGAACAGACCAGCCTCGGATCGCGCTTCCTCACCCGCTCCGAATTATCAACCTGTTGATGCTCCGGTAAGGATTGCTGCTCCAATTGGGGATTGAATACGACTTGATCGGCTTCTAGATGGAGATTGAATTGATCATCGCTGGTAAGATCGAGGAGATCGTTCCAGTCCCAGAGTGCTGACGTGTACGGCTCCTCTTCCGTCACGGCCGCGTGCGCATCCATCTCCGGAATTCCCGGACGTTCAACGCCGTCTCGTTCCATCTCTTTACGAGTCTACGATGGATAATAATAATAATCGAAGAGTAGCTTTGAAGAGTTGGCAACTAACCGCGGAAATTAGCTTCGTTAGGTGATGACTCCAGTGTCGTTTTTTTTTTAATTTATTATTTAATTATTACTATCATTCAAAGTCTTGTGGAGAAAAATACCAATAATAATAAAAATAATATTTGTGTGTGAGAAATTGAAGCGAGTTTATGGTGGCGACATAGAGAATGGGGAGACCACGCGCTGGCGGCGACACGCGTTGGCTTCAGTTGCGTTAGGTGGGGTTGTGTGTGGAGGAGGCGACTGATGATTGATCGATGGAGTATCGTTGTCAAAGAAAATGACAAAGTTTGGTGACGACATGTCATTCCAAAACAACGATGAATATTTTGGCTTCCTCAAAAAATAGACAGATTGACGAATTGATTGCTATCGTTTCGAGGTTGTTTCGCAGTTGCCCCAAAACCTTTCTAAAAAAATAAATAATTTGCCCCATTAGTGATTCATGAATCTATGATCGACGGCTCATATTTGAGATGCCTTTACGGTCAAAAATGATTTTGAGACTAAACAAAGGTTAAAAAAAAGTGTTCTTAAAAAAAAGGTAAAAAGTGCTTCTGAGTACTAGAAATAAACTTTCCAAAAGATCATTCAATAAAAAGAGAATATATCCACTTTAAAAAAAATACATACTTCAAACAACGGGTACAAAGAATGAGTAACGTGTAAATACAGATTCTATACCTGGAATCTTTTATAATCTCTTTTTTTTTCAGATTTTAAGAGAAAATAAATAATTAGGATTCTCATTGTTGTAGGTATTTAATACATTATTTGCGATAATTTTAATATAATTAAAAAGTAAATAATTATTTTTATAATAATAATAATTGTAAATAATATGTGAACCCTTAATGTTTGGTCTAATATTCGTATAGACTCCACTCATTTTAAAAGGGTCAATGAAATTAGTAAAACTCGAAATAAATTTTTAATTAAAAATTAAATATTTTAATTAATAAGGTACAAATACTTTGTTGACATCAAGTTATTCACATTCTATATATTAAATACATCAACTTAAATAAGAAAAAAATTAAATTTTATAAATTTTATAAAAAAATCAATCAATCACTAATGACCAATAATAAATAAATTTAAAATTTACATCATCAAATTATAATTTTGATATTTATATAATAATATAGTTGTTTTATTAATAAAATATTAAAAGAAAGTTGAAACAAAAAATAAAGTGGAGATCATTATATATTTGTCAAACAATAGTGAGTGGAGGTGCAATTCCAATTGAGAATTCTTATGATTCCAAAAAATTTAACTACAAGAGAACCAAGAATTGAGAGTTTTTTTTTTTTGTCTCTATTCTTTGGTCTTAAAAATGTTTGTTTTAAGAAATAGCGCACTATTATTTCCATCACTATTACTTCCATCGTGGTCATCGGGCGGCAATCTAATGGATAAAGATAACTGTGCACCTCCACAATGACATATACATATATATGGTGATCGGTGATTGTTTAAGTTATTAAATAAAATATATAAAAAATAAATAAATTTAATGACGACAAAACACCTATACCGTATTAATTAAAGTATTTGATTTTTATTTAAAAGTCTTGACTTGAATTCCTACTCGGACGTGTGTGTGTTTTTTTCCTTATATTTTTAAATTCATTAAACAAGCATCACAGTCATAAAGTCATCTTAAAAATGGGTGCATAAAAATTTTCATTAAATTCAGGTACATAACAGTATTTTTATGAGTTTGATATATGGGCAAAACAATACTTTCTCCGATTTTAATCATTTGACTGTTAAAAGATATTGATTTTATCGCCTAATAAAAGCCTCGTTGGCCATTTCAAAATGACTAGGGTGTTTGGAAATTAAACCAAATGTTAGGAGTTCATTTGTCACTTTCTTTATTAATAATAACAACAACAAATTTAAGGTTAGAATAATTTTTTTATATTATTATTATTATTATTATTATTATCTTAATTTCTTCATATATTCAGACCTTGCCCTTCAAAACAAAAGGACGCAAATAAAAAAATAATAATAAGAAAAAGTTGATTTTTTTTTCCTTTCGATTGTTTACATTATCTCCGTCGTTTTCTATCATAGCTTTATGCAGAGTATATCCTAACCCTACATTTCTTTGTTATAAACTGAATTTTCGGTATTTCTCTTAGACGCATTCAAAAGTCAAAATCAAATCAATTTATAAAGCGAATTTTTCGTAAAAGACTAGGGAGGCAAAATGTCTAACGGGGGGACGGACCTATCGGATTCACTTTAAATAAAATAGAGATAGAGACAATTTTTATAAAAATAAGTGGGACGGGAGACAAATTTTTTTTTTTAAATTAATAATAAGCGAGGATAAGATCAAACCTCTATCTCTTACTCTCATTCTATTTTTTTAAGAATATATTAAATATAATTTTTTAATATATATTAAGTAATTTATTTTTTATATTTATTATTTATTTAAAATTTTATTTACTAATTACTATTTATAATATTGAAAGATATTGTTATATTATTCAAATTTATTAGTTCAATGATTTTTTTTAATCATAATATAAATTAAATTTTTATATTATTAAAATTTGTGAATATAAATTAATATATTAAAAAATATAAAAATAAAAAATAAAATGAGGGGGATGGAAGAGATATTTTTTATATGGAGTTGCCCATCATCTCCCACCCCCACCAACCTCCATGTTATTCTATAGTTAAAATTATTGGGTCTTCGAATTGTTTATTTAAAAAAATTAAATCTCAAAAATTGAAATTCTTGATCAATGGAGGAGTAATATCACTATTTTTGTTCAATAAAATACTAAAGTGGATGATTGATTCATTTCATATTAAAAATAATAACAAGAAATCTTTTAATAACACGGATTCCTGTTTCTCAATAATATCCCACGATCAAAACAGTTACTTTAATGAAATTTACTTGAATTGATCTGACCCCATTAGAATGGAACAAAATTCATTTGATTGATACATAGACTTACCAATTTGACCTAAATCCATGATATTTCATTGAAGCATGTGATGAAGAGATTCAATTTGTCCATGAACAAAATTTTTAGAAAAAAAAAAATCATTTTAATTTTTGATAACTTGTTGATCCTTATTCCTAAATTTTAAGATTTCTCATTTGGTAATTTTTTGACTTAGTGTGATATAAGGATAGACTTATCTCATGTTAACAAACAATGAGTGAATTCATTCAAAATAGGGTAGGGCCGAGTCTTACATTCATACAGTTTTGTATAATTTTTTCTTTACTACCCCTCCCCTATTTGTTCTATTCCTACCTATTTATTATTCTGATTTTCAATTCCTATTAATTTTGAATTCCTATCATAGAATATCATGTTCTATAAGTCTAAGAAAAATATCGATTCTCTTGGTTGTGTATAATTTGATTGATATAAAATGGATATCAAAACGATAAAGGGCATACAATGAACTAACTAGATCTAGGACTATAAAGAAATTACATTTACATTTCCTACAAAGTTTTTTAAGAATGGAATGGGGCTTTAAATAAAAAATGGATATGGTACAAGAAAAGCCTCTTTGCCTCTGTATTGCCCCATTTGTCATCCTATAAATGATTTATATTTTTAAGCGATATTGTTTTATAGCTACAAAATAATAGGCTAATCTTGATTAGTGAAAAATAATGTAAAATGAACACAATTTTCTAGTTGATAAAATATAATAATAAATAAATATTCAAAAATAAATTCACAAAAAATTGGTTGAGTTTTTTATATAGAAACGCATTCTAATATCTAGTGATGAAGTTTTTGTAAAAAAAAACATAATGAATAGAATATAAAAAAATTATAAATCTTAAAATTTTGAGAAGTTCAATTTTTTTTTTGAAAAATAATTATCGCATAAGACTTTTCTAGACTCGCGTGCGAGAAGGGGTTGGCGAAATGGCCTTTTTTTACTATCCATTTCTTTTAATTTAATTTATTATTTATTTAATTATTAGATTAAAAAATTAATTTAATAAATTGCTTGAACAAACAATATTGCATAATTTATTAATGTTTAATAAATTAATTAAATAGTTAAGTTATTTTAATAATATTTCATTATAAATAAGGCCGGAGCTAATATCCAGCGGCTACTTTGGCACTGTATAAAATGTCATTGTCAATGAAAATTGAGGGATGTAAAGAGTGGTACGTCAATAAAAGCAACAAGGATGTAAAGAGTGGTACGTCAATAAAAGCAACAAGGATGCAACAAGTATAACCGGTTAACAATGATTGGCTCAATTTACCGTTCCAATTGATAACAATAATTAGTTTTCGGGTCACAACTTAATGGTTAAAAAAAGGAGTAATGTGGTTACAGTAATCAACCAGAGTAGGTAATAGGGGTGTAAAAGTACTAGTATGATTTGTACATAAATTTTGAAATTTGATCTAAATCATAAATAGTTGAATATTTAATTGTGATTTTTGATCATAAATATATGCATGACGGAAAATGTGACGTATAGGAACAAACGAGAGGCGAATCGGACATCAAACGAAGAAATTACGCTCAAAATACGAAAAGAGTACCAAGGCTGGGTGCCGTAGCGCCCATGACTGAGAGCCGCGGCGCTCGTAGAGGTGAACAGTGTCAGAGAATAGTATTTTGCTACATTAACTGGTGAACATTGTTTGCTACAGTAACTCGTGAACAGTATTTTAAAGACACAAATCTATAAATAGAAAGCCAAAAACCCTAAAAGAAAAGAGAAAAAAAAGAGGCAAAAACTTAGAGAGAAAATTCATAACACAAAATCAAAAATTAAATCAAAAGATTGATGAACCAAGATCAAGATTCAAACTTCAAGTCAAGATTGAGCGAGAAGCATATCAAGGAGTCACTTTAATTAGTTTTTCTACTCTTTCTTTATCATTATACTTTGTTCTTGTTAATCTTTATGAATTGGTTTGATACTTTTGATTTTGTGATAAGCTAAACTTGTTATTATAGGGTTAGACTATGTGAACCTAGTATGTAGTTGAATTTCATTAATTATTAGTTTATGAACTTGATACATTCAATTGATTCATTCTATCTTGTGTTTAATGCTTTCATTATACCTAATCAATATTTTGAATGATTGAGGAACTATAATGAACTCGACGGAGGGATTCGTGTGTTTAGCTTAGGATAGTTTGATGCATGATCATAGGGTAACAACTATGAGCTCCATCTATGATAGACATATACTTATGTGGCATGTATGGTATGATTTAGACTTGATCTTAATGAATTACATTCTGATTTGATTACCATAGACATATAGGTGATTGTTATAATGTGTAATATAATCATTTGACCATCGACAAAGGCTTGTGATGAGATTAGTGGCTAAGCCAATCAATTGGCATTAAGGGATTAACTAAGTGGTTAATGAATCCAATGAAATACTAGGGAACGAGTCAAAACCCTAAATTATATTTATTTGTGAATTTTACTCTTTGCTTTTGTTCAGTTTAATTGATAAAGTAGATTAGTTAAATAAATTTCAGATTTTAGTTTTCTAAATAAAAGTTAAGTAGGTATAATTTTAATACTTGATTTATAGAAATTAGATCGCATGGTCCTTGTGGAATCGATATCTGGACTTAAAATATTATATTACTTGATATGATAGCGTGCACTTGCGCTTAACTACTATAGCAACCCAATCAGTAGGTTATACAGAAACACAATTCTCTTGATAGTATAATCAAAAAGTATATTAGAAAAAAATAAACCGGTGTAAGAATATAGTGATATATATAGAGTAAATGAGAAAGTTGGTGTAATTTGAAACGAAGAAGTTGGTGTCTATAGATTCAAGGGAAGCACGACACATGGCAAGCGTAATGACAACAATAATTAATTTTTAGGTCACAATTTAATGGTTAAAAAAATGAAGTAATGTGATTACAATAGTCAAGCAGAATAGGTTATACAGAAACGCAATTCTCTTGATGTATAACCAAAAAGTATATCAAAAAATAAACCGATGCACTAAAGTAGTGGTGTGGATAGAATCAACGAGAAAGTTGGTCAAAGAGAAAACAAAAAAGTTGGTGTCTATAGATTCAATAGAAGTGTGACATGTAGCAAGCGTAATAAGCAAGCTTTTGAAAGTATGGATCAAGTAGATTCATTTAATATTTACCAATAATAAAAATAACTAGTTAGAGATTGCTTGAAGTCCATAAATTAGACTCTTAACTGTAAATATTTTGCCTAAATCGTCCATAATAAAATAAGTAACTTAGTTCTTGAATGAATTAATTAAGTTAGAAACCGTAAGGCAAAATGTCATTGACTGCAAGAAATGGTGGTGCAGATCGCATTGATTATATTTCGAACGTGTCATCATTACAAGGCACTGTCTAGTTGTATACTAACTATTCACCGCAACATACCATCAACTTTGGCATTGATGATGTCACAAGTCCAATAACAACATTACCGTTATTCTCTGATGACATTAACCAAACAGATGAAGTATTGGGTGATTATATGACATTTATAAATTCATAACATCTGCAGTTCTTGAAGTACGAAGGGTACTCTCGACTCAAATTAGCTAAGGTCAGATCCCCCAAGAGGTTTGTTTCCCAAAGGCTATTTGGGCCACATTCAAACAAATGCCCTATAAGTTTCACAAGCCCTTCCCGAATAAGTTATTGATATGACTTTGGGGGTTGGCCATGATGTTCTAAAGCCTACTCGAGACATTTAATTTATTGATAATATTTGACGATCAACCAAGAGATCTTGTATAATGAGAGGCTTAATATGGAACAAACAATCCGTCCTCCTTTTATTTTAATGTTGGAATCGAAGACTTTGTTCCTTGTGGTAAGCACATCAAAGTGTTTGACTTCAGATATTTTATCTATTCCTTTACTTTTTTGTTCACCCTTATTGTCGATTAGCCTATCAATCTTACTAGCACATTCAATTTTACCTTCATGGACTCTACTCCACCATGAACAATGGCTATATGATGTGGGGGTGCTGTTGCGAGAGGTGGGGATCCCTTAAATGGATATTCACCACCAATGTTTGCGGCCTCCTAATGACCCAAGAGGTGAAAAGGAATTTACTCCGATGACATTGTCAAATCTAATAAAGAGGTAGTGAAGAACTCTATTATTTTTTTGTTATATGGAGAAAGGTCGACTGCAATCTAATCGACATTGTGAACAAGAGCTGATCGTGCAATGATTGAAAGTGAACCAAAATTAATTTATGATGCCATAATGGAGATAACTTCTGCTGACATAATTAGGGCATGTGTTGTATTATGATTTTATAGTTCAATGTAATTGCTTTTCATTAACTGATGTACGTTTAGTTTCAAGAGTTAATGTAGAATAATCAACTTACTTTGGTTGCATTTAAAAGAGAAATTAATAAATTGTAACAGAATGAGAATAGCTTAAATGCGTAGTCAATTAATTTGACAGGGGAATACCAATTCAACGATGGCCGAATCGTTACGTTAGAAAAGGAGCTCCAGAGAGTTGAGGAAGAAAATAAGAAGATGAAGGAAGGTGCTGTTGTTGCGTCCTTTATCCTCGGGCTAACAAAGAAAGTGAAACAACTAACCACATATGAAAAGAAGCTGAAGGTAAAACGTTACAGTGCCAACTGTCGATTGATAACAAAAATCATATAGATGAGGTACCTACTGCCAATGACTTGTTTGCGAGAGAACGGAACCGACTTTAAGAAGCTTGGGACAAGAAACCATTGAAGCAGCCAAGTTGAGGGCTGCACGGAGAAGATGTATGGATTTTCAAAAGTAATTTAATTAGATGCAGTAAGCCCTTGTCAGCAAAATTGCGGAAGTGGAACCTTAAAACGGTTTATAGTTCTAATTTCTCAAGTTTTAATGTTACGTGTAAAGTAATACGAACTATATGAATTGGATCTTCTACAATGACTTTTTGCTTAAGTTTTCAATATTTTATACTTTGTGAGCGCCACGTCAGGGTACCTGCAGCTCGACTATACGGTCTGGAAAGAGTTCAATCAAGTATCGGAAACTACCAAAGGACTATAATGGCATTTTTAGTCGGTATGATGAGTGGTCAGCAAAGCATTTTGAAGATAACAGCCACGGTATAGACAATGAATCGACTGGAGAAGGTGTTTTCGAAGTAAATCCGGATGTAGTGAACTTCCTTGACAACTCCTCTGATGCCCAATAGCTGTTGATGTTTTTACCTACGCTATATTTGCATTATTTTGTGCAAAATTTGTAATGGAGTTTTTTAGTAGATTAATGTAAGAACTTTATTTTATGTAACTATATTTCACTATTGCTAAACTATGCTCAATAATGCTCCATAAAATACAATGCCTGTATATAATCAAGCAATATTAGATGTATATAATTATCATCAATGCCATTGAAATACAATCAGGTTTTATGCAACAAAGTGTACAACATACCTAATGTATCTCTTAACATTTTCACATTTCAAGTAGCACTAATTTGTTGTCCATCTGCCAATATATTCATGGATGGTATGAGTTACATTTTTTATGGGTAATTAATCTATGTTGTAATAAAGTAATACTCAACTGTGCCATCAATATGCAATCGAGGTTTAATCGAGAAAAAGAGGCACAACAATCTCTTATTGCCCTTTTACGTTTTCACATTTTAAATACCAATTTGTAGTCCAGCTATAGAGTATAGCCCAAAGTACATTTTTGTAATTTAATTTCTAACATCACACACTGTCTTCTAGCCACCATGGCCATGGCTGCAAACGAGGAATACATTGTAAAACTACCTAACAATATCATTAATTTTATGTTAATGGGTACAATTTATTTCTGCCTCTTGTGGGCATAAGGTCTAGACTTCTTATTGTAACGTCTCTCTTATTTTCTCTTTTCATTGGCCACATCTTCGTCATTCCAGTTACGTCGTTAGGTCGCACTTTGCACCAAAGAATGCTTTAGCATGTTCATGTTTAATAACACCAAGTGCAAAGCCATCCTGTATCTGACATCCTCTGAGTCATGCTGCCAAAATCACAAACAAAACAAGTTACCTACTGCTAAATAAGACATACTCAAACTATTCAAATTGTCTACTATTTTTACATATACGTAATTACTTACCTTGTATGCTTTGTCGAAAATATTTTTATTTCTTTATGACCATTATCACATACACTCCACAATCAAAGTCATTTTTCTGCCTCACCATTTCATTGTTCACCGCAATTGTAAACTTGTTAAACTTAAATCTTTGCTCGAACAAACCATTGATTTGCTTCGCCAGATAAATTTTAATGATGCCAACTGCAAATATACGTGACACACCATTACAAAAACACAACTAGTACAATTATTTTCTCTACAATAACTTAGTTCATATTATATACTCATTCAACTTTTTTAACTTATTAGTATCGGACAAGCATCATAAATGGAACTTAATGTCTGCTTGCTTAGTAAAGGATCATAGATTTTAACGTGTTCCTCTGCCACAGTCATAACTAACAAGTACCAATGATATCTACTGAAGTTGATTGGAATAAAAATCTATACATTAGTACATATTACGAGACATCACTTCCAGTATCACTATGTTTACCATTATATATAGAATATACATATCAGTGCAGTATTTACTTTCTCACACCGCTGTAAATCATACATGTAATGTCCACAGAATTTACTCTATTATCTTAAATAATTTAACCTTTATAAGCTCGATAATACAACTTGTTGTAATGTTATTAACGTCGTTCTCCCATTAATAAAAAGTTACATCAATAAATGAGCCTATATTACATATGTTCCCCACGATGTCATTGAAATAGAACTGATCGAAGGATATGTAGGTATGAACTAATTGTACCTTAAAGAACCATTTTTACTTCTTTTCTCCATCGTTAACATATTAAAAATATTGTAATTATCTATGTATATGTATTACATAAAAATCAATTTAAAACTTTTTTTGTATTATACACAAATCATAACCTCAACAAAATGACACCACTCAAACATTAAAAACATTAAGAATACAGACCTCATAATTAACCCATCTATTAAGCCTAAGTGACAGCATGCTGCTTCGGTTTACAATATTGAACTCTATTTCAACAACTCGCTTGTTGTATAAATCAAATAACATATCAATCATACATTATAAAAATATAACCTTTATTAGTTGTATACATACCCCATGGGTTGACTAGCATCAAATAGGTATTTAATGATCATGTCTTCTTCCTCTGTTATGGCATACGAAACTACGAATGACCATGTCTTGTAATGTTTCTTAGGACCGTTTTCACTATTGTGTCTCTTTATTGATCATCTAACCTTGGTGTATTGACATTGGAATTATGGAATGCGTTCATTGCCCTAATTGAAGCAATCATTCGTGTAAAATCACAACCAAATTTTCCCTCCTGCCAAACAACAAATAATTTACCTATTTGTTAAATGCATCCACTTTGTGCTAACTCTAAATTATGTAATTACATTGTCCAACATGTCATTAACAATTTTATATAAATAATATATGGTATTTTCTCTTCACTTGATGTGCCACCTCATGAATTTGGGATTCAGCACCTTTCTCCTGTGTAATCCTTTCCAACATCTGCATCATTTGTGCTGTCTACTCCACGATATTATTGTCTGCATTATTCTTCTTCTTGTCAACCTTCATACTTCAATTCCCAAGCTTTGCATCTTCATTGCACCCGTCTGAACTCACCTCAATGATTGAAGGCATTGAAGCAACTTGCATTCCACATTTTACTTCGTATTTTGAATCTTCACTAATCGGATCAACAACTCCTTCTACCCCTTCTATTTGACTCAGTATTCACCTTGCTATTTTTCTGACTACTTTTAAATTGTAAAACAACACATCAAATTTTGATGACATCCTTAGGATATCAACGAATTTAATATTCATTAACTTCTTAACATCATGAATATATAAGCCTTCTTTATTACCTCTGACTGTATTGTAGCACAATGATCGTATACATACCTGCATACAAAGTATATCAATACACGTTATAAATCGACCGATCATACAATCTACCAATTATGTACTTAAACACAACATAATCCAATTAACATCATTTTCTACGCACGCCCATACCTCTGAGCTATCAAAGCCCCCGTGTTTGGCTCACCACTTCATAAATCGCCCTATTTTCTTACTATCCGATCCTATAATTGTTGGCAATGTTATCCTGGCCTCTAAACCTTTGTAATTTATTAAATTCAAGTATAATAACTGCATGAGTAAATGTTGGTTATTACAATCATTTTTGTCATTATATTAATTAATTACTACTGGTGTCATTATTATCACACTACATTCACAATTATTTAGCATGCTGACAATCCCTCCAAGAATAAAATACAACTTCTTATGTATCTCAATGATTCATCCTTAAATTTTGTTATACCTTTTACGAATTTGCCAAAACAATATGGTGACCAATTCCTTTGTTGGATGCGGTTTGCATCCGTTACTGATTACAAGAAAGAAACACTAATAGACGACCCACCAGTAAGATATAAAATTATCAATAGTGTAAAAAGTATAAAACAAGCCTTAAATTCCTCAACGGTGACATAACGATTTAGCAATACATTCTCAATATCTTTTATGTGTATCCCCTCTTTAAGGCACCAAAAAAATCTCTTAGTCTTCGAATGCAGGATGAATCACCATGTAATTATAGAGGCATTCCACCATCAATTATGCCAATTATCGCTAAAAATGTTTTTGAAGTCGTAACAATTTCTTGCCCTTGTACATTCAATATCAATTTATTCATAATAAATTTTTACACCAGTAACTAACAAAGCTTCCTTTTCAATCGACCACATTTCAATTGGATAAGATTCCTAAATCTTATCACTCATGTATATTCTCGTTGTTCATCCATCAGTTTGGATACCATTTCAAAAAATCATTCATGAACACAACACGTTTCAAACTTTGGCTTCTTAACCTTCAATGTTGTTTGGGTTAAACTGCAAGTGATTTTAAACCTAGGGTGCATGTATGCGGATTTGTGTCTATCATTCAAATATACCATATGTATCACATACATACATGCACAGTGGATGAGCGGAATACAAATTACTCAATGATAAATACAAATAAACTTTACATGTTATCTCATAAATATAAAATACTTCAAGATTGAGAAATAGTACCTTGTCAAGCTTTTGATATATGGTCGAACCAGAGTACCCGCCTTGAAGCAATCCGTTCACAATTTTAGTTCCTTAACACGGTGGGCTTGTGGAAGGTAGAATAACAGCTTTTCCAGCAAATGATTCAACTCTTGAATCCTTGTTTTTACCTTGTAGTATGGGTGACCAAAAATGGAAGAGAAAATAGAGAGAATGTATTTTTGCTCTCAACACTTGAGAGAATTTTAAAGACTAATGAGAGAATTTCCTAACACCTAGTCTTTAAAATTCTCTCTACAATTCTCACTAATCCTTTGGCCTAATTTTCACCTTACAATATTGAACAACAAATTGCTCTTTTAATTGTCTATTATTTTTTTTTCATTTTTTTTCACTTAGTGGCACCCATTATTATGGTTAATGTTTGCTATTAGTAATTTACTTATCATTTTTCTTCCATTATCTCACATAATGACATCCATTTTAATGATCAATGTTTGCCACTAGTAATTTGTTTATCATTGTTTACAATAAACAAAATGAAAACAAATAAAATGGAAAATAACTTGGATGAACTTAGTCAAAATCTTGGCCAAAATAAAAAATTCTTTTTCATTTGCAAGTGACATTTAAGGCCTACCATTTACAAGTGTCACTCATTTACTTTTATTATTACATTTATTTAATAGTAAATAAATGATTTAATCTTATTAAATTATGGTAAACTACATGCTAATTTAAATAAAAAATGAATTGTTTGACTTTAATTAAATAATAATATCATATATTATTATTATTATTATCATTTTATTCAAAAAATATTTTAATGAATAAAACAATAATATTATTTGTTCAACAAATAAGAGTATTTTGATAATTTTTAAGTCAAACAATAATTGGCCCACAATGTGCCATGTGTCAACATCCCATTGGTCAACAACTAATTGTTAACTAATTGATATACTTAACTCTTAAGTCTTGACACGTGCACGACCGAAGGGAAACTGAAGTAAATTTTCGGTTTGCTGAATTTTTTTGGATCAAACTATTCAATTCGATAAGCTGCCCCAGTGCACAACGAGTACACTTCATATTGCGGGACTCTTTAGGTCCACTCCTAATTTGTCAAACAGAAATATTCTGTAAGTCCGAGATCGATGCCCCACGCACAAGTCACAGATATTACAAATCAGTGCAGTAGACCATATAAGTTAAGGTCATATTGCATACGTATAATCATTCCGTCAATTATATCCTGAAAGAGCATAGATATAGATCACTACCGTCAAATTCATATGTGCTCATCCGTGAACTTATCTCCAGACACGTATCTTAATAAACAATACATGCAAACACTTTTATAATATTATTTAACCCTGTAAGAAACTCTTTTCATAGGTTTGTTGCTTATGGCTATAAGACTTTCTAAGATACAATATTTAAGCATCCAGATATATAAATCATCCATGTAAGCTGACGGATTCTATATCTGTATATACTGGACTCCATAAGTATCGGACCATACCCAGCGACATCCAGCAGTCATACTATGAAAGGTCCGTGACATGCGTGGAACCAAAGTATGATGAATCACTTACAAGTCTACCGTGGTACTCAGGCCAAAGGACCGCGTATACTACTGAACTCGAGAGGACCTTCCATTGACGGCTTCATGGATTATCTATTGGGGTCCTCATTGAGTCTGTTCAATATTCAATCTTTACTGAACACCTGTATACTATACGAACTTGTAGTAAGCTCATGGTCAGCTAAGAACAATCATCTATACCATTTAGGTATAATATACATTAGTCTATTTAAAAGGATTTCACCGTCAGACCTGCATTGGTGAATTAAGATCAGGAACATATAATTTGATGATAGACTTGCATAATAACATTTCTTAGCACCTATTGCAACTCTTATAACTATGTTATTGCTAGGGTCGGTGCTTACGTGTCATCCCTGAATGTACATATACTTGTGTATTTATACAAGTGTACATTCCCATTAAATTGCTAATACCTATTTATATGGTATTATGCATGTAACATTACAGACATTATACGATCTGAAGGAGTTCAGATAATGGCTTATAGTTAGCCACGCTGAGAGATATAAATGTTAAATGTTAGCACAACTAAGGGTTAGCAGGTTATAATACTCAGCACATCTAAGAGTTGGAGCCTTGTCTGTAATAGGACATAGACCTGTGAATATACTAGTAACTGCATAGTTGCAATCGGGTGCTAGGAAATACTAGTTGCATAAGTACGTTCTCGAATAATTGTCATTGATCTATTTCTACCGATGCGGGTCTGTCGGTGAATACATTAAATATAGATCAGCATATGTCATTGTTAACGTATTTTAGGGTGTATGCATATGATTGTGTACATATTGAAAAATTAAAATTATGCATCATATACATGAATTTGGCAGCGAAATTTATCAAGTAATCAACATATACATATGTAGTTCAATTCTTAACAACTTAAGAATACAGAAAACATACCTTTGAAGACCTCCGATGAAGATTTCCAATTCCGGATATCCTTGCTCCAACTTTGAGCTCACCTTGAAGTGCACTCTTGTCCAATTATTGTTCATAACAATACGGTGGGATTGTGAAACTAGAATAGCAGTAGTATGATCTCCAACAATAAGGTTTTGATTACTAGAAAGAAAAATATAAAGGATTTATTTTTCTTTCTTATTTGGTTTTTCTCACAAGTCTTTATTCTTTGAAAAACTCTCTCAAAATCAACTCTTCTTTTTCCTCTCAACTCTTGCACGAATTTTCATTCACTCTCTTGTTAACACACTTGAAACTCAACCATTTTTAGTGGTTACCACACTTCACAAGTGCTCCACCAAAATTAGATTAAGTGGCCAACTACCAAAATAATTTTTTGTGGCCATTTTAATGGTCTAATAAAATTAATCATTAATCATAAAATGGTGCTCCACTAAACTTAGTTTATGTTTCTCAAATTAGGTATGTCTTCCATTTAGGAATAAAATAACAAATAAATAAAATCATATCTTATTTATTTAAATAACATTTATTTAATTATTCAAAAACTATTTGAATAATTAATATTTACCTTATTTGATTTTACTAACATGGTAAATAGTTGAATTCATGGTAAAACAATTCATACAATAAAATTGTGCCACTTGTTAATATCTAATTAGTTAATAGCTCTTGTCAACTAATTAAATAATATACTTAACATTTAAGTTTAAACAAGTGCACAACCCGAAGAACCCCGAAACATATTTTCGGTTTGCTAAAATTTCTAGAATGGAACTGTTCAATCCATTATGCTGCCCCAATGCACAACGAGTACACTTCATATTGTGAGACTCTCTAGGTCTATACCCGAATTGTCATATAAAACTTCTCTATACATCCGTGAACGATGCCCCACACACACGTTACAGATATTACTAAGTGGAGCGTTAGACCATACAAGTTGAGGTTATAACATATTCATATAATCCCTCCATCATTTATATCCGAGTAGAGCAGAGATATAGATCAACACCGTCAAATCTCCATATGCCCGACTGAAAGCTTATCTATTGAATTGTATTTCAATAAATAATATTTCCAAACACTTTTGTAATATTATTTATCCCTAGGGTTAAACTCTTTTCTCGAGAATTATTGCTTATGGCTATAAGACTTTCTGAAATATAATCTATAGAGTATTAGGATATAATACTCATACAAATGAGCTGATAGATCCCATATATATGCATACCGGACTCTATGAGCATCGAACCATACCCAGCGACACCCAGCGGTTAGACCATGAAAGGTTTCTGACATGTGTGGAACCAAAGTATGGTGGATCACTCACAAGCCCACCATGGCACTCAGGTCAAAGGATCACGAATACTACTAAACTCGAAAGATCCTTCATTGACGGCTTTATGGGATGTCTATTGGAGATCTTTGTGAGTTTGTTTAGTATTCAGTCCTTACTGAATACCTGTATCTCTATACGAGCTTCCACTAAACTCATAGTTTACTAAGAATAACCATCTGGACCATTCAGATATAGACATACACTAATCTATATATTTGTTAAGGTATTCACTGACAGACCTGTATCAGTGAAGATAGATCAGGAATATAATATTTGAGAATATATTTGCATAATGACATTTCCTAACACTATTTACAACTCTTTGCAATTATACCATTACTAATATATTCTTAGGTCTTTGTCCCATTTCAGACAAGGCTCTAACTTTTTAGATAACGCTAACTCTTATAACCTGATAACTCTTATCAGTGTCAACTTTTAGCATTTATAATTCTCAGCGTTGCTAATTCTTAACACTGATCTAAACTCATTTAGACCAGATCTGAACTCTTTTAGATCGTACATCTTATATAAGTCATCAACGGAGAGTCTTCTCGAGTTAAGTAGTATACGTGGTCCTTTAACCTGAGTGCCATAATGGGTTTGTAAGTGATCCACCGTGCTTTTGTTCCACACATATCACAGACCTTTCATAGTGTGACCGCTGGGTATGGTCCGATGCTTATGGAGTCTGGTGTGTACAGATATGGGATCCGTCAGCTTGTATAGGGAGTTAGATATTCAGATGTTTCGAGACTGTATCTCGAAAAATCTTGTGGCCACAAGTATCAATCCCGAAAAAGAGTTCCGTTAGGGTAAAACAATATGGCAAAAGAGTTTGTGCATATTTTTCAGTGAGATATAAGTCTGAAGATAAGATATGGATGAACACTAGGGAATTTGACGGTGATAATCTATATCCCCACACATCTAGGATATCATGACGAAAGGACTATACGTATGCGTTGTAACCTCAACTTGTATGGTTCAACGCACTGATTTGTATATCTGTGATGTGTGCGTGAGGCATTGCTCACGGACTCGTGGAATAGTTCTATTTAAAGAATCGGGCATAGGACCTAGGGAGTCCCGCGATATGGAGTGTACTCATTGTGTACTGGAGCAGCGTGCCGGATTAAATTGTTTAATCCAGCAATATTCAGCAATACCACATGAATGCGTGCGTGTTTGTATTTAAGTGTTAAATATAATAATTAGTTAATAATTATTATTACTAATTGTATTATGACATATGGCGTATTGTGGATTCTCAGTTGAGTTTACTTAAGTGTGAAATTTGGTGGGACCCACTAGGGGGTAAACTTGGTAACTATTCATTATGGACAAAATGGTCATTTCTCACTTTGATTATTTAGTGGTTAAATAATCAAAATATCTCACTTATTATATTATATAATTTATTATTATATTATTATTATTTATATTATATAATATATTATATTATTTATTATTATTTTATTATATATATACAAAGAAAGAGAGAGAGAGAGAGAGAGGGAGAGTGTGTGTGCGAGGCCAATTTGACTGAGAGAAAATAAGGAAGAAATGGAGAAGAGAAGAAGAAAAAAAGAAGAAGAAGAAGGAAAAAAAAAGGAGAAGGAAAGTGAAATTGTTTCATTTTCTCTATGCTTTCATTTGGAGCAATTGTGAATTACTTCAAATTCTCCATTTCTTATCATTTTGGAGAAAAGGATAAAAACACACACCGATCATTTTGGGGTTTAAGAGTTAAATCCAGTGCTGCGTATAGAGCTGTTGTTCTAGTTCACCAAGCCCACCGAATTGGTGACTAGAACTGCCCACGAGTTGGTCTCCATGCGGATTCTGAAAAATTATGTGTATAAAGTTACACGTTGAGATGAATTCTCTATCTTATAAATATATTAATGCGATTAATATATTTTATTTATTGTATTTATTGCAAGTTTCACGCTTCCGTCAGACTTAAATATGTATTTAGGCAATAGACACAATAGCACATACATACATTCACGTGTACTATATCGCCAACAGTTATTACTAATGTATTCTCAGGTCTTTGTACCGTCACAGACAAGATTTTAACTTTTAAACTTCACTGATTAATATAACATGCTAACTCTTTAGCATTTATAGTTTTCAGTGATGTTAATTCTTAACATTGATCTAAACTTCTTTAAACCAAATCTGAACTCCTTCAAATCATATAATGTCTGTAGTGTCACAAGCATTGAACCATTTAACAATAGTAATTAGCAATTTAACAAATGATGTACTGTATAAATATTATAAAATAAAATATTCATACAATAATGGGATGGCACGTGAGCACAAATTCCAATATAAATGATGCGATATTTCTATGTCATAAATTAAGTGCAAGTATACACTATCGTATGCAAGTAATAAAGAGACTAAATAAGTCGGATGTCGAACCCACAGGGATAGTTTCTTCTTTTTAAACCAATTACTAAAATTATCTCTTCCTAATAGTTATTCAGAAAAATAAAAATCCAAGAATGAATGTAGAAAATATAAAAATAAAAATACAATACAATGAGATTTAAAGATAGCAACGTAGAGAAAACCTAGGATTAATATTATCCCTCAATATGTTTCTTATCACGCCCCAGACCCAAAAGATCCGACACACGACATCACTTACATTCATTCACTGCATGTGCACTCATAAATAATATTACACAAAATTTTCTACTTTCATTTCAATTTCTTTCAGAATTATAGCAATTGAATTATGACTGGGACAATTATTAAACCGGAGATACACAGAGTTTTCTCAGAGATTAACACTCTACTACGTCACCAGTAGCAACTTTGTTACCGGGAGCCCAGAATATATCCATTGCAAATTCTTACTTAAAATCATCCAATAACCACACTTTATAAAACTTAAACCAAATCCAATCCACACACAATGAAATAATACATAAGTATTTATTCAATAGGGACAAACCAAATATCCTATCCCACGTGTCCCCAAATGAAACACACAACAACCTAGCAACTTAGGGAACCCAAGGAACAGCAGAAGCCTTGCCAAATCCGCTAAGCACACATGTACCTTATTTACCTGAAATCACCATAAACTATAATGAGTATAAAACTCAGTAAGCATACTAATTTTTCATATATCAAATACAAATACATATATGTACACAATGCATATGTATGATATGCTGTGATCAATCAAAATCATAATCTTATCAAATCACATATCATGTAAGTGCTTACACATTCTTTCAAAACACATAATAGGAATACCATTACTCGACTACTACTTAGTAGGACTTACATATCACATATCACATAATGAGCCAAATGTCACTCGTAGGTGACATACCGTATGAGAGGAATAGTACAAGTGAGGTCTTTAAATCACACATATATAACGCTTATGCCAGAAGGTAAAAGCCAAACCCTCACCCTGATCATCGGTGAGTCCTCTCACATGTACCTATACGCCACCACACGAATGTGATGACTCACACTTCCTTTAGGTACCAATAGAATCCTCCCTACATACGGAACACATAACATATACCAATCCCGAAGGAAAGGCCACACATAAAGGCTCCACAAATCACATAAAATTCCTACTAAGTTAACAGTGAGTTCAAGTACCCTCAAATCACAAAATGTTTCTCATGGACATATTACACTTCAAAAGCTTTCTTTGTTAAACGCATCTTATTTTGGAAAGCTCACTTTCAAAAAAACACATGTATGTCCATGCTCAATGTCAATGCTCACATTCATAAACATATATTCATATTTCATATCAAAATATACTTTGACATATCATAAACATATTCTTAACCCCATTTACAAAATCATACAAAACAATTATTATGTTTATTGTGATTCCAGTAGTAAGTCTAGTATACTTACCTCTTAACACTTTCAGCTACAAGGCTTAAATCTCCTTAACCTATCGATGGAGATTAATCCTTTCATAAGCCTCACAATTCACACAAAATACTTTAAATAGCTTACAAAATTATACACAATGCATTTATCACATCAAATTGGTCTAAATATTTGGTTTCTCAAAACCTGTCATTCTGACCACTTACACTTAACAAAAATTTCTAATACATCAAATGATGTCCAATTACTCCGAAATCAGAATATATCATTCTTGACTCATATATACTTCTTATATATGAATATTATATCAAAATTCCTACACAATCCATTCCATACACACCATCGAATCCAAACTACAAACCTGACAGGATCAAGATACTTACTGAACAGTATTCAATCTCCCAATTTTATAAAATCATATACTAACTCAAAAATTATAAAAATACCACATAATTACTCTTGACACATATCTCAGTCCATGATAAATATTTGGCTTCCAAATAACTGCCAAAAGTATTTTAAAACTATTTTATTTCATAACTTTAAAAATCTGTTAATCAAATACTACAATGAGCTGATACACTTTAGAAATTCATAACACTTCAACCACATTGATCCAAATTCTCAATTCCGAGTATATCATATTAGACATATAAAATTATCATATTCCACAAATTCATAATTTTTAAAGATCATTCAGCAGGTCAAAAATTATTTTCCATTGTATCATACTGTTTACACAGGAAATTTCCAGAATTCCAGGGTCATTTTGGTAAATTCACTACAAATTCAATTTTCAGTCGATTCAAAGTCTCAGATGATCCTAAACATGTATAATTTCATATACTCAAAATTCAAAATCAGAATCGAATCACAACAATTTATAAAATTCCTAGATCAAGAGGTTATCCAGCAGAAATTTCATAATTCATCATGATTTATCAAACTATCTTATAGATCATCATCAATTCTCACAACATCAAACGAAATACACATCAAATCCTTAATTATACATATTTCCAGAAATCAAAACTTAAAGAAATTAACTTAATTAACACCAATAAATTGATAATTAGTTGTGATATACCTCTAAAGATCCAAAATTCCAATTTCTTCTTCTTTTTCTTCTTCTTCTTCTCTTTCTCTCTCCTTTATTTCTCTCTTCTCTCTCTAAAAATGGGTAGCTCGAAAAAAATGAGAGAATTAGGGTTTTTAAAAGTGTATTTTTATACTAAGTGGTTAATTTTTGGTATTTACGAATTCACCCCCAAAACTTTCAAAGTATAATAATTTGGTCCCTAAAATAATTCCAAAGTCTTGCAAATAAACCCAATACTAATAGTATATCCTTAACCTATAAAAACACTACTAATAACAATATATAAATCAAGGATCACCCATATACAAATAAAATACGTATATTTATATATATATAAATATACATATTCTTACCGGTTATGGATACTGGTTACTACATTTCTAATGATTAATCCTCTAATATTTAACTCACTTAGTCTTTATTTTTGATCAAGACACTAATGTATTCACAAGCCTCTTCCAAGGTCATGCAAGTATATCTTAATTTACCAAATACCTATATTCCTATGGTACTTGTAATAAATTAAGATTCATTAAGATTAGGTCTTATTGATCATACATGCCAATTAGGTATATTCCTATCCTAAGTTGAAACTTGCATATGCAACATTGAATGTTACTCTACAATCATGCATCAAATTACCTAGGTCTAAATATATTGATTCCTCTTCCGAGTTTATCAAAATATTACCAATTCATTCACCATATATTGGCCAGATATATTGAAGCATTAAACACAAGTAATTTAAATAATAAATGACTAAGTTTATTAAATATTAAAAAGATATGGCAATTTAAGCACACATATTGAGTTCAAATATTAACCCTAGAAAATAAGTTTAGCTCATGGCTACAAGAGAACAGCAGTAAAAATAATTATAAATCATGATACAATTATTAGCAAACCGATATAGACGTCGAATTGCTCTTAATTGTGCTGCCTAGGAATTCTTGATGCCGAAGAACGTCTTGTATCTCTCTCTAAAGTTGCTTCAATTAAGCTCCTATTGCTCTCCAAGACTCGTGCTCTGTATTCTTGGTGCTCTTGGGTCGTCTTGGATTCCTCTTGAAGGCTGGGAACGAGTGGCTTTATATAGGGATTAATATGAGCTTGAAAATCTCAATTCTCGTCGGACTAGGACTCGCACTACCGCTGGCGCGCTATGAAGTTGTCGCTGGGGCGACGCGTGAAAAAGCTATTACCGCTGGAGCGGTGGGATCTTGGCGCTGGGGCGATGCATGAAAACGGCTTCACCGCTGGCGCGGTATGTTGATATCACTGGGGCGATGGAGCGTCGCTGGCGCGGTGACTCTTTGGCGCTGGGGCGCTAGACGCGACTTAAGCAGGTCGTTTTTCTTATTTCGATCACTATTTCAGTGCTGGGGCGACAATTATTATGGCGCTGGGGCGATGGACACATACTTTGAAAACTTTGCATTTTAATCCCTGTTTTCTCTACTTTTGCGTTCTTTCTTTAAATTTCGTTCAAGTCCCTATAAATAACAATAATGCACATAAATAGTCATCTATTCTCATAAAATCATAAAATATCAATAATAAAAACATGAGAAAATATATGACAAATTTGCCCTTATCAATAAACCGCCCACTTGGTACTTACGCTTTCTCTCTGGTGCTAGTTTTCGGTATGATGCTATGATTTTCTTTCATATTTGAATATAACACACTCTCATTACTTATTTCTCAGACTCATATCTATAGTTCTATACTAAAGCAGTAACTGAATTATGGATTCCACCTCCATCATAATTGTAACTTCTCCTACTCTGCCTTTTATGGTGTTAACAACTTCATTGCTATTGTCAATATAAAGTAATAGTTCATAAATGCCAAATGTAAATCGAAATAAATTTAAGTTGTTTCGCTACTAAAGAGGGAGTTCCACAAAGTAACAGTTCATATTTGCTTACAAATAAATTACGAAGTCATAGTTAGTACCAAATTGCCCACTTCTATCATTCCCCCGATTACTTCCACTACTGTATTCCACCCTAGCCAACTCACGAGCGTCTTCTACCCCTTTCTCTTTACTTGGCATCTGCATAAATTCTTGGAAGCTTTTGCTCATTCACAATTACGTTTCATCACAATGCAACCACGTTTCGCCTCTTATCATTGATGCAATCTATCTTCCCTTCTCCCTAGACCGTTTCTACTTGCATACTCCACATCTCACATGCATTTCGGTCAAATAAGTAAAAATATGTGTAAAATAGTACATTGCTTACTTACCACTTCCGCTTCCAACTATTACTACACGCTTTTTGATCACAAACAGCACTATTGTACTCTATTATTAATAACAGAACTCTTTTTCCTCTTTTTCGATTTGCTTCGGACGCTGGCATGTCATAAAAATAATAGAAACTAACTTATCTCTTTGATTACTTCAAGGGTGACTTTTCGATAAATGTCTATGATCGACGTCTATTGTATCTCCACTGACAGGATATCTAAACTAGACGAGGTATTTTGTCAAAAAACACAAAAAAAAAAAAGACAAGGTGCAATCGACTGAACCAATGATTAATCTTTACAGAGATTGGCTACTTAAACATCCCATCGTTGGACCTAAAATACCCCAAATTCGATGGTCTTCGTTTTCTGCTACAAGGATACAACTGTTGTATAGTAGATCGAGCCTTATAAATAATTTATAATTTAATCAATTAATTAAATTAAATTAAATAATCTTTCAAAAAATAAATAAAAAAAATTAGCATTTCGCATGTGCGCTCTGCTTTTTCAAGTCTTATGCATTTAACATGTGCGAAACATAATTTTTTTTAATTGAATGAGCATTTTTTTATTTCATTTTAAATTAAAAGATATTTTTTAAATTTTATTTTTAAAATAAAATATTAAATAAATAAATAAAAGTTCAAAAAATTCAAAAAGCTTGTGTTTTGCGTAGGGCACGAAACATTAATTTTTATTTTATTTTATGCGTTTTGTATGCTACACAAAACACAAGTTTTTTTTTAATTTTTTAATACAATTATAAATAAAATGATTATTTTTAATTTATTTTTCTATACAATTTTTTTAAAAGAAATTTATTGTTTTTCTTCTTCTTTCTTTCTTTTTTCACTATGTGCATAATTTTTTTTTTATTCTTCTTTTTATTTTTCATTTTTCCTTTCTTTCTTTTCTTTTTTCTTCTACCTATACGTTCTTATGAGATTCTTGAGAGAAAAAATTTGCAAAGAAAAAATTAAGAAAGATGAAAAAAAACAATGAAGAAGAAGAAGAAAACAAAATAGTGAAAATGGTAGTTTTATCAGTTTACCTTAGTTTTGACTAATAAAATTTTTTTGACTTATATTTAAAAAAAAAAATTGCCTAAAAATTTGGTCTCTTCTGAAAATTTTCATATATAGAAGACACAAAAATATAAAAATATTTTGAAGAAATACAAAAAAAAATCCATTTTTTTAATACAATCATAATAGTATTTACCAAATAATAATTCTAAAATTTGAATTCTAAAATTTGTGTTAATTAATTATTAAATAATTAATTTTTATAATTTTTAAAATAATTACATTATTTTCTTACCTTATAATAACTTAACACTTTATTTGGGATTTAAATTTGAGATTGTAATTCAAAAGTGCGGCATTACTCATTTACTAAATGTCTCTTTGTGTAATCCCCTACATATAATTCTTTATTGACGATTTGACAATCTAAAACAACTTAAGATAAGTTAAAATTATTTCATTTACCAATAATAAAATTAATTACATCAGTACTAAATTGACTTTTGTGTATTTATTAAGAAAATGCATTGAACTTATTTTGAAGCAAATCATATTTATTAGTAATATCTTTATTATAAATAAATAATAAAACACATGCTCGCACGCAGCAAAAAGAAAATAAACTTATTAATAACTTTGATAAGACGACGATAGCACTTTGAATCAATTCATTTAACCATAAATTGGGTTAAAAAAAAGAATTTGTATCTCAATTTCAGTCTAAGCCCAATTCTCATAAAGACTTTTTGCAATTCATTAGAATACTTATTATACAAACACCCGAGATGACAATAGATAGGATGTAGGTTTATATGAAATTGTACTATTATAATTATGTATATATTTATATTTGTTTTATTTTAATTGATCTTAAATGAGTATAGATTTTGAAATCTCAACAAATACTAAAGAGTAATCGTTTCAATTCATGCCGTTAAAAGAAAAAATTAACTTGTAAGTTCGAGATCTCTCAAAACTTAGAGTCAACAAAAATTTATCTAACACAATTTTAGTAATTAAAATATAATTTTTTTTTACTAAATTAAAAGAATAATAATGTTATATATTTTAAATTTTGATTCCAAATTTTAAATTTCAAATAATTAATTTTTATAATTTTTAAAATAATTCATTACACTATTATTTTTATTCAATAGTAACTTAAAATCTCATTTAAAATTTAAAATTTTAAATATAATTTAAAAATTGTTCTACTCTGAAAAAAAAATTAAAGTAATAAAATAAAACTTTAACAAAAACCAAGACTTGTAATTGAGAACTAATGTGAGATATGAATAGTAATGATATATTTATTAGACAAGAAAAGCACTTTTCCCAACCGTGTAAAAACGACGGCAAACAAAATCCCTAGACCCAAACACGCCTTTATATACGAGCTAGCCAGCACCCTACCTCGTATATAAACTCATCTCAATTTCGCGTCTCCCTCCAAAACTTTCGAAAATTTACTCTTTGTTAGGGTTAGGGTTTAATAACTTCCTCGTTCACTGGCAATTTGGGGCTATGACGAGATACAGGAGCCGGAGCCGGAGTTACAGCCCTCGCCGCCGTACCAGGAGCCCTCGCTCACTTGGCAGAAAGCGATACGACGGTGAGCCTCGCAGAGACCGCCGCTCCCCTGCTCCCTCTGGCTTGCTCGTTCGCAATCTCCCTCTCGATGCTAGGTCTCTCCATTAACATGACACTTCTTTCTACATGTATTTTAACGAATGAAAACTGAATATTTTTTTTTAATTTCGATTATCTTATTAATATATAAAATATTTTCCCGAAGTAAATTTGCAGTTAAAAAAAGAAATAATCAGTTGAGTTATGAGTGGTTTGATAAATAAAATGAGGCAAAAAGAGGAAAATTGTTTTGTTAATTGTATATTATGATTGACAATTATGTTGTGCAGGCCGGAGGATCTTAGGGTTCCATTTGAGCGATTTGGTCCGGTGAAGGATGTGTATCTTCCTAAAAATTACTACACTGGGTATTTTCTCTTTGATAAAATGGGAATTAATTTTTTCCATCTTCGAGAGTAATATTTTTGATATATTTGAACCTATGACACTGTGTTGGTATGATTTGAGTTTGCAGGGAGCCACGAGGCTTTGGATTTGTGAAATTTCGATATGGTGAAGATGCAGCTGAAGCAAAACAAAGGCTGAACCATTCACTTATTGGTGGACGGGAGATAAAAATTGTGTTTGCGGAGGAGAATAGGAAATCTCCTCAAGAGATGCGTATGACTTCCCGCATTAGGTATGGCAGAAAACAGATTTCAGCTTTTAGTTATTTGGACATTTTAGAAAATAAATTTTGATCTTGTCCTATATTTGTGTGGTTATTGACTCTCGCCTTTGTGTGTAAAGTGGTCGATATGGAGGAAGCTCTAGGAGGACTCCACCAAGATCCCCAAGACGTCGATATCATTGTCAGTTTGACTGGTTCTTGTGCTTGTTAGAACTCTGTCATGATCATGTTCAAGTTGTGTGGATACACATTTGAAACTGTTCATGATAAGTTACTACTGGTGAAACCAAAATAAGCATTTACCACTTTTGATTTTAAGCTAAATTATTGTTTCTCCTGTTCTTCCAGCTTACTCTTGCTCACCTTCACCAAGGCGTGACTCGAGGTATGCATTTTATCTGTTTGATTTTGAAAGAGCTTCATAGACATTCTTCTTACTTTTATTTTATTTATAATAATTGTTCTGCTGTTGGGATTATAGACCATGCACTTTCATTGAATGAGTTGTGGATTTTATCATTTATATTTATGAGTACTGCTTTAATTTGATGCAAAGAGCAAATCATTGGTAAGTGCAGAAACATTTTTTGCACATCTGAAATTGCAATTAAGAATTATTTTATCTCAGAACATGCAATTCTACCCTTTTCAATGGAAATCGAGGAATGTGACAGGTGTAATGCTTACTATATTAAGGGCATTAAATAGTAATTGGGCCTTTTACATAATGGCCTTCCCTTGTTTTGACTCTTTGGATGTTATTGCGTGAAGGTTTTTTTCCCTTAGAGATCATGTAATGTGTTATGATGAACACAAATAATATCTGCGGGTGGCCTTGTTTATGCAGATGGTAAACTGAAAAGGAAGACTTTAAAGACTTCAGGATTTATAAAGATTAAAGAGAAAGAGACATAAAGTCATGACAACATGCTTATCTTTCTATGAAAGCTTCTCCATAAGTATTATCCATAATCTCACCTTCCACCAGCATGGGCTTTCTTAATCTTTGACATTTGGTTTGTGAGCGTTGCCACATCGAATGAACTGTCTAGCTAAACTTGGTGTGAGAGATGATTAGTATGACAAGGGTACCTTATCTTTTTCTTTCTTTCATAAACTAAGTGATCTTTTGACAATAAATTGTTAAGTTTGATGTTGTTTTGTATATACCATCCAGTTAAGAAAGAATATAAAGCTTATAGTTGGCCAAAGAAAGAAATCATCTTCAAAGAGGCAAGCTATTCAAAGTTTTACCAGTAGAGATATGATGGCTTTGTCCATGAAAAAGATAATTTGAGGGTTTAGAAAGTTGGGGCAAAGCGAGCTATGAAGTTGTATGATGCTGATCAATCAGTACAAGATTATAGAGCCTAACTCTCATTGTTGGGATTCAAGTGTCATTTTTTTTGTTCAGAAACATGGGAAAAGGTAAAGATCAAAGTTTGATCAGTTAGATTTGAATGAAGGTGTAAGTAGACTCTTATTTCCTTTCTTTTTAAAACAGATATCCTGTTTTCAATGCTGATGATCTAGTGTGTTCTGGATTTGCTTCTTTTTGGAGGATTTTATGGAGCTTACACGGTGGAACAGGCTTTATTTTGTGGGAAATAGAAATGCATATAGTTTGTATATTGTGTCCATTATATATTTAGTTTATGTTGTTCTGAGAGCTGATTTATTTATTTATTTTTGTTATTATTTTTCTTTTTGTTTTAAAGGATTTTGTGTGCATCTTTTCTGCTGAGTGAAGATTTCTTATAGGTATAACTTTCTTTTCTTGTTCCTGGTACAGAGATCGTAGGGTGAGGGAGGAATATCACTCTCCAAGCCGATCTAGATCCATGTCACGATCCCTTTCTCCACGCAATGAGAGGGACAACAGGTCGAATGATAGGTTCCCAATATGTTGTTTTAGAGCTGATTTATTTATTTAATTTGTTGAAAGAATTTCCTATTAACCTTTCTGCTAAGTGAAGATTTCTTATCAGTATACGTGTCTTTTATTGATTCTGATACAGGGCTCATAGGATAAGAGATGATTTTCAATCTCCAGGGCGATCTAGATCTATTTCACGATCCCCTTCTCCACGTAATGAGAGGGACTACAGGTCAAATGAGAGGTCCCCAAGTGCAAGGGAGAATGGTCGCAGTCCCCATGATGAGAGGGATTATGAACCCAGAAGGTCAACGAGGCCTGGGGATAATGGTTGCAGTCCTTCTAGGTCTCGTTCACGATCCCATAGGTAATTATTCTTTTGGTTCCTATTTTTTGATTAAATGGATATGTATGATCTTTATTGTATTAATGATGTTTGCTGCGTTTTTTCTGGGGTTACTGATCTCTTTATTGGGACCTAATGCCATGGAGGCATAGCGTCATTGGATGGTTGTGAGAAAGTAGAATAGAGCCCTTGGGTTTTGTAGCTTTTGGTGGTGAAAGGTGGCTGAAGTTATATCTTAGGTTCATAAGTTATAAAATGAAAAATATAGACATTGGTGAGCAAAAGCTACTGGAGCCTCTTTAACAGATAATGTGGAATGCAATTTTATTTTATTTTAATTTATTTTTATTTAAATATCTGAATAAGCTTGTTATACAATAATTAAAGCTACACGGAATTACCCATGCCCCTATTAAGGTAATGTGTTCCTGGAACATGACTTTGTTGTTTCTCAGCCTAAAATAGATTAAAGTTTTACTTTTCTCAAAGGTGTTTGTCAGTTGTACATTGGTTGGGTAAGTTCTTGCTGTTGTGATACAAGTAAAATGAATCACTTGTAATCTTAGCTTAATAATCTAGTCTACTATGTCAAGCAACTCTTATGGGGGGAGATAGTGGTGAAGATGTGTCTGAAGGACCTCTAGTCTTTTGGAGATGTAAGGTTAATCTATTGGATTGGTTGTAGCTTAAATTCTCAAAATCCTGCAGATCGAATATGTGATTGTGTGCAATTATATTGCATTGATTACCTTTGGGAAGCAAAGTGCTTATGTGGTTTTTTTTTTCATGTAGCCCCTGCTGATGGATGTTCGAGTTTTTGTTCCTGTTGGAAGGTGCTGCTCACGTGTTCCTGGTAGAATGAGTACTCTTGAGTATTAGTTTAACTAGATAAGTATGTTTAAAATGGGAGGAATATATGAATAATGACTGACGTTGCTGCACTCTGCTTGTGTTTGATGCTTTATCCCTTCAATATAACTGATCAAAAGAAGTTTATGCAATTTCCTTGATGACTTCATCTCTGTGTTGTGGAGATCTACTTACAAAAACTCACGAGTGATATAAAAGGAAATGAAATTATTAGAGCAATTGTTTATACATCTTATGAGAGTAAAGAGAGGCCGAAGGAGATATTTTGGAGGCAACTGAATGCTTTAAATCTATTGACTGACAAGAGTAATAAATTGGTAAAAGATAGGACTTATATACTCTCCATTATTATTCAAAAGATTGTTTCAAAGACGGGGAAATTGTGAATGTATGCTGATTTGGATCACACTTGACTAAGAGTTTCATTCCCGCTGGAAAATTTTACCATCACTTCAAAGGCCTCAAATGAAGCTGTCTAGAACGAATTAAAATTCACATAATGACCGCAACTTAAAACAGTTAATCATCTAATTTAGTTGTTTGTAATAAGCCCCTTTGTTATCATCCTTCTGTTTTTACTTTTAGAGTTGCATATCTTTCTCGAGGGAAATCACTTTGTTTAATTTTCTTTCCCGAGAATCCTGCACACTGCTGTCATGGCATAGAAGACCCTGTCAATCAGCCCACAGAAAAATGTCATATAACATCCAGATATCAATGCTGGCATCATTTGCTCAGTTATTCCCCACTGCCAAAACCTTGGTATTGAGCACCAAGAGGACGAAGAATGAAGATGTGCATCATAGGACTCCACATTGTGCCTGCAGTTAAGTCCGATAATGGATGTCCTAGGACAAGCACACCTTCTCAAGATTAGGAACCTGTCCAGAAGAGGGTTGCTCAAACTCCCATTCTCGCAGAACCAGAAGAAGTGGACCCAGGTCTGCATTGTTCTTCTGCCTGAACCAACTTCCCATTACTAGCCAACATCAATGAAAAATGCGTCTTCTATTAGATACGCATTTAATAAAGATCAATTATTCCATTGGTTAAAGATGCAATCTCCAAGTAGAATTGCTTTTCAATAAAAAAAAAAATTTCCAATGGGTAACTTTAACCATACAAAAGGGAGATAAATCAAAGTAAAAGGTGAGTTCCACAAAATAGTGTACGCAACAACAGTATTTGCTCATTGCAAAGCGTCCTAACTTATTCTGAGCATTGCATTACAATTATTATTTGCCAATCAATTAAGAGGACATGCTTTCTCAAATGCCTGCTGCTCTTTGCGACATAAATCAAATTCATTTGTATGGTAATACATGCAACCAACATGAGCATCCATCTCCTTTGTGCACTGTTGGTGAAGATCCTTTAGCCTGCAATGCCAAACATCTCACAGTTTAGAAATCAAACAAACCATAGTCTGCAGACTTGTGTGACGCTAAAATTTCCTACACGTTTTGTGCAAAATTGTAATGACAAAATTCCAATCAGATAAATTAGACATAATAATTTGTCATGTCACAGATAAATTAGAAACTACATAAAGACCAACCTATTGTTAAAGCAAATCATTCATATGTGGGAGAATAAATATACTCAGAATGCATGTTAGAATAGAGAGGAGTCAAGAGGGATGGCTCAAGAACAAAGAGGAATAAAACATCAAAATGTAGAACATAATTGGTAAATTGATTAATGGGGATTCAATATAAACAAACTAATGAATGAAGAAAGTGTAAAGTGCAAAACGCAAGACCCTACTTCTGTGTTGAAGAGACTGAGTCCACATTTTTCTCATGAAAGAAATCCTATATCTGTTGGCTCACTAATAGAAGTGTGAACTTTATAAACCTTCAAGCCAGCAATTGTTCCGATTATCTTCAAAGTGGCCTAATTCCTTCACTTGGTTGTATTTTTAAATCATTAAAATGCTCTTTATCAAAAGTAACAAATGCAAGGTCCTGATTTCAGCTATCAAGAACTTCATAAAATTCATAAATTGAAGAGGAAACATGGTAAGCAGCAACAAGATAATGTCGAACTCAATTGAAATTTTCAGCTACAAGAACTTGAGGCCTTAGAACTTCAAAGCATTATAACTTAGAACAAAACCTGAGTTTAACCAAATAATTATAACCAACACGACTTGAAATGTGAAGTTACCATATGAATAATAAATCACACAATAATAACTATTTTAGTGGCATGATCACAAAATATTGGAACAGCCCCCTTCAAGGTCACCAAATTTCAATGAAAAGATACATTTTCCAATGTTTTGCTTCCTAAATTTTTTATTTTACCCTAAAAAATTTGAAAATGGAACACAGAACAATTAAATTTCCATTGAGCTTCATTGCTTCATCATCGGTTAAGCTTAAAGTCAATGAGAAAAGAGAGAAACTTACAGGCCAAGGACGCAGCGAGTGACTTGGCGACCTTTATCGAGGCATTTCTCGGGATTGGGATCCCTCTTCTTGCATTTCAAAAACTCAACATTTTCCGGTTGGCATCTCCATGCGATGTGCTTCGACGACGCCGTTAGCACCGCCGATGTCGGGATCGGATCTCCTGCAGCGTCCACCGCGCTCGACATCTCCAATCGATTCTCTGCAAATACCAAAAAACAAAAAAACGAAAATCAAACTTTGATCGATTCGCATTACGTTAAATTCATGGAGAACGAAAGATAATTAACCTAAAAATTTGATCTAGGGATTCCACGATTTCGACAATTTCTAAGAAATTAATGAAATTTTTGAGCGGATAAATAAAATAAAATATGTATTTGTTTTAAGTTTGACCTTTTGTCAGATTACTGGGATTGAGGCTTCTCTCAACTGAGAACGAGCTGAGACTGACAGAGAGCGGGGATGAGTTTTAGGGGTACAATACAACCAGTTGGTTGCTAACATGAGCAGGTGCTAACGTGCGCCAACTCAAAATTGAAAAAATGTGACGTAATAACATCTAGATCCCTAAATTTATATACCATCTCAAGTAAGGATATGGGTTTCCCAGTTTCAATTAAGGAGGTGCATAATCACTGGTGAAATGACAGAAAAACCCTTGAGGCTTAAGAATAACTGTCAGTCAAAATTCAACTTTGTACGGCCTTTTGGTAAAAATGAAAAAACTATATCCTTATTTGAGAAAACATAAAAATAAGGGACCCATGTGTTATTATTCTTCCTGAAGCATATATATTTTGCCCCTCTTAACACTAACCTGAAGGTTAAGCAGATCTCTGCGTCGTCGTCTCCATCTCCTCTGATCTCCATTAGTTGCTGCTGCTGCTGCTTAAATTTAACAGTAAGTTAGTTCATCTAGCATCTAACCGATTCGATATTTCTTGTTTTTCATTCCAATTATCTTTAAAGATTAATCTCATAAAGTAAATAAATTATTGGTCGCTAATGACTTAGAAATATCCAATAAAAGAATAGAGGGTTAATTAGCATATGAATGTTCTGCACAAATTTTAATTTCTTAACTTGCATTTCTCTCTTTAGCGGCCCTTTGTCTAGTTGTTGAATGTGGATTAAACATCTGTCAGCTGTCTACGCTATTGCGACTTGGGTTCTAATGTGATGGTGGATTAGGTTTTATTCTGTTAGTTTTTGTTTGGTTATCTCTGGAAAAGTGTTGTGATAAATGATTTTCCAGATGGCGGTTACTAGTTCAGTGGAAAAAACCCATTTGGAATTGTTCTCTGGGTTTGTGTGGGCGAGTGAGAAGAATTTTTCTGATTTAAAAATTAAAATAAATATGCCATGTATGTTAAACCAATAATTCAATCTAATGACCTACGGAAACAGTTTACTTGTGGTTACCTGTAATTTACCCTTGTAGTATAATTGTTTAATGTATCTACACAGGCATATTTATGTTTCTTGTATCGCAATTTCACTGCTTCTTATTTGTGACAAAACATTGTTTTGTTTCCTGGAATTGTCTGTTTGTTCTAATTTGATTGGTCATTTCAGGTGTAGGTTGAAGAATGGGTGATAAGAAGAAGACTTTCATGTTCGTCCGGCTTGTCTCAGCTGCTGGGACTGGATTCTTCTATGTCAAGAGGAAGAGTTCTAAGAAAGTTATGGAGAAGCTTGAGTTCCGGAAATATGACCCGCGGGTGAACCGTCATGTTCTGTTTACGGAGGCGAAGATGAAATGAGAAGCTTCGAGTGATGTTTTCTGTTCATCAACTCTTATATGAACATATTATAGCTGTTTTTGTAGACAATTTTGACTTAAGTGCAGTTCAATAAAGTATATCTTTTGTTGATGCCATTTTGTTTTATTGTTTGGTTTCTCACTCTGATGCCAGCAATCATGTGCTATATTTTATGCGTGTTAATTTACTTAGCTATTAATAATAAATCTCTGTGCTGTTTTTTCTTGCAACTTTGCAGAACTTCTATTTTTTGTTGCTCACTGACAATTTTTTCACATATCATACCTTTAGACTTTCCCTACCTAGAGATAATTGATCTCAAAGTGTTTGTCAATGTGATAATATGATGAATGCATGCTCTGATTTTTCTTTTTCAATTGATATTTCATCCTCAAATTGGTGATTTTAGATTTTTAAATTTCCCTAAAAGCTTCTGTTTATCTAACATTAGAAATCAAACTTTATCCTGATATCACAGACTGTTTTTGAACCGTGCGGCCTTAGACGCGTTGCGTGTTAAGCAGTCGAGAAAATTACAAAGAGAAGAAAAATAAGCACACTAAGTGTTTGTACGAATGCTTTCTATATTACTGAAGAGAAAATAAAACTATGAGATGATTTATACAAGTGAGGGTCTCCCCTTTATATACTAGCGGCCATATACAATCAACGGCTGAGATCTAAATGATCTAACGGTGTATATACAAGATGGAATAATATTCTCTAGAACATTCCTAGATGCCATCATATATTTCTTGGAATATTCCTTTCCTAATTAAGGTTATCAACTCTAATAAATCGCGGGCTTGGCCCAGTTCTTCACCCATGTCAGCGGGTCTTTTAAAAACTCCGGCGCGCGATCCATTTCAGCGCCCATATAGCCTTTAGGAGGCTTTGTTGCGCACCAAATATTCGAGGAAATGCTTGAGAACACTTGGGGCGTAACATTCTCCCCCACCAAATTCACGCGACGCCTTTGTCACGTCTTCACTGGAAACTGCACACCTCGTTCATCAATCTGCCGCTGTGCGCTCTCGTCTTTCCAGTGTGCCTCAATATCGGGTACCTCTCTCCACTTGACAACGTCCTCACGCTTTGGAGGTGGATTCTTCTTCTGCACCATTCGTCCGTTGCAGATGAGTTTCTCCCCATTGTCGTCCCATGTGAAAATCTCTAAAGGTCTCTGTTTCTGCTCCATGTCTTCTATACCCCATCGGTATAGCTCCAAACAGCTATCGGAAGGCAATGGATGCAGCTGCTGTCTCGAAGGTATTCCCACCTTATGCGAGACGTTGTCAACCCTTTTGACAACAGAAAATGGCCCCTCGTCCCTGCGATCAAGGCCCTTGTGAAGTAGGCGTGCTGTCTTGTATTGTGGTAGAAGTATCGTCTTCATCACTAAGTCCTCTGCACGATGCTTGACATGCCGCTGCCTGTCCCCAACCAACTTCTTGTGCTGAAAACGCACATCATATGACGCCTTGAGTTGCTGAGAGATACCCACTCTCGCCAACTCCTTAAGCTGCCCCCGCAACTCATCTAATCCCGATTGAGGCGTACGCACTGTAGTTGGAAGCATCAATCCTAGCTCCAACTGTTTCTCGTGCTCGGTATCACCTTGATGTGGCTGCACCTGTGGTATGTCAGTTGGCACGACCCCCTTGTGCTCCTCTAGTACTTCCGCAACCCCCGTTGGTAGCTTACCCTCGCCCCTTGTCGGCTTATCATCCATCCCTCTCACTGTGGCTGGAAGTCCTTCTCTTTTGCGCCCAGCAACTCTCATTAGTTGAATGGCGGAAATGATTTTAGTATTGGCTTTCGGCTGAGATTGTCCACCCTTGGGCTTATTTACCATCGGTATCATGTAAGGCCCTCCTTGCATGATGCACACATAGTCGTATCGAGGAAGCGGTACCACGTCGTGGAAGCGGCACCACGTCGTACTGCCTCAAGAACTCCATACCTAACACCACATCGAAATCATCAAGAGGTGCTACAGAGAAATTTACCTTGCCGCACCATTTACCCAGGTGGATATCGACCCCTCGAACCACCCTATCTAGTGGCTTGGCCGCAGCATTCACTGATTTGAGAAACCCCTCATCTTTCTCTACATAAAGTCTCAAGCGCTTTGCCTCCACACGCTAGATGAAATTGTGCGTCGCGCCCGTATCTATCAGTACTTGAGTCTTTATGCAGTTGATATAGGCTTCAACATACATGAGCGCTTTTCCCATTGGCGCGCTGGGACCACGCTTGGCTTTCATTGTGTTGAGCAGTTGCAAACACTCCATTTGACCCTGCTCGCAAGCCTCGTGTGCTGTAACCATGGCGTTGATAGCCTTCTTCTTCGGGCAGTCCTTGACCCAGTGATCCCCATCGCAAAGGAAGCAGCTTATCTTCGGTCCATTCCCTCTATGGCCGTTGCGCTTCTGCTTTTCCCATTTGGGCGGCTTACTTTTCTCCTCCTCATCCTCTGGAGGCTAAAAATCTTTGGCTTCCCCACATTTGCTGTGATTGGGTCTCGAATGCTTGGACTTTTTTGAGTCACACTTACGGTAATCCATGAGCGTTTCTGTCAATGTTAGAGCGTCGGATATTCTGGTCACCCCGCACCGCTTCAGTTCATTGAACGCCCATGTCTGCAACCCATCCAGGAAATTAAACAGCAAGTCCTCCTCGCTCATGTTGGGAATCTAGAGCATTAACAGGGAGTGCTCCTTTACGTACTCGCTGATGGACTTGGTTTGCTTCAATTCCTTTAACTGCTTTCAAGCGTCGTGCGCCACATTCTCCGGATAAAATTAGTGCTTCAGCTTCCGTTGCAATTCTGCCGAGGTGTTGATTGTGCAGGTACCCTTGCGTATCTCCTCGCTTTTCCTGCGCCACCATAGAATTGCATGGTTGGAAAGATATAAGGTCACAGTATTTACCTTGTCTTCATCCCGCACGCCCATGGCGTCGAAGTATCTTTCCATCTGTCAAAAGTAGTTATCCAGCTCCTTGGCGTTTCGTTTGCCGCTGAACTCCTTCGGTTTAGGAGCCTCAACTCTTGGCGCCCCTTGAGCAGCAACTGACCCATTCGCCACTGCTCGCTTGCACAGCACTACATCCTCTTTGACAACGTCAAACCCTCTACGCAGCTCCTCTACTTGGGCTTGAACTTTGTCAAAGGTGGCGTATACCTTCTCCTGAAAAAAAGCCTTGATCCAGTCACGCTGCCGATCAGCATAACTCTCGATGGATGTGTCGATGAAGGAGCGCAGCTCGTCCCCTTGAGTGTCGAGTCCCGCCTCGATCTTCTCTACTTGCTGCTCCAACTCCCCAAGATGATCCGTCGCCTTTTCAATAGCGCTACCGAGTGTTTTCACCATGGTCTCGAACTCATGGCCTGGATCAACAGACTTGTCGCGAGATACACTGTCGTGCCTCTTAGCTTTGTTCCGACCCCTCTCTTCAGTTAACTCCGACGGTATGACGTCTTTCTCCATCTTTGAACCTGCTCTGATATCAACTGTCACAGACTGTTTTTGAACCGTGCGGCCTTAAACGCGTTGCGTGGTAAACAGCCGAGAAAACCACACAAAGAGAAAAAAAAATAAGCACACCAAGTGTTTGTACGAATGCTCTCTATATTGCTGAAGAGAAAACAAAGCTATGAGATGATTTATACAAGTGAGGGTTTCCCCTTTTATATACTAGTAGCCCTATACAATCAACGGCTGAGATATATATGATCTAACGATGTATATATAAGATGAAATAAAATATTTTCTAGAATATTCTTAGATGCCATCACATATTACTTGGAATATTCCTTTCCTAATTAAGGTTAACAACTCTAATAAGTCGCGGGCTTGACCCGGTTCTTCACCCATGTCAGCGAGTCTTCTAAAAGCTCTAAGTTCTAAGTTATCAGATACCCTATGAATATCCATTTGATAGTTCTACGTTCCAGCTTCCTCTTCTTAACATGTATAAAGACATGGTAACCCAATATTTTGTGGTGATCATACTTCAGAGGATTGCCAGACCATTTCTCTTCTGGTGTCTTGAAGTTAATTGCCGAGGAGGGACTTCTATTAATCAAATAAGCTACAGTTACTACAACTTCTCCCCAAAACGCCTTGGACATCTTTGCATTGGTACGCATGCATTTAACCCTTTCAAGTAGGGTCTTACTCATCATCTCAGCTACGCCATTATGCTATGATGTTGATCTCACCGCTTTATGCCTTGCAATCCCATGTTTGGCACAAAACCCATCAAACTCTCTATTGTAAAATTCGAGGCTGTTGTCAGTTCTCAACCTCTTCACCCTTTTGCCAGTTTTATTCTCAATAAGAGCTTTTTAAGTCTTGAATACTTCAAACGCTTGATCCTTACTCTTTAACACATAGATTCACAGCTTTCTTGAATAGTTATCAATCAAACTGAGAAAGTACCTGGCACAACCACGAGTAGCTGTCTGAGTTGGTCCCAAAAGATCCGAGTGTATGTAGTCAAGATCTCCTTAGTCTTGTGCTCGCCGGTACTAAACCTCACCTTATGTGCTTTTTCAAGCACACAATACTCACAAAACTCTAAGGGTTAGAACTTATCCTCACAAAACGCCTTTTAACTAAATAACTCCTTCAGGTTTCTTTCGCTTAGATGTGCCAGTCTAAGATGCCATAACTTGGTTTGCATACTCTCATCATCTATAGAGAATAATGCAGAACCACTCATGACTTCACCCTTAAGCACATAAACGCCTTTGCGCTTTTCTCCTCTAATCACCACCATGGAACTTTTCAACACTCTTAAAATTTCTCTGTCGATCCTGATAGAACACATATTCTGGTCTAAAGTCCCTAATGAGATTAAGTTCCTTTTTAGATCAGAAACATACCTAACATCTGTTAACTTTCTCACTCGCCCATCATACAACCTAAGTCTAACATTACAAATTCTCATCATCTGACATGCAACGTCATTATCCATTAACACCTTACTATCACTAATGGGCTAGAAATTTACAAATCAAGACTTATGCGAGCACATGTGAAAAGTATAACCAAAATCAAGAACTCATTGTTCAGTGTTCTTACCATTAGTAGTGACGAGTGTCTTTGCGCTGTCATAGCTATCATCATAGACAAACGCAACATCCGCATTCTTCTTGTCTTGTGCTCTCTTCTTAGGACAGACTTTCGAAAAGTCCTAGACTTCGATCTTGAGCCATTTTTTTCATCTCTATATGAGGGCCTTCCTCTTATAGATAAACTTTTTGCATTGCCCTCAATTTGCTTCCCTAATAACTTTAAGTTTAATGATGATTTCACATCGCTCATCGTTAAACTTTCTCTGTCGTAGAGTAATGTATCAACAAATCTCTCATAACTCTTGAGGTGTGAACTCAGCAAGATAATTGCTATATCTTCATTTTTTATCTTGATGTTGATAGACTTATTAAGATCAATGATGATCTTATTAAAGGCGTCTATATGATCTTTCATCAGCGTTCCCTCTGACATGGATAGCTGATACTGTAGTAACCAGTATCCACGACTGGTAAGAATAAGTATTTATATATGTATAAATATACGTATTTTATTTGTATGTTGGTGATACTTGAATTATATATTGTTATTAGTGTTTTTATAGGTTAAGGATATACTATTAGTATTGGGTTTATTTGCAAGACTTTGGAATTATTTTAGGGACCAAATTGTTATACTTTGAAAGTTTTGGGGGTGAATTCGTAAATACCAAAAATTAGCCACTTAGTATAAAAATACACTTTTAAAACCCTAATTCTCTCATTTAGGTCGAGCTACCCCTTTTAAGAGAGAGAAGAGAGAAATAGAGGAGAGAGAAAGAGAAGAAGAAGAAGAAGAAATTGGAATTTTGAATTTCAAGAGGTATATCATACGTATTTCTCAATTTATTGGTATTAATTAAGTTAATTCCTTTAAGTTTTGATTTCTGAAAATATGTATAATTGAGGATTTGTTGTGTATTTCGTAAGATCATATGAGAATTGATGATGATCTATAAGATAGTTTGATAAATCATGATGAATTATGGAATTTCTGCTGGATAACCTCTTGATCTAGGAATTTTATAAATTGTTGTGATTCGATTCTGATTTTTAATTTTGAGTATATGAATTTAAACATATTAAGGATCATCTAAGACTTTGAATCGATTCAAAATTCCAGAAATTGAATTTGTTGTGAATTTATCAAAATGACCCTGAAATTCTGGAAATTTCCTATGTGAACAGTATAATACAGTGACGAATAATGTTTGTCCTACTGAATGATCTTCAAAAATTACGAATTTGTGGAATATGATAAGTTTATATGTCTAATATGATATACTCGGAATTGAGAATTTAGATCAATGTGATTGAAATGTTATGATTTTCTAAAGTATATCCGCTCATTACAGTATTTGATTAACAGATTTTTAAAGCTATGGAATAAAATAGTTTTAAAATACTTTTGGCAGTTATTTGGAAGCCAAATATTTATCATGGACTGAGATATGTGTCAAGAGTAATTATGTGGTAGTTTTATAATTTTTGAGTTAGTATATGATTTTATAAAATTGGGAGATTGAATACTGTTTAGTAAGTATCTTGATCCTGTCAGGTTTGTAGTTTGGATTCGATGGTGTGTATGGAATGGATTGTGAAGGAATTTTGATATAATATTCATATATAAGAAGTATATATGAGTCAAGAATGATATATTCTGATTTCGGAGTAATTGGACATCATTTGATGTATTAGAAATTTTTGTTAAGTGTAAGTGGTCAGAATGACAGGTTTTGAGAAACCAAATATTTAGACCAATTTGATGTGATAAATGCATTGTGTATAATTTTGTAAGCTATTTAAAGTATTTTGTGTGAATTTTGAGGCTTATGAAAGGATTAATCTCCATTGATAGGTTAAGGAGATTTAAGCCTTGTAGCTGAAAGTGTTAAGAGGTAAGTATACTAGACTTTTTACTGAAATCACAATAAACATAGTAATTGTTTTGTATGATTTTGCAAATGGGGTTAAGAATATATTTATGTTATGTCAAAGTATATTTTGATATGAAATGTGAATATATGTTTCTGAATGTGAGCATTGACATTGAGCATGGACATACATGTGTTTTTGTAAGTGAGCTTTCAAAATAAGATGTGTTTAATAAAGAAAGCTTTTGAAGTGTAATATGTCCATGAGAAATATTTTGTATTTTGAGGGTACTTGAACTCACTGTTAACTTAGTAGGCATTTTATGTGATTTGTGGAGCCTTTATGTGTGACCTTTCCTTTGGGATTGGTATATGTTATGTGTTCCGTATGTAGGGAGGATCCTATTGGTACCTAAAAGAAGAGTGAGTCATCACATTCGTGTGGTGGCGTATTGGTGCATGTGAGAGGACTCACCGATGATCAGGGTGAGGGTTTGGCTTTTACCTTCGGGCATAAGCATTATATATGTGTTATTCAAGACCTCACTTGTACTATTCCTCTCATACGGTATGTCACCTACGAGTGACATTTGGCTCATTATGTGATATGTGATATGTAAGTCCTACTAAGTAGTAGTTGAGTGATGGTATTCCTATTATGTGTTTTGAAAGAATGTGTAAGCGCTTACATGATATGTGATTTGATAAGATTATGATTTTGATTGATCACAGCATATCATACATATGCATTGTGTACATATATGTATTTGTATTTGATATATGAAAAACTAGTATGCTTACTGAGTTTTATACTCATTATAGTTTATGGTGATTTCAGGTAAATAAGGTACATGTGTGCATAGCGGATTTGGCAAGGCTTCTGTTGTTCCTTGGGTTCCCTAAGTTGTTAGGTTGCTAAGTGTTTTATTTGGGGACACGTGGGATAAGATATTTGATTTGTCCCTAGTGAATAAATACCTATGTATTATTTTATTGTGTGGTTGGATTTAGTTTAAGTTTCACCAAGTGTAGTAATGGATTGATTTTAAGTAAGAATTTGCAATGAATATATTCTGGGCTTCCGGTAACAAAGTTGCTACTGGTGACGTAGTAGAGTGTTAATCTCTGAGAAAACTCTGCGTATCTCCGGTTTAGTAATTGTCCCAGTCATAATTCAATTGTTATAATTCTGAAAGAAATTAAAATGAATGTTTAAGTATTATTGAATGAATGTAAGTGATGTCGTGTGTCAGATCTGTTGGGTCTGGGGCGTGACAGCTTTTATTGGTATCAGAGCTAAGATATGATTCTGTAGACTTTTAAGTGTCGAGTCAAGGGAACCGAGCAGATGCCAAATCCTTAGGATTGTATTTGTAGCTTTGTTGTGTAAAAGTTTGACATATTCCTTAAATTTTGTATGATTTTGTGAAGATGACACAGTATCCAAGAGCTGCTAAGATTGTTGTTGTTGTGGATAATGGTACCTTGTGGATCTTAATGTTACCATTTAGATTTTCTTTTAAGTTATGACTAATATGCTTAGTAAGAGTGATGTTGAATATCTTATGATGATAATTTGCATGTGATAGAGCAAATTGAGATAATTTTCTCAATGACAAAATATAGAGAAATAGAGTATTGAAGACATCAATTGAAACAACTTTTATTGAAAAGGAAAATAACAACACAACAATAATAGCAGCAACAAAAATACAGTAGAGGCTACGGAGTGAGATTTAAGTCTATTTTGCGCTTCTTCTGACTGTCATGAGTAGACCAATCTAACTGATGCAATGTTGGATTAGACAGAGGAATAAAAGACTGTAATTGATCAATTAGTTGATCAACAGTTGGAGCTGAAATAAGAATCCGTCGTGCTAGAAGTGGGATGAATTGTGTTCCCGCTGCATAGTCAAGAAAAGATATCAACCCGTCGTAAAAACCATTAACATTTAACAAACCAATGGGTTTTTGGTGGATTTGTAATTGTGCCCATGAGACAATTTGAAAAATTTCCTCCAAGGTCCCGAAACCTCCTGGTAGAGCTATGAAAGCATCCGCATGCCTAAGCATTTGAGCCATTCGCTCGTGCATAGATGAGACTTGTAACTCATCCCCAATTGTTTTTCCTACAACATTTTCAATAGCTAGAGGTTTTGGAATGATACCCAAAACTCGACTACCTTTATTGTGTGCAGCTTTTGCCACAGACCCCATTAACCCTCGGTTACCTCCTCCATATACTAAATGTATATTTCGCTCAGCTAATACCTTACCAAGATTTTCTGCAACTTTTGTAAACTCTTCAGTATTCCTAGGGTTAGATCCACAAAAGACACAAATTTTTGTGAATCGGCGAGCTGAGGTTTCCTCCATTGTTATGCTCACCCTAATCTTTGAATGTTTTCGAGTTTGTATAAGGATGCAATAATAATGTATTTATAGAGAAACAAATTGATAATAGCTGTGGAACATATGTGTAAGTATGTTCAAGTATATATTTTTCTCGATTCTTGTGAGGCAAAAAAAAAAAAAAAAAAAGAATGAGTTTTACTTTATCATTTTATAAGGGACAATAGGCCGCAAAATCTTGAATAAATATATGTTGATATGTAAGTGTGATAAAAATTGTGTCGGAAGCGTGATGAGTTAGGTAAGATAATTAAGAAAAGTCAATAAAGGCCTATTTTATGGATTTAGGGACTTTGTCGTTTTGGCACTAATGGCCGACAATGCATCTATGATTTGAAGACTTTTTGAGCGAACAATTGGACTTTGGACATGAGGCCAAATTAACTTTATTAATTTCAAGGATTTTTGTGATCTTAACATTGATTTTTGGATAGATTAAAAGCAGATATGAAGAAAGATAAAGCACACTTGACATAAAGATAAAGTAGTAGTCAGTCTCTCTTTGATGTGATAGAGCAACACGGATTTAGTTTCTGTGAAAGTAAAAACAGCAATGTAGGTCAAAATGAGTCTCCTTGGTCGCTTTCATCTGTGTCGTATCCGTGAGAGAGGAACTTATGGAGTTGTTGTTCCCATGCATTGAATGAGGGCTCTAGCTGAGTGGAATGTGGGTCTACCATATCTTGATCTTCTCCAAGTGAGCTGGTCTGGATGAAGGATGTGCTGGCTTCCTCTTGGATTTGGGTGTCGGTTGGATAAGGTTGGGAGTCTTGAAAGAGGGATAAGTCAAGATTGGGTTGGTGTTGGTCAGGTTCTGTCGGGACAACTGGCTGAGATTGAGTAGGTTCTGTCGGGACAGGTGGCTGAGGCCATTGGTGAAGGTTATCGATTTCTTGTCTGTATCTAGCATAATAAGTCATGTTTGGGATATGGTGATTGTGGGTAGAGTAATTTGTATTTCTATGATGTGAAAGATGATGTTTTTGTCTTTGTTGGAATTTGAGTATATTGGCAAAATTCAGTTCTTCTGCAAAGTCATCTTCAACCTGTTCCCAAGGTGCAGCATCTTCTGGGGAGATCCAAACGGATGGAGGAATTATCTGGTTTTCTTGAGCAAGAATTCTTTCAAGTTCTCTCTTTTGCTGGATTACTTCTTCAGGCCAGAGCTTAATTGATCCCTTTAGTGAAAGGGTAAAAGTGAGGTAATCCTTGACAGTGGGGTAATAATGGATTTCATGATCTGAAACAATCATACCATTTCGTTGGAGAAGTAAGACAGACCAAAGATGTTGTCTAGGGACTGCAGCATTTGTGTTGTTTGCAATCATGTATTGAAATTTAGTTATCCACCATGTCTTTGGGTAAAACCATTGGAGAAATATCAGGGCTGGATGATCTTCATCACATTTTTCTAATTTTTGGACGGTTCTAAGTAATGGGAATTCCATGGCGATTGTATACAGATCCAATAGGTACCATAACAAGTAAAGGACAGATTTGGACCATTGGGAAAATGGGAAAAAATAGTGCAGGTGAAAGAAAGGGTATTCCAAGTTGAACGAAGGGCCACCAAGAACTGTGAGGCCGTGTTCTTGGACTGCCAAGATGCCGTAGTGTCTGATGAATTCTTTGGCACGGGAATAGAGTGTTCTGGTTCTGATTAGGTCTGGAAATTATGGTGGAGTAAAAGGAACAAGAGGAGTTATGATAATGGGATTCATTATGAAGATGGTAAGAGGGTTGGTTTTCTTTATTGCTAGAAAAGTGATTATGAGGTTTAGGCTACTTATAGAGTTTTGTGAAAGAAAATCAATAATCGTTTTGTTCTTTCCTTTTCCGTGGATGACGTTAAAGGAATAGTTGAAAAACCATATTTGCCATCGCAGTAATTGTGCTAGTGCAATCTTTTCTGTTTGAAACTGAGCATATTAGAAAAAAGCAGACATGTCAGTCTCAATGAGAAAATGATGTCCAATAAGGTGGACTATTTTTTTTAAAGAGTTAGAGTAAGAGATATAATGTTGAGATCTATAGTTTAAGAATCATTGATCATTTAAGATAATACCTTCAATATGCTGATTTGAATGACAACTTAGTTGCGTAGAAATGTTACATTTTTTTAGAATGATATCAAGGTAGTGAATGATATTATGACGTATGAGTATATGTTGAAGGAATTAAAAATTTTTAGAGGAGTTAAGAATTTTATGTAAGAGATTAGTATGGGTATTCTACATCTATATTATTCTTTAATGAATAAAAGGTGAAGTGTATAGATGCCCATTAAATATTGAATGAATGAGAGAAAAGAATAAAAATATGTGTGTATATATTTTATAAGTCCATAATGTGTGTCATGTGTTTATTTTATGGATGAATGTTTCGTACTCCTCTCGTATACTCAGCTATGAGCCAACTTAGAGATAATCTAACATATGAATGACTGTTTATCAGAATTTTGGACCACAATGAGCAAATCTTATATACAAGGAAGATTACTTTGTGAATGTTTTATGAATAAACCATATTGTTGAAAAGGAAACTTGGGAATGAGAATAAGAAATGGGATCTAAGTATCCCCATATGTTTGCTTAAGTCATGAATTTCGAGGACGAAATTCTTATAAGGAGGGGAGAATTGTAGTAACCAGTATCCACGACTGGTAAGAATAAGTATTTATATATGTATAAATATACGTATTTTATTTGTATGTTGGTGATACTTGAATTATATATTGTTATTAGTGTTTTTATAGGTTAAGGATATACTATTAGTATTGGGTTTATTTGCAAGACTTTGGAATTATTTTAGGGACCAAATTGTTATACTTTGAAAGTTTTGGGGGTGAATTCGTAAATACCAAAAATTAGCCACTTAGTATAAAAATACACTTTTAAAACCCTAATTCTCTCATTTAGGTCGAGCTACCCCTTTTAAGAGAGAGAAGAGAGAAATAGAGGAGAGAGAAAGAGAAGAAGAAGAAGAAGAAATTGGAATTTTGAATTTCAAGAGGTATATCATACGTATTTCTCAATTTATTGGTATTAATTAAGTTAATTCCTTTAAGTTTTGATTTCTGAAAATATGTATAATTGAGGATTTGTTGTGTATTTCGTAAGATCATATGAGAATTGATGATGATCTATAAGATAGTTTGATAAATCATGATGAATTATGGAATTTCTGCTGGATAACCTCTTGATCTAGGAATTTTATAAATTGTTGTGATTCGATTCTGATTTTTAATTTTGAGTATATGAATTTAAACATATTAAGGATCATCTAAGACTTTGAATCGATTCAAAATTCCAGAAATTGAATTTGTTGTGAATTTATCAAAATGACCCTGAAATTCTGGAAATTTCCTATGTGAACAGTATAATACAGTGACGAATAATGTTTGTCCTACTGAATGATCTTCAAAAATTACGAATTTGTGGAATATGATAAGTTTATATGTCTAATATGATATACTCGGAATTGAGAATTTAGATCAATGTGGTTGAAATGTTATGATTTTCTAAAGTATATCCGCTCATTACAGTATTTGATTAACAGATTTTTAAAGCTATGGAATAAAATAGTTTTAAAATACTTTTGGCAGTTATTTGGAAGCCAAATATTTATCATGGACTGAGATATGTGTCAAGAGTAATTATGTGGTAGTTTTATAATTTTTGAGTTAGTATATGATTTTATAAAATTGGGAGATTGAATACTGTTTAGTAAGTATCTTGATCCTGTCAGGTTTGTAGTTTGGATTCGATGGTGTGTATGGAATGGATTGTGAAGGAATTTTGATATAATATTCATATATAAGAAGTATATATGAGTCAAGAATGATATATTCTGATTTCGGAGTAATTGGACATCATTTGATGTATTAGAAATTTTTGTTAAGTGTAAGTGGTCAGAATGACAGGTTTTGAGAAACCAAATATTTAGACCAATTTGATGTGATAAATGCATTGTGTATAATTTTGTAAGCTATTTAAAGTATTTTGTGTGAATTTTGAGGCTTATGAAAGGATTAATCTCCATTGATAGGTTAAGGAGATTTAAGCCTTGTAGCTGAAAGTGTTAAGAGGTAAGTATACTAGACTTTTTACTGAAATCACAATAAACATAGTAATTGTTTTGTATGATTTTGCAAATGGGGTTAAGAATATATTTATGTTATGTCAAAGTATATTTTGATATGAAATGTGAATATATGTTTCTGAATGTGAGCATTGACATTGAGCATGGACATACATGTGTTTTTGTAAGTGAGCTTTCAAAATAAGATGTGTTTAATAAAGAAAGCTTTTGAAGTGTAATATGTCCATGAGAAATATTTTGTATTTTGAGGGTACTTGAACTCACTGTTAACTTAGTAGGCATTTTATGTGATTTGTGGAGCCTTTATGTGTGACCTTTCCTTTGGGATTGGTATATGTTATGTGTTCCGTATGTAGGGAGGATCCTATTGGTACCTAAAAGAAGAGTGAGTCATCACATTCGTGTGGTGGCGTATTGGTGCATGTGAGAGGACTCACCGATGATCAGGGTGAGGGTTTGGCTTTTACCTTCGGGCATAAGCATTATATATGTGTTATTCAAGACCTCACTTGTACTATTCCTCTCATACGGTATGTCACCTACGAGTGACATTTGGCTCATTATGTGATATGTGATATGTAAGTCCTACTAAGTAGTAGTTGAGTGATGGTATTCCTATTATGTGTTTTGAAAGAATGTGTAAACGCTTACATGATATGTGATTTGATAAGATTATGATTTTGATTGATCACAGCATATCATACATATGCATTGTGTACATATATGTATTTGTATTTGATATATGAAAAACTAGTATGCTTACTGAGTTTTATACTCATTATAGTTTATGGTGATTTCAGGTAAATAAGGTACATGTGTGCATAGCGGATTTGGCAAGGCTTCTGTTGTTCCTTGGGTTCCCTAAGTTGTTAGGTTGCTAAGTGTTTTATTTGGGGACACGTGGGATAAGATATTTGATTTGTCCCTAGTGAATAAATACCTATGTATTATTTTATTGTGTGGTTGGATTTAGTTTAAGTTTCACCAAGTGTAGTAATGGATTGATTTTAAGTAAGAATTTGCAATGAATATATTCTGGGCTTCCGGTAACAAAGTTGCTACTGGTGACGTAGTAGAGTGTTAATCTCTGAGAAAACTCTGCGTATCTCCGGTTTAGTAATTGTCCCAGTCATAATTCAATTGTTATAATTCTGAAAGAAATTAAAATGAATGTTTAAGTATTATTGAATGAATGTAAGTGATGTCATGTGTCAGATCTGTTGGGTCTGGGGCGTGACAGATACAACTTCTTCTTTATATGTAATCTGTTGGCCAATGATTTTCGCATATAAAGAGAGTCAAGCTTCTTCTAAAGACCTATCACTGTCATTTCACTTGCTACTTCCCTTATTACTTCATCGCTCAATGATAGAACGATTGTGCTATGAGCTCTTTCTTGAATGTCTCTTTTTTGTGCTTCAGCTTTAGATGACTCTTGCATCTTTTTTTTCATCACTAGATAGAGCTACAGTCTTCTCTAATGCCGAACCTAGCCTTTGGCTCACCAACAATGCCTTTACCTTCATCTTTCACAGATTGAAGTCATTCGCACCATTGAATTTCTTTACCTCATATTTGGGTGTGACTATTTCTGCTTAGAATTAAGCTCTGATACCAGTTTGTTGAAGCTAAAGCATACAAATAAGCAATATCACCCAAACAAATAGTGCAAAACAAGCAATTAAAGGAATTAAAAAGAGAGAAAGGGTAAAAGAAGAACATACAAAAAAAAATTATGTGGTTCGGTAACTTGCCTACGTCGACGGCAGATCAAGATCACTCACTCTTATTATTGAATCACAAGGCACTCACAAAGTATGCCTTTTACAAGAAAGATCACAAAGAAAACTCTCTCTTGTACTCTAAGAATTTTCTCTACCTCACAAAGAATCACAAAAAATGTTTAATCACTAAGAATTCTTAACCTTTCACTTATATATAATTACAAGTCAATAGAGAGCATTTATATAGATTTTAGGACATCTTAGGTTTACCCTATATATGTGGAAGTCGCATTAGGGAGTCCTGAAGCAAGTGAGAGATGAAATAAAGAAGTCTTCAATTAGGGAAACTGTTTTTGCGTTCAGCGCCGTGGTGCTCAGCGCCCATCGCCGCAACGCTGGTATACCCGCCTGGGTGCTACAACGCTGATCACCTAGTATTGCGGTGCTTAGGTATTGGTTTTGGCACCGCAGCGCCCACTCCTGGTCGCCGCAGCTGACAAGACCCGACCCGACCCATCCTTGAGAATCGAGGTGAATCCTGCGATGATGTGGGACTAACATACTCTTTACTCATACATATAATACAATGAGGCTACCTGCCTCAACAAAAAGTGTACACATGTACTCCAATATACAAAAACATATACAAATACACAGACTGAGATACTTATACAGCTATACGTGTCATGGGCTAACCTCAAAATGTGATGACTGTATCACACAGCACGAATTCTTGTGACCACCTAGGAAAAATAGGAAAAAGGATGTGCTTGTGGCTCAATGAGTAGACATAATTAGAAAATATTATATACCTTATATATATTGTACACGTATAAATCTGTAAGATAAAATAATCATGAAACTGTATACTGAGTAATCAATAAACTTGTACTGAAAGTATGAGCTGTCATAAAATCTGTGCTAAAACTAAAATTATAACATAATACTGGGAATTTGAAATACTAAAAGCGTAAACGATCATAAAATCTATTATCAAGCTGAATATATGTAACATAGCTTTGGAAATATATACTACATTTACATTGAAAACTACACCAAACTTGTACCCGAGAAAAAACTGGTCTAACCTGGTGGAGTAACTCACGCATAGGCAGAGCAATTACACTAAAGAGGACGGTACACATATGGTGGTTCAAAAACTATTACTATATAATATCATGAAAGTATAATTGTTCTAAAACAAATATTTTTATACTGAATGTAATCATAAATTATACTATAATAAATTCTAAAATATTTCTAAATATACTAAATAACATAAATATTTATCTATCTAAAATAAATCATGACTAAATCTAATAACGAGTAATTTAATCATAAATGGCTGTATTAAAAACATATAAAATATATATAGTTATCCATTCACAAAAGTGCACTAATCCTGAACTTGTTTTGGATTCTGAGATCTACCAACTATTAGCACACCTCTTATATCATAGGGTGTAAAAATACATCATTAGTGCCAATACGTATTATAAATATTAAAATATAAATATTCTAACATCGCAAAACTGTTATCCACTAAAATACTAAGTATAAATCTAATTACCCAAACTGATTTCCTGAAATTTTCTATATATATATATATTTTCCTTTTCTCTTTTTCTTCTTCTTCTTTTCCTCTTCTCTCTTTCGTTTTTCTTTTGCTTCTTCTTCTTCTGTTTATATTTGCTTCGTTTCTTCTTTTGTTTCAATTCCTTCTTCTTAAACGAAGAAAATAAAACTATTTTATATATATAGCTGTATATATTTTTTTAATTCTTTTTTTTGCTTATTCATACACGTTGTCATACACGTGTATGACAGTGGCACTAGCTTGTCACGCTCTTCTTTATTTTTTACCTCCTTTCACATCCGTTTTCTATCTTTGCATACCTTATGCACTTGACTTGATTCCCAAATCATATCTTGATGATTTTCAATCAATATTCTCACACCCACTAATTGACTCTATATGCTTTGGGCATGAACATTCTCCATAACCTAACGATCTTTGACCATTAGGGTCTTGTGCAAAAGTTGTTTAGCACTATGGGTAGAATAAACAAGCTTTCTTGGAATTGGGCTCTTTATATAGAGCCGACTCTTCAGTAATGGTCATCTCTTTCTAGGAGGCATCTTCAACTGTATCTCTTATGTGAATCTTAATCCTTGACTTATCAGAAGTCCATATTTGAGCTGAAGATCTTTTTTCTATAGCTTTTTTGTTAGTAGAAGTTACGACGACATTTATCCTTCAAGTGGGAAAGAGATTAGCTTTAATAATAGAAACCTTAGCTTTAGAGCTAATCAAAAGTTGACCTTTTATAATTAGCAGTTAAATTTTATTCTTGAACACAATACAATTGTTTATACCGTGTCTCCCAGAGTTGTCACTTGCAGTAATCTTTGTTAGCTCTTTATTCAGACGGCAGGATGGTGTGCCCTTCAGAGAGCTTAATTTGCTTGTCTTTCAAGAGCCAATTGAATACTTCGTCAGTTTTCCTCAAATCAAATGAATACTTATTGGCTATTTCAGTATACTTTTTTAACTTCTTATTCTCTTTGTTGGAAGTCGGCATCTTGAAAACACTAAATTTATATTAAGCTCGTTTATCTACCTCAGCAAAACGAACCTCTTCATTTGCATTTGAGTCATCAGAGTCGCCCTCCAACTTGATCTGAATTGTAGCTACATCAAGCCAATCCTTGTAGTAAGTCCTTTTAAAGGATGCTATCTTTTGATCTCTTTCCATCGAGAGCGTTTCATAACTAGTTGTTCTTGTAGCAAATTCATAAGACGATTTAGCTATCGAATTTACATCAACCCCCATATTCTGTAGAGCTTCAACCAACATATTCTTATCAAGCTTATTGTTTGAATAATTGACTTGTATGGGTGGCTCTAGAGTTTCAAACTAGACCGGTCTTGTTAATGAGTTTTAAAGTGTATGCATGTGATTGAGTACATGTTGAAGAAACTAAATACATGTATCATATATATGATTTATAGCGGAATTACATATATATTCAACATAGCACATGTAAATTAAATAATTAACAACTTAAGATTACAAAAATATATATTTAAAGAATTTCGGTGAAGATTTCAATTTTAGAGCTCATTTGAAGTGAATCTTTGTACAATATTAGTTCACAACAATCCAATGGAATTGTGAATCTAGTATGACAACTACTAAATTTTCAGCAATAAGTATTTAACCCTTAAACACTTTTTTTTATAACTTTTTTGTTTCTTAAGAGAAGAATAGATGAATTGAATTGTTTTCACTTATGTTCTCTCATACAACCCTTTCTTTTGAATAAGTTAGGAAAAGACTTAGCAAAAACTTCTTACAATTCTTTCTTTTCTCATCCGTATGTCTCACACACACACCATCAATCAATTGAACACTTTAATGTTAGTGCTCCACCAAAATAATATTCAATGTAATCATTCAAAAATAATATTTAATGTAAGTGCTCAACTAAAATATCATTAAGTGACAACTTTTTAATAAATAATCAAAGCATTTGTTATAATTTCAAACATTACTTATTGTACATTACAAGTGCTTATTATACTTACATTAAAATAATAACAATTAAATATATTTTTTTATTTAAATAATATTTATTTAATTATTCAAAAACTATTTAAATAATTAATTTTACCTTATTTGATTTTACTAACATAATTAATAGGTGAATTCATGGTAAAATAATTCATAGACCAAAATTGGTGCAACTTGTCAACATCTTATTAGTTAACAAATCTTGTCAATTAATTAAATAATATACTTAATATTAAAGTCTAGACAAGTACACAATCTAAGAGAGCCTGAAATATATTTTCAGTTTGCTAAAATTTCTAGAATGAAACTATTCAATCTAATATGCTGCCATATTACACAACGAGTATATTTCATATTATGAGACTCTTTAAGTCTATGTCCAGTTTGTCATATAAAACTCTTCTATACGTTTATAAACGATGCCTCATACATACGTTACAGATATTACAAAGCGACACGTTAAACTATATAAGTTAAGATTATAACATTTATGTATAACCCCTCCATAATTTATATCTGGGTAGAGTAAATATATAGATCAATACCGTTAAATCTCTATATGCTAGATTGTAAACTTATTTTCAGATTTGTAGTTCAATAGATAATATCCACAAACATGTTTACGATATTATTTATTCCTAAGGTAAACCTTTTTTTCCGGGTATTACTGCTTATGACCATAAGACTTTCTGAAACATAATCTTGGAGCATCAAGATATATTACTCACCCAAATGAGCTGATGGATCCCATATCTACGCACACCAAATTTCATGAGCATCAGACCATACTTAACGACACCCAATGTCAAATCATGAAAGGTTTCTAACATGTGTGTAACTAAAAGTATGACAGATCACTCACAAGCCAACCATAGTGCTTAGGTCAAAAGATTATGAATAATACTCAACTCAAAAGACCATCTATTGATGGCTTTATAAGATGTGTATTGAAGGTCTTAGTGAGTTTGTTCAGTACCAGTTCTTATTGAATACCTGTATCTCTATACGAGATTCCACTAAACTCATAGTTTGCTAAGACTAACTATTTGGACTATCCAAATATAGACATACATTGATATATATTTAATAAGGTCTTCACCGACAGACCCACATCAATAAAGATAGATCAAGAGTATATTATTTGAGAATACATTTGTATAATGACATTTTCTAGCATAATTTGTAACTCTTTGCAATTACGTCATTATTAATATATTCTCAGGTCTTTGTCCTATTTCAGATAAGACTCTATCTCTGACTCTTATAACTCAACTCTTATTAGTGTTAACTCTCAGCATTGCTAAACTCGTTTAGACCAAATCTGAACTCTTTCAGATAATACAATGTCTAAAATATTATAAGCATTTTACCATATATAAAATATAATTAGCAATAATGAAATACTAATAGTATAAATATGAAATAAATATTCATGCATAAAAGGGATGACACGTAAACACAAATCCTAATAGGTTTTGCTTAGGATTGGCCAAATTGTGCTTGTTCATGTTGAACTAACTGTTGTAAATTACCCAAATATACCTTGTTTCTAGCAGAGTCATAGCTGAAGATATACCCTGGTTGACCTGATTGTTGGGCTTGGTTATTTGTGGACTCTGTTTGCTGGGTCGCCTAAGTATACTTATTGAACCATATTGCAGTTCAGGTTGATTATGGTTTAGTTGCCTATGAGGTTCTTGGAATTTCGAGTTAGGTCGGCCTTGTATTAAAACCGTTAGCTTAGCTTGATTCTGGTTCATGGTTTCCAAGTTTTTCAATATGCTTCAATTATTTTCAAATAGTGGTCTAAAAGCTACAACCATCTAATTAGTGAGCATGGTGCCATATTGTTGGGTTTTTAAGGGGATTTAGGAAACTAAATGAATCTTCTTTAAGATCATGAGCATAACTTATTTATGCATGATGCATCGCATATAACGAATCTTTAATAATACTTGTGGTTGACTCTTCACCATTTTTTGCCGCATTGAATGGTTCAGCAGAGGGCTTTTCGGTGATCTTAGGATTCTTTGTCACTCTTCTAGTTGCTATTGGCATACAAAAGTGGTCTCATCGAGCATGCCAAAAAGATATTCACATATAAAATTAAGTAACTGGATTCGTATATTTTCAGTATCCTAATAGAATGATGAATCACCTCAAATTCGCAAGGAACAGAGGTTAAGGTTTATCAAATAAGGTAAAGTCGAATTTAACTTACAGCGAGCGAGGTTTAAGATAAACTTAACTGTGGAGTAGCGGATGAACTATAATACTTGGATACTTCATGGGGGAAGGATAGACGAAATTTAATAGTAAGGTTACGATAAATCAACAAGTAACGATCTAATTCCTGGGTTGAAAATAAGAAACGAAAATAAAATTGAATAGAGGGATAAAAGTAAAAAAGTTATATATTAAATATGTGAATGATGTTTGATAACAATGATATAGTTGTCTTTATATAGGTTATTAGATGATAAAATAATGTAAATTTTAAAATTATTTATTATATAATTTTATCATCTAATAATTATTTAAAATACATTTAAATTCATTTAGACACATTATTATTTAAAATATAACTTAAAATATGTATTATTATTCTTTTGTTCGAGAAAGTTGAAAGAATATTTCCAGTGAGTTTAGACGCAAAGGAAAACACTGCAATCTCTTCTTTTTGTAAGTATATCCCACGCAAAGCAAGCTAACTTCTACTAGAAGTGGATTAGTTAAATAATATTATGTAACAATGTTACTTATCATAATACGAGCAATAAAAATTTTTATATTTAAATATGTATACATAAAAAAGAAAATAATTTAATGAGAAGCATAACTTATTATATGATTAACAATATTACCATATTTAACTAATCTATAATTTAAAATTATTCACAATATACTATAAAATTACTTCATGTATTCAAGTGTCAATAATATAATAAATTACGTTGTTTGTTAAAATAAAACTCTCTCTCCATATATTATTGAAAGCTTCCATATATAAGATAACAACATAACGAGCAGTAAGTGTGCGAGATGGCACGCATTTAAATTATTTGAGAGCTGATTAAATTTCTGAATCAGATCTTAGCACACGAACGAAAACAAATTGGAATTTGAGAAACATTTCTTTCTCACAACCATTTGATTAAGGGACTATTGAATTTGGAAACAATCTTTTTTAGAAATAAAGAGAAGTGCTAGTTTGATCTCTAGTTTTATATATATATATATATATATATATCAATTTAATTTTTATTTTTTAATATATATTATATTAGTTTCTGTAAAGACGTTAAGGATAATTTTTATCATTATTTTCGTTTTTAAATAATTATTATTTTCGTTCTTATAAATATTAATATGATATATATTGAATAAGTAAATATTAAATTAATATAAATTTATATAATCAAAAACTAAAATAATATTTTTCTTACAAATAATACAATTAATTGGATTTGTAAAAATAAATGTACAAGAATAATGAATCTTTTCTTGTACTAATTTTTTTTTTAAATAAGAGATTTAAGAATCAATATATATGAAAAGGTGGAGTAAAGTGAAGTGTGTGATAATTTTTATAAAAAACAAAACCCAAAAAAAATAAAAAGTTAACATTAGTCTATATTCTAGCATTTGGATGAAAGTTGGTCCATTTTTTTTATTTATTTGAAGAGTTGAGTTTGAATCTTTGTTTATTCATTAATATCAGCAATTATGGAATTCATACCGAGTCCACAATCTATTGTGAGTCTAAAGTTTCAAATTGTATCACAATAGATATAAATTTTAATATCTTAATCCTAAAAGATTAATAAATTTGAAATTATAAATATATTTAAAAAAATTGTAGTGTTAGATTAATAAAATTAAGATATATAATTTATATTTGATATGTTTTACAATTAATTTGTTACTATTTATTTGATTGACTATCACAGATTATATAGTTATTAGCTTTCAAGGTTTGAATGAAGTACTTTAAATACTTCTTCCATAAGTATTTTCTGTTTCTTTAAATAGAGACAAAGGTTCCATAAGTATTTTCTATTTCTTTAAATAGAGACAAAGGTAAAATAATACTTAACCTCACCCCTTATATTAATCACTTTATAAGATCATGACAAGTCCATGTTATACTATTTCATTGAAAAGTCCTTTACTCGCTGATCAATTATTGATTGATAGTTGATTAACGTTAATTGACACTAAATCAATTTATTATAAATATTATTAGACTCTAATTTTTATAATTTACACGGTGATGATGCTATTTTCATCAATGAAGTATTGGATAAGTATTAATATTAATAAGAAATATAGTAGGCTGTTACTTAAAAAAAAAAAATTTCAAGCTCTTATGATACTCTATTAGTGAACATAACTCAATTATTATATAGATCACAAAATTTGAAGACTAATGATATTTATAATGAATCGATTTAGTGTTGGTCAATGGTCGGTCAACATCGATCAATGGTTAGTCAATGATAATAAACACTGGTCAATGATTGATCAACATGAGTCAATCAACGTCAATCAACACCGATAAACAGTCAAATACCACTAATCAACGATTGATTAATATTAATGTTAGTCAATATTAATTAACAATTAGTTGGTCAATTGCTTCTCATTTTCCCATTATAGATCTATAGAGACAAAAAAAAAACTATTAAATTAAGATTTTATTAAAAAAAATATTAATTAATGATGATATTTTAATATCTTTTTTTCAAATAAGTAGAGTATTTAAGGCATTTCGTTCAAATCTTAGGGTCTATTAATTATTTTTTCTTAACTTTTTAATTTTTATTAATATAGTAGTTATACATCACTAATTAAAAATAAATATATATTAATTAAAATGCAAAATTTATATCTGATTTTATAAGCAATAATTGTAAAACAAATAATTGGAATGCCTACCAAAGGCTTAGAGTGTTCTATTGTGTAATAGGTGGAGTTACACCTTGCTTGTTTTGTCTTGAGAACGACTATATCCATTACCTGTAACTTCCTATAATAAAGCAGAATTACCTACTAAAGACTTTTCTGTAAACCTGTATTGTTGCCGAATCATCACCACCCGATGATAGACCGGGAACACATGTTTAAAATAAGCACAACCCCATTTGATCTGACAGGCATTTTGGAGAGAGAAAATATAATAATATCGCGCATCTATCTAGCAATCTATCCATTTGCGATTCTGGTTGACGTGGTCCAATGAAAAAGGACCCTTCAATTCCGATTCTAAATCATTTTTGCAGTTAAATAAATAAATGGTATGGACATATATAAATATGGAAACTAAAGGACCTGCAACTTCGGCTCTGTATTGTAAAGAATTTTTCCCATTCCCTCTATTCCAGTTTCAATCATTCAGTCTCAGACACACGCATTGAGATTTCTTTATTCCATTTCCCTTTTTAATTTTTAGAAATATTAAACTCCTTCTTTATCTTACTGGTCCTTGCACTAACTGATTTACAGTGACAAGACCACGCCATTATTGATATACTCTCTCGTGGTTTCTCTCTTTTCTCATTATTAACATTCTTCAGGGCGGCATGCTCTTTTCTGGGTTCTTCTTATTTTGATCTCTTGAGCTTAATTTTATTGCTCCTGCAATATCTGTTATGGCTCTCTGTGCATTCTCATTTCCAGCTCATGTCAACCGAGCAACAGCTTCAGATCCTCAAAAATCTGCTTCACTTACTTCTCATTGGTTCTCAGGACCAGATCTAGTTTCCCATTCTCTACACAAGCTCAATCAGGTTTGCTTGTTGAGCGTATTGTTTTATTTTATTTTTAATTTGGTTGAGTTTAAATAATATTTTATTGGTTGATGATGAAAAAGCCAAGATGTTATTTTCATTTTACCTTTGTTTCTTTCTTTTGTATTGATTTGGAATTTCAGGTATTTTTCAAAAATAAAAGTTTCTGAATAAAATGGGTTTTTGTTTTTTTTTGGGTTTATGGATGTGTTTAGATACAGCTCAAGAAAAGGCCAGGTGGGGTTTATGCATCACTTTCGGAAAGAGGAGAATATCACCCACAGAGGCCACCAACACCTCTCTTGGACACCATTAACTATCCAATTCACATGAAAAATCTTTCTGTCAAGGTACTTGACTGAAAAGACCAGAGCTTTTTCTTTTATGAACCAAAAACTTTCATATCTTCACATGGTATATTATGTACTTGTTATGAACTCAGGAGCTGAAACAGCTAGCAGACGAGTTGCGGTCTGATGTCATATTCAATGTTTCAAAAACTGGGGGTCATTTAGGCTCCAGTCTTGGTGTTGTTGAGCTTACTGTGGCGCTTCATTATGTTTTCAATACTCCTCAAGACAAGATACTATGGGATGTTGGTCATCAGGTTCTATTTTTACTTTCTCTGTTTCCTTCGCTCTTTTATAATTGACAGACTTGTTTTAACTAGCGGAACCGAAAGATATATACAGGACTATTATTCTTACTTCAATTCTGTGAATATTAATATGCAGTCTTACCCTCACAAAATCTTGACTGGGAGAAGAGATAAGATGCATACCATGAGGCAAACAAATGGACTTTCAGGATTCACTAAACGGTCTGAGAGTGAACATGATTGCTTTGGAACTGGCCACAGTTCCACCAGTATCTCTGCTGGCTTGGGTAATAATCTGTTCATTTCACTTCTAGTGGTTTAGCAGTAGAACAAGATTATGGTTATTGGATTACAATAGGGGCTCAAATTTCCTAGTCAAAGCTATCTATATTAGAAAGTGCATAGTGCCGTAGAAAAGTAGGTGGGATTAATTCTTTCCCGAAATTCCCTCTACTATTTTGTTCAAAAAGTTTGGACCTTGTTGACACTAATCTGGAATTCTCACAAAATGAAAGGGAAACATCCTTAATTTATTAGTTATTTACCTGGTTAGTAAGATTTTGCTTTTAGGAAAAAGAGATTTTGTCTGCATGCGTGATTGATGTCCTACCTAACTTTGCAAATTCTGGAAAGTGACTTTCAAAGATATTCCTGTAGTAGATAGTTTTTTTTTTTCTTGGTTTCCAAATCCAGGTTTTATGTAATTTTTATGGTTAACATTGGAGCTGTGGTTAAATTTATGTGGCATAATCTGAAGTCTTTGGCTGAACAGGTATGGCCATTGGTAGGGATCTTAAAGGAAGAAAGAATCATGTGGTTGCTGTTATAGGTGATGGTGCCATGACTGCAGGCCAAGCTTATGAAGCCATGAACAACGCTGGGTACCTGGATTCAGACATGATTATTATTCTTAATGACAACAAACAGGTTTCGTTACCCACTGCTACTCTAGATGGGCCCATACCACCTGTAGGAGCTTTGAGCAGTGCTCTCAGCAGGTTGCAATCAAACCGGCCTCTCAGAGAGCTCAGAGAGGTTGCAAAGGTAAGTAATACTGGATGGGAGGTAGAATTAAGAAAGTAAACTTGCATCCTCAAATCTAATTGACATCCAACCTGATTTACTTTGACTAATATCATTGCAGGGAGTCACCAAGCAAATAGGTGGGCCTATGCATGAACTGGCTGCAAAAGTTGATGAATATGCCCGTGGCATGATTAGTGGTTCTGGGTCAACACTGTTTGAAGAGCTTGGACTTTATTATATTGGTCCTGTTGATGGTCACAATATAGATGACCTTGTTGCCATTCTCAAAGAGGTTAAGAGTACCAAAACAACAGGGCCAGTTCTGATCCATGTTGTCACTGAGAAAGGCAGGGGATATCCATATGCTGAGAAGGCTGCGGACAAGTACCATGGTAAATACTTGCTACAAATTCACAGCATTTACATGAGTTTTACATTGGATAATATCATATTCATTAATAGTAAAAAAAAGAATAATTTACATTTGAGTTTAATTTTGTAGGAGTGGCAAAATTTGATCCGGCAACTGGAAAGCAATTCAAACCCAGTGCCAGAACCCAGTCTTATACCACATACTTTGCGGAGGCTCTGATTGCAGAAGCAGAGGCGGACAAGGATATTGTCGCAATCCATGCTGCAATGGGAGGCGGAACAGGACTCAATCTCTTCCTTCGCTGCTTCCCTACAAGATGCTTTGATGTTGGGATCGCAGAACAGCACGCTGTTACTTTTGCCGCAGGTCTGGCCTGTGAAGGTCTTAAACCTTTTTGTGCAATCTACTCATCTTTCATGCAGAGGGCTTATGACCAGGTAATCCACTAGATTCTTCCATATTTTCTTCAGTTGATATCACATTACTCTTTGGCATTTGAGTTAAACTTGAGCTTAGAGTCCACTGAGAATGCTATTTGGGTGTTCAATGCAGGTAGTACATGATGTGGATTTGCAGAAGCTGCCAGTAAGATTTGCAATGGACAGAGCTGGACTAGTTGGAGCTGATGGTCCCACACATTGTGGGTCTTTTGACGTCACCTTTATGGCATGCCTTCCAAACATGGTAGTAATGGCTCCTTCTGATGAGGCGGAGCTTTTTCACATGGTAGCCACTGCTGCTGCCATAGATGATAGACCCAGCTGTTTCCGGTATCCAAGAGGAAATGGGGTTGGTGTTGAGCTACCGCCAGGAAACAAAGGCATTCCTCTTGAGGTAATGTTCGAAAGGGTCTATATTTACTGATCCTGCAGCAGAGAAAAATCTCAAGATTGTGTTAATAACTTAGTTCCATAAATGTTCTCTATTTTTCTTGCAGATTGGCAAGAGCAGGATACTGATTGAAGGGGAGAGGGTCGCACTCCTGGGCTATGGAACAGCTGTTCAGAGCTGTTTAGCAGCAGCTTCTTTGCTGGAATCCTGTGGGCTACGACTGACTGTAGCAGATGCTCGATTCTGTAAACCACTAGATCATGCCCTCATTCGTAGCCTGGCAAAATCTCATGATGTTTTGATTACTGTGGAGGAAGGATCAATTGGGGGTTTTGGGTCTCATGTTGCTCAGTTCCTGGCTCTTGATGGTCTTCTTGATGGCACAGTCAAGGTATCGTTCTGAATTACTATCATATCACAATGATTTTGCACTAACGAGATCTCTTTTTCATATATTGTTGAATAGATTTAGCTATTAATTACTAACTCTTGCGGTTGAATGAATTATTTTGTGCAGTGGAGACCGCTCGTACTCCCTGATCGGTACATTGACCATGGATCACCAGCTGACCAGTTGGCTGAAGCTGGACTCACACCATCTCATATTGCAGCAACAGTATTTAACATACTTGGACAAGCAAGAGAGGCCCTCGAGATCATGTCATACAAAAACTAAAGAACGAATACACATTTTTTTAACAGTATTTACCCCCACAATGTACAAGTTCTATAAGCCTCACCAGTGTAAACATGCTTTTGCTGGCATTAGTTCACAACTCAACCACATATGTAACATAACCATCTTGATTAGATATCAAAAGATCACTTGAATTATCCTGGTAGTTGAAAGCTCTTGTAAATATTCCGTTGAAGGAAAGAAGCCTTCTCTCTGTGATTAGGTTAAACGAAAAAATTTAGAAATAAGTTTAACTTTGAATTCTAATATTCTTGTGCAACGAAATAATTAAATATTAAATAGATAAAATAATAACATAAAGTAGATAAATAAGAGTACAATAATTAATTACGTGGTTTAGCTAATTGTCTAGGTTCATGATGAATTCAAGAATTTAAATCTCTTTTATAACTCTTTTAGAGAACTTACAAGCAAACACAATGAAAAACACTTAAATGAATTATGAGTGGTGTATTTTTATTCTCTTAAAAACAATGAACATTCAAACAACGGTTGCACTATAATGTATATAAACACTTAATATTTATCTAATTTTTTTTTTTTTTAGAATTTCTCTTAATACTTGATAATCAATCTAGTTAAAGGGTTTATAGTGGTATATATAGGGGTTATAATGTGTCTATAAATTATAACCTAGTTGGAATAAGAGTTTATGTATTTTAAGAGTTTAAAACCATCTTAAATAAGTCAAACTGAGTCCAAAATAAATTTTTCTGCATTTAGCGCTATGGTGCTAGTAAGAATTCGAATCCAGCGCCACGGCACTGGCTTCTCTACCTTCGATGCTAAGGCTTGGACAATAAGCCATTGTTTTCTTTCAAATCCAATATAGCACCTATGGGTACATAAGAAATGTATTGAATCGATTCTTTTTAATGAATAGATCCGATCGCAACTTCGAATATGGAATTCACAGGGATCAAATAGGAAATGATACTCTGATAATCCACGATCAACTTCCTTTCGTAGTACCCTACCTCCAGGGGAAGTCGAATCCCCGCTGCCTCCTTGAAAGAGAGATGTCCTGAACCGCTAGACGATGGGGGCATACTTGCCCGACTGCCATCATACTATGTTCATGCCTTTTTTGCACTTCTAAATTTTATTTTGATTTTTGTATTTTTCACACGTTTTTAATTTTAATATGACTCCCTTATTTAATATTTATATCAATTTTTATTTATACAAAATCGTTAAATTATCAAATTACAGGTGGGGTTTGCACTGGTTTGTTTTAGATGAACAATCTCTCTGAGAAATTAGATGAAGTGAACGCATAAATAGTGATTCAAGGCATTGCCAATTAAAGTGCATGAGAAGCACAACATGAATTATTAATTGCACTTAGAGATGTGTCATCTCAATGCATCTGTGCCACAATCTGGACAGAGATACTTCAATTAATCTTTATTAATTTTTGTCCTAATAACCATGCAAAACTTGACAGAGGTGCTCCAAATTGCCACCGAAAAGAGGCGATGCAATACCATGCATATTTGCGTTTCCTTTTCTGAATGGACATCAAAGCAACCTGGTTCCTCATGGTCATATAAATTTTCTCGGTGCTTATTGCACGATACAGAAAGTGGGCGTGTTACGTTGGCAACTTGGCATTTGGCGAGATGATCGAAACTCGATATAATTTCATTCGTGTGTTTCTGTTATTGACACATCAACGGATCGACAAAGAGAGGGCGGTGCAAAAATTGACAGCTTGTCGAGATTAGGTGTCCCGACGCTAAAGTGCCAGCACCAGAAAAGTACAAAGCACCAATATCAATGGATAAATAATATGTACAATAAAACCCCCACGTCGGAAGTCCAATGAGTTGGTTCTGTTAGTGGGAGATTTTGATTGATTAGACCCTTTAAAGGTTTTGTTCATGCATTTTGCAAATAGCAGTCACTAGAAAGCTCGCGTCAAATGTGGAAACAGGTATTGGTAACTGTAATAGTAGAAGTTAGTGTTGTTAACTGTTTCTTTGTCGGCAAGATAAATATTGATTCTGTTAGCTTAAGTTTGAAATAACATTTATACCCTTAAATCTTACTGTTAACTAATTAATTTAGTGGTAGTGATTACTCCCAAGATAACAAAAATTACTGAACAACATTCTTAATAGTGGTTCTTTCTCCAAGTCACCACTGCTCTAAGAGAGTTAATGCCCAAATTGAAACTCTTTTAGTTATTATTGAAAGATGAGTCTTAACACTTTCAAGCCTCGTTAATTCTTTTCCATGGTGGAGAGTACTATTTGGATTATTTTTAGGGTTGGTGAAAAAAAAAAAAAATCTACACCCAAATCGGAATTTGTAAAAACTTAAAAAATTCAGTCCCTATTAAAATACCTAAATTCGGATGTGGATTTTGTTGTACCAACAAAAACCTGGCAAGTTTGGATTTTTGTATGACTTTTAATTTTAGGTTATACTTTTTTTAAATTTTACAAACAAATGAAAAAAAATTCAAGATTTATGAATTCTTTTCAATCTCTCAACAAAACAAACACTCAAAATTTAATAACCAAAAAAAAAAAAAAACTCAAATTAAAAAAAATAAAACAAAATTACAGACTAGCTATCCAGGCTACCTAAACTCGACCTACACTTATTTTGGAGCATCGCCCAATTTGAAACAATATCAAAAATTTGAGTTCGAATCTAAATTAGACAAAATTTAGACTTGATCAAGATTTTGCATTCTTTAGTTATGTCTATACCTGCCATCGTAGATTAGTGCACGTGAGAGTTTTTTTATGTTTGTAAGCTTGTTGTTCGTGATATCAACACTGTTTCTTTAAAATATTTTGTATTTAATTTACAAAAAAAATAGAAGAAAAATTGTTAATTAAAAAAAATAAAAAATTGGAAAGTTATTTCATTTCTTTATCTTTTTATTATTTTATAATATTTCATGTTTTATAGAATTGAGTTCTAAAAAGAGACTACCTCTTTTGATAAGAGTAAAATTTAAGATATAAATTATAAATATGATTGATACCTATATAAATATAACCTTAGATCTTATGATGTCAAATTATTGAGACGGATGTTCAGAAAAAAATTTTCGTAGTGAGTAAAACGTAAGAATTAACAGTCTTCAATGAAAACTAAGAGTATAATAGTCTTTTATAATCAAATATGTATAGTGTTTAATGGAGTTCTCTCTATGATAAAAATATGAGAAAAACTCTACAAATAATAAATTAATTTGAGAACCACAACTCTAAAAGAAGTTTTTATATTCTAAGTTAACTATCATCCCATCAATTATAGTTCAATTAGTATTAGGTCTCTACATATAATGAGTTCATATCTTATTAAATATTTTTAAAGCTCAATAAAAGATATACTAAATTATATCATTAAAATTGGCTCTTTATTTATGATAGCACATATGTATAATTATTATTAATATGTAATTTTACATAAAAAAATAAAAAATCTAACATAAAATACCCTCATATTCTTAATTATTTTCAACGGTCAAAATTAGTGGACTAAAGTGACAAAAAAAGGGAACGAGAAGGATTTAAATGAGAAAATTTCTAGTTGTTGAGTTCCTTTTGATAAACATGACTCGATAATAAAAACTGGTCGCATCCAATTACTTTGTTTGAATGACAAAGACTGTGTACATCTTAACTTAAGATTAGGGGTTCGAGCCCTAATTAAGACTATATTATCATTCTATTATGAAAGTGTGGGTACGACATGCATAACTATGTAAATAATATATGATATGATTGATGTAATTATAATAGATGTTTGATGTAATATTAGAGTTGAAATAATAATAATAATAATAACTGATCAAGATAATAGGTGCCTATAATTACCAAGGCAGGTCTACTATAAGAAAAATGAACCCCATAAATTGGAGAATAAATTCGGTAAAAAGAGAAAAATTATTCTATTATTTTAGCATCTGCTTTTAAATAAAATAATTTTTCTTTTTCTTTTTCCTCGGCTTCATTAATAAGATAATAGATCATACTATTACTTGGCATCGAAACAATCCCAGATTGCTCTTGGAAAATTCCCACTAGGATCTATGCCACTTTGCTGATCAAAATAATTGGAAATTGTATTGACTTCTCCTAGTCTTAGTCCTAGTGATCTTAATTAATTTTTGAGTCAACAAGACAACTTGTTTCATATTATCATCCTCCTCTGTTGCTGTCAAGCAATCGGTCAAAATTCTCTTCAAGTTCGATAATAATTATCTATAGGGAAATAAAGGTCACTAATTCACCGTTTTCTGGACAAATATATATAGGCTTTAATTATAATATCAAATATCTTTGTGACTTTGCAAGTGGAGTTGATCTAAAAGTGATATCTTATGTTAGAGGAATCAATCAAAAGTTTTAAATTTATAGGCAAAGCAGGATCTCAATAATTTTCAGAACCCAACTTTTGATTTTCCTTTTTTCAAACTCAACCTCACTCGAATCTTTTGCTTTTGAAATTTTAAAAGAATTCTGGTTTAGGAGGTTTGAACTAAGGAGAAGAAGATGGCTCATCATGCCCGACCATAGTTCCTTTAAAATTTCAAAGGAAAGAAAAATGTTTAAAATTTGACTTGACTCCGACCCATCCATCAGCACAGACAAAAATATTTTACTTGGACGTTTAACAAATTGCACTTACTATTATAGTCTAATGATAAAAGGTTGGTGTTGAAAAATTAATCATTTAACAATGTGAAGAGTTAGAAGAAGTTTAAAACGTGGAGAAGTTTAAAATGTGTGGGACATAAAGGGAGAAGCGAAACGGGACTTAAAGACGTAAAAGAAGCAGAAAAATGAGAATAGGTATACAGGGCTGAGTGCCGTAGCGCCCATAGTTGAGCGCCGCGGCACCCAGGACAGTAACCCAGCGTCGTAGCTCTGGGCGTAATTTTGTCCAACGCTGCAGCGCCCAGGGACGAGCGCCGCAGCGCCAGAATGCGTGGAAAAGTCCGTTTTTCTTCGGAACTTCGAGTTTTGGACTTCCAAAATAAGTGGACTCTTACTCCAATAAAGAATAGGGTTAGTAGGCACGAAATACACCCTATATAAACACTTGTAAACCTTTGATTTCAGATTAAGCATTGAGAGAGACTCTAAGAGAGGGGAAGAATTGGGTAAACACTAAATGCTTGTGTGCGCTAGGATAGAACCGTTGTTTGGGTGATCATTGTTTGTGGTAGAGTAAGGGTTCACTAAACGTTTAGATCATTTTAAGGGTTTTTCATTGGGTTTTTCTTATAAAATCTCTAAAGAGTTATAATAAGAGAATTGAGGATCCTTAGATTCACCGTGAACGTAGACAATTAGTCGAATTACGTAAAATTATGTTGTGATATTTTATTTTCTATTTTAGATTCTTATTGTGTTTGTTTGATTGACAGATTATTCCGCTGCGTAAAGAGATTAGGATTTTAGGCTGAATCTTAAATTTTTTACTTCAATATAAACTCGAGAAGAAAAATTGTGTTTTCTCTCTTAACAATTAGTATGCATATTTATTTTTAAAAATTTTCTTTTTTATATTAAAATAATAATAATAATAATAAAAATATCTGTAAAGGGGTATGGGTTAAGAATTCAGATATATTCTTAATTTTTTTCTCTTCTTCTTTATTCTTGTCTTTTACAAATATATTGGCACGTGACATAAAAAATTATAGGGATAAGACTTCAAAATTTTGTAGATTTTTTTTTTATAAAAAAAATCTTAACTTTATAAAAGACTATGAATAGGGTTGGCTTGGGATGAGATAAATCCCATGTTTCAGCAAAAATAATGAGCCATGAGATAAGCTATATTTCAAAAAATAAATTTAATTTAAATTAAAATATTATTATTCATAAAAGAAATAATTATTACATAATAAAATATAATACAAATAAAAGAGAATACCAAAATATAATTTATTCATAAAAATATTCATAAATTAAAGATTAATAAAAAACAATATTACAAACTAAATATATATTTAAATATAATTCAATTATATTCTATTTTATTTAAAATAAAATAAAATATTTAATTAGTTTTCATTGCATTAATAAAGAAAATGTGGAATTAAATAAAGAATTATTTTTATAGTATTTTAATAATAAAATTATATATTATCCCATTCAATTATATAACACACCAAATACAACACAATGCTAAATATAATTCAATTATATTCTATCATATTTGATTCTAACAATTCTAACATAATCCAAATAAATCGTATCCTAATCAATTGTTTTAAAAAAAAACTACATGACTGTTTATAAAAGAAAACAAAATGAATAATAATACACTTTCCAATTTATATTTCATTTTTTTTTTCATTTCAAATGATGTGGTATATAACAATTGGATAATAAAAAAATATAATTAATAATTTTAAAAATGATCATTTAATTGATAAATACTGCATCACCGAAGATAATTAAGATATAAGTTGAGAAGGTAACAACACTTAAATAAAAGGAAAAATGTAATTTAGTACCTGATTTTATAGATATATACTAACTAAATTATTACTTTTTAAATATATACTATATTAATTCTTGTAGGGACATTTTTAGTAATTTTTATTATTATTTTTATCATTAAATAATTATTATTTTCGTTCCTAGGGACTAACATAATATATATTAATAAAGTGAGCACTAAACTTATATATATCTATAAAATCAAAAATTAAAATAGTATTTTTCCTAAAATAAAATGTTCATTCTAACATTATTCAGTTCCAAATATTGAAAAAAAAGTAAACTTCAATTTATTCTATTTTGCTATTAATTTGTACATGTACATGCATATGAAATTAGTTGATCTGTAGTATTACATTGTCAAACAGGCATTTGGATTCTCGCCGCTGAACATGCATCATCAATACATCTTTATTTTTACAACAATCTAACAATGATAGATCATCAACACGTTTTGCAGCATTTCCTTCACCCCTTACAAATTTTGATGAATCTTCCTTTTTGTCAAACCTCAATCTCCACTCTTTTCCCTGTCTTTTTCTTAAGTTTCTTCAACACTAGTTTTTTTTTTTTGGGGATAAATTCTCTCCGTTATTACAACATTGTGTTTGTTCATGTCTGCTGTAAATTTCTCCACCCCTTAATTATAAAAAATAAATACATAAATTGAAAACGCATAGGGCTTATATATTTATACAATATCGTATATATATGAGAGAGATGGGTACCTTCAATTTGGAATTGGCTCTAGCAACAGTTCTCTCACATGCATTACAATACGAGTATTGTTATACTTCACAAGTTATATTTTAAGTAATGATGTGTAAAATAATTATTGTATGGTGAAATAGCATAAATTTTAAAATTATTCGTTACATTCAATAATTATTTAATACATCATTACTTAAAATACAACTTGAAATATATGTAACTTTATTCTTATAATATATTGAGAAGGAAAATTTTAGCACAACAACCTATTTAAAGAGGCAAAAATAATTTTATTATTTCATATTCAATGATCAAGACTTAATAAACTTAAAGAAAATCTTACTTTGAGTTCAAAAAAAAAAAAAAGAAAAGGAGGAAATTAAGGACTTGGATTGCACCAGGCAAAGAGGGTAATTTAATATTTGACGATAGAATTAGATACTCTACTAAGTTATGCCTAAACTTTTAAGGATCATCTGACTCGTATTATGTATTAAGGATGGATAGTGAAAATCTTTTTGTTAATTATTTTTATTTTTAATAATCAATAATTTTCATTATAAAAAAATTACGTAAAAATTTAGCTTAAGAGAGAATTTAGATCTTGACGATAAAGTGTTCAGATAGTTATTGTGAGAGACTCGGTGTTATGTCCGAAAATTACATAAATTGAGTTCGTTTTAACTCAACGGATGTGTCGGATAAAATATTCCATTCCCAAAATGCCTTTCAATAAATAACCACTCCATCAATGTTTTTTTTTTGGAGGAGACGCTTCATCAAATATTAAACGTTGAGTGATCGGTTAATCTTTTCATTTTCCCGATCTAGATACACGATAAATAGAGAGGAGCTTTTAGTATTATTACAATAATATTGTAAATTAAATGACAATAATTGTACCATACAAATCTCTATAGGTACTTGAGGTTACAATTTGTTTATTCTTGTTCATACATAATTCATGAACAATTACGAATCGCTGTTCCATAGGTGATGAAGAATTGCTTCTTTTTCATTTAGGGTTCACAATGCGGCATTGCTTCCTAATTTCTCCAGCATCTCCTGTGAGAACTTCTACTTCTGCCATCTTTTGCACCGACTTAGCAAACTCATTTAAGAAAATATTTTCCTTTTCTAACTTGCTTACTGTCTCTGCTGAATTTCCATCGGTGAGCAGTGCAGCATCAGATTGGAATAGGCCCTTATTCTGAAGAACAGTGGTGTAGTAATTGCTATCGAATGACAAGGAGCTTTGAGGATCCATTTCTACAGTTGTGGCGGGATTGGCTGGATTTGGGCACTGAACCTTCAGGGACTCAGCGTAAGTTGCATTTAGTGAAGGATCAGCATCGCCTTTACCCGTGAAATTAAAAAGCCTCCTCGAAAATGTTCCACAGTGAGCAACACCGATTGTGTGGGCACCTGTTATTAATTTTTCAAAAATTAAGTATTAATTTGGCTTGAAGGCACTAGATATATAATAATGGTTGTGCATGTACATAAAAGTTAATTTATAGAAAAATAATACCTGAGAGAACCACAAGATCGTTAAGATCGAGACCTTTCTTTGTAAATATTTGCATGAGTGTTGTAAAGTTTGAGAAGGGTGAAGGGACGTTTCCAGTTACTTCAGATGCAAGGGAAACACTGCCATCTCTTCTTCCGGTAGGCACATCCCACAGAAGCTTCTTACCCTGCAATTAAATGAGCATTATATCTTAAGGCTTTGCGTTAAAAAAATAATGAACTCACTAGCTCTTTCTCTCTCTACATATATATGTATATGCTTTTTCTTTTTGTTCTCTTTATTATGGAGCCATTATATGCTTTTATTCCAGACTTACCGGGAAGCTGACGGCATCACGAGCAGCCAAGGCGAGAATGTCAGCACACGAGACAGTTTCAGGGCAAACCTTCTCGATTTCAGTTTTGATTTCATCAATCACATCGAAACCCTCGAGTGTTAAATTAGGTCTTGCATCCTTCTCAGACTGGGTATTGTTGACTGGATCTAGCAATATTGAAGCATCACAACCCTGCCACGTTCAAGTTCACAAAGATAAACTGTTAGCCCATGCATGCATATCTGCGTGTAAGACGAACTATTGTCCCCAATTAATCTCAAAAGCATAAGAAAACTGATAAATAATTCTACAATATTTTTCATGCATCAAATATCACTGGATTTATGTATTCGTAAAGATCTCATTAATACATGATGCATGCATGTAAAGATTTCATTATGCATGCATGATGCATGCGTGATCTTGATACACACCCTAACGAAACAATCATGGTAGTGGGTTCTAAGCAGCTTAGCAGCCAAAGCAGGTTTGGCTTGAACTCTGCTCCATGGGATGTCTCTCATAAGCTGCTCAGCATTTGGGCAACTTTCGTGGTAAAAGTTCATCTTCAACCCTTGTGGCTGTGCATTAGAAACCCTAACAACTCCAAACACAAGAAGAGGAATCAAGAAAAAGAATAAGATATTTCTTGAAGCCCTCATTTATACTGTTTTTCTGAAGGAAAATGTAACAAAGTAAGCAGCTATGAGCTTGCAGCGAACTTGAATTACAGCAATGAATAAGAGGAAAAGGCCACACTGGCTAAAAGAGCAAGAGCACACCCTTTTATAGGCTAGCAAAATCAACAGTCCACGGAAGATCAATATATGTATTGAAGTTTGAAGAATTTAAAATCAGCACAACTTGTCCTTAACCTTAGCATGTGGGTTTTGTCGTTTTTTTGAGAAGAAACATTTTCGTTTTGTCAAACATTTATAACCCACTTGTTCATATTCCTCCAAATACCTATCCGAATGATGATCTTATCTCTCTATGATTGGTAATTAATCATTAATGGCTTTGACGCATACCTTCTTTATGAACACGAGACTTGATTTTAAATGTCCTTTCACCAATTTTAGCATAAATTACCCAGTACCCAAAAGCCGTTGATAGCTAGCCTTATGATTTCTGAATCAAGAGAGAGTAAAGTTCAAAGCTTAGAATTCTGACTTACTAATTTATTATAATATGGGGTACACATATGTATATATATTTTTAAAGAGAGGAGAAAGAAATGAATTATATAATGAAATTCATTATAATGTGAGTAATATTTTTATTTGATACTATCTAATTAATTTATAATTTTTAATAATTAACGATATGTTACAAAATTTTAATATGTATATCAAAATTCTCCATACGATAAATTATAGAATTTTAACATATATTTAAAAATTTTTGATACGTAGCACATTTATATATATATATATATATAATATTAATTTATTATAAAATGAAGGATCAGAATTTCAGGAAAAAAGATGGGTGTGCGAGTAGTATATTTATAGGTTAGTTTAATACACCGACCTAGATTTCAACCGTTCTTCTAAAATCTGGATGGGATCAATCAATGATACTCGAAAGGATCTTGTTAAGTAGTCAATCCATAATTAAGAGGGAATCTTTCATACACCACATATCAAAATGGTTTAAGACAAATAAAGGTCATTAAATTTGGGGAATCCCCGCGTTACAGTTAAATTTGGTATATTATTTTATGTTATTTTTCCTTTGACCGAAAATAAGTGAATAAAATATCCTAATTTTATAATATGATAACTGTTGCATGTCTTAACATCTTCAAAAGATTAATTAGACAAATACACACATATGTGATGATTTTATAAAAAGGATGTTGGAGAAAAGAGACAATATAACCTCAACAACAATTCAATAAAATCATAACCCATATATATATATATATTTAAAGAACTTCTATTTTATTTTAAAAATTATCAATTATATGAGAAGCAGTAATACACATACAAATTATGGACACAAACCGATGTGGCAAAATATTATTGAAGGAGTGAAATAAACAATTCAAGGCAATAAATGAAAATAGAAGATGCGGCAATAATATTATTTCATCTAATCATATCATACCACATCAATTTGTATGAATGAGTCTGTATAAATACTTTGAATGTGTAATATTATTTTTATTTTAGTGATTATAATTATGCAGATATGCATAGTATGAGACTACTATATAAAATATAGAAGTGTTATAACCTTCTCCTTTTATTAAGGTGAGTGGTGATAAAAGCACTTTATTAATACGTGTTTCAGTCAATATATAAATAATTTCATGCATGAAATACGTATATGGCCAACTGTAACAAGGGTGGAAACGCGGCGGCCGGCCATGATTCTCGGTGATGAGTTGAATAAAATCCCTTGATTTGATTGACTTTGAATGTTGAAACATCAAATCTATCGAGAAAAGAAAAGAAAAATTGTAATCGGTGTTTCTTTTATCTATGGCTAGCTAAGCTCCTCTTATGGCAATGGTTGGTCAAACGCTGTGTGCCTGTTTGCATGCCATGGCTGATTGCTCGAATTAATTTATTGGCTTCTAAAATCAATGGAATGTGTAACTGCGTTGACTCACTCCCATTCTCTTTAGTTTTTTTCCCCCTTTTGTTGGCTTTTGGTTAAAATCTTCGTTATAATTATAACGGTATATATATGTTAATTAGTTAATTATGTGAATTCTTCGATTTGAATTAGGATGAACTAAATAAATTCTTTTAAGGTTCAAATCGTAAATGTGATTTTAAAGTATTAGTTTTTTTAAAAGGAAATTGGATGATATATAATTTTTCAAATTTGATGTATTCAATCATTTACTTTAAAAAAAAAAAAATTAAAAATTGACAATTTAGTTTCTGAATTCTTTTATTTTTTTAAAATACTTAAATTAGTCTTTTTAAAAAGGCAATTGAGATGAAAATAATAATAATAATAATATATAATTAAGTATTTAAAAAAAATAATAGGTAATTAAGAAAAATTTAAGGTTAAACTGTCAAATCTCCTTTACTTTAATTACGGGGAAATTTCACTTTTCGTTGTTGAGGTTTGATGAATTTACAGCTAGATAGCAACTATCTCAAAATTGGCACGACCTGCCCTCCTTTTAAATGATTGTTACTGTTAGCTGCAGTAGACGTAAGTAATACGTTATAATTGCAAATTTAACCTTCAATGAAAAGTAATGTTCACATGGACAAAGTTTCTGTATTTTGGCGGCTGAAGTGTAATTGAAGTGGCCAAAAACTTCAGAATGCATATTTGACTGAATTATCATCCCTGTCGTGCCTATTTCTCTTCTCCTTTCAGATTATAATATTTTGATAAAGTTCTGCGTACTTGTTAACAACATTCGGATGTTCAAATAAATTCTTAATTAATAAAAAAATCTTCTATTTATATATAGTCGGAGTTTAAAATAAAATAAATTCTATAAACTCCGGTTCTTGGCCGTTGGATGTGATCGCATAGTTCCAAGTTGAATTAAGTAAATGATCTACAATTTTAATGAGGACCTGGTTAAGAATTGTTTCACTTAGTTAGAGATGATTTTCTGCAATTGTCCATCTAATGTAACACTTCACTTAACAACAAGAATTGTACGCATTAAATTGTCCGTGAATGATGAGCCTGAAACAGGATCATTTAAAATCAAATTCCATTGCAAAAGTTATGCTTTTTTGCATGAAATCCCATATGCATGTACGAAATTTCCAAGCTTTTTAATCAAAGACTAGAGAAATCAAATTTCCCAACAAATTACTTCACAAATATGCATGAATGTTGCTTCGAAAGGCTTGTATTGGATGATTTACAGGTTATTACAATTACAAGAGCTCTAACTAAATATAAAAAATGTACAAGTGATAGTTACAACACAGGCAAAGATAAGATTTACAAAAAATAAAACTCTTGAAATTATTTAAATATAAATGTTGCACTTATCTCCTGATTAGCAAGCTTTATCCTTGGCTCTGGTTTGATTTGTTCTTGTTGAATCTTGCTCCTCTCTCACCTGCCTTGAAAGCACAAGTTAATTAACTTCGGCTAATAGCTTAAATTATTAGAATAACTGATTAATTAATTTGGTATCGGAGTCTTTGTTTTTAGTTAATGTCTTAATATATGACTTAAAATTGTGTATCTTCACCTGATAGTTTAAGAAATCAAGGGTGGGATGTATAGCACTCTTAAAAAATAAAATGAGATATTTGTATTTGTTAAAAAATTGGGAGGTGATGTAGGATTGCAGTTAAAGTGAAATTAAAAAAAAATAAGACAAATATAAGAGTTTACATAATTCGACTTTTAACCTACGTCCACGGGTGAAGATAGAAGAATCTCTTACTATTAAAAATAGAGAATACAAGTATTATAGTATTTTAGCCTTATAACCCAAAACCCCAATACACCCAATTCTCTCAAATCATTCAAAAACTTTCTCAAAGCTTTTGAAATTTTCTCTCAATTTGAATTGTGGAACAAAATTGCTAAACTCTCCCTTTTATAAGGAGAGTTGAGGAAGTGGACAGCTTTAATAAGGCTGTCCACTATTGTAAATTTACAAATTGCAAATTTACAGCTGACATACGGTGTCAGCTGCTGACAATTCTCCCACTTGGAGATTTGATTGAGAATCAATCAAGTCTCCACATCATTCTTTCTTCTTCGCCAAAGCCATGTTGCCTACGTGTCTGCTAGGCCATGCAAGGATCTACACCATACAAATTTGTTGATATTGATGGGCTTAGTCAACACATCTGCTAGGTTATTATCTGTATGAATTATTTTCATATCCACACTTCTATCTTCTACCACTTCACGAACAAAGTGATATTGAACACCTATGTGCTTCATTCTTGAATAAAAAGCTGGATTTCTTGCAATGTGCAAGGCACTTTGACTGTCACAAAACAATTCAACTTTCTCTTACTTGTGCCCGAGCTCCTCCAGTAATCTTTGTATCCAAATTGCTTCATTGCAAGCTTGTGTAGCTGCCATGTATTCTGCTTCCGTAGTAGATAATGCCACAACAGTTTGCAGTTTCGAAACCCAGCTTACAGCTCCTCCTGCAAGTTTAAACACATAGCTAGTAGTGGATTTTCTTTTATCAAGGTCGCCTACAAAATCTGAATCCACATAGCCCTTAACAATAAAATCTGATCCTCCGTAACATAAAGCAACATCTGAAGTACCCTTAATGTATCTAAGGATCATCCTGACACAACCCCAATGCTCTCTACCAGGATTCGCCATGTATCTACTAACTGCTCCCACTGCTTGTGCAATGTCTGGTCTGGTACAAATCATAGCGAACATTAAACTTCCCACTGCTGATGCATACGGTACTCGAGACATCTCCTTCCTCTCTGCTTCTTTGCTAGGACACATCTTAGAGGATAACTTGAAATTAACAGGGAGTGGGGTACTAATTGGCTTACAATCTTGCATGTTGAAACGCCACAAGATTTTCTTTAAGTAGTTCTTCTGAGAAAGCCAAATCTTCCTGTTATTTCTGTCTTGGTGAATTTGCATCCCTAGAATCTTGTTTGCTGGTCCCAAGTCCTTCATATCAAATTCCCTAGCCAACTGTGCCTTCAATTCTTGGACTCGATCTTTGTTGGGGCCTGCCACCAATATGTCATCCACGTACAACAACAAAATAATGAAATCATTATCATCTTCAAACCTTTTGTAGTATGTACAATGGTCTGAACTAAGTCTGTTGTATCCAAGGCTGATGATATAGGAATCAAATCTCTTGTACCAATACCTTGGCGCCTGTTTGAGACCGTACAGAGATTTGTTCGACCTGCAAACCAAGTTCTCTTTTTCTTCTTCTTTAAAACCTTCTGGTTGGAGCATATAAATTTCTTCTTCAAGATCTCCATGAAGAAAAGCTGTCTTCACATCTAGCTGCTCTAGATGTAAGTCAAATGTAGCACACATTACCAGGACTATTCTGACTGTCGTAAGTCGAACCACAAGGGAAAATATCTCATTAAAGTCAATACCTTCTTTCTGAGCATAACCTTTCACCACCAATCTTGCACGATACCGCTCCACTTGGTCATTGCCATCCCGTTTGATCTTGTAGACCTATTTGTTACCAATGGCTTTTCTTCCTTCTGGTAGTGCAACTAGCTCCCATTTTTTGTTTTTATGCAAGGCTTTAATTTCTTCTTGCATTGCTGTCATCCATAGAGAAACATCTTGACTTTTAGAAGCCTCCTGAAAAGTTGTTGGCTCTCCATCCTCTGTTAGAAGGCAGTATGCAACATGAGCCTCCATGACATACTCCGAGTGCCATGATGGTGGTAGTCTCTCATGAGTTGATCGACGATCATCTGTAGCCTCAGACTCTACTGGTTCTTGGTCTTCATGCTCTGGTGCTGCTTCAGAAGAATTTGAATCTTCTTGTACTTGATTATTTTTTATTTGTACCATTGTAGTCTTTGGATTTTCCTTCATTGTGTTATCATCTTTATCATTCCTTTGCAATTTATCTTTTGCAAATATCACATCTCTACTAATGACGACCTTGTAGGTAGTGAGATCCCATAGACGATACCCCTTGACTCTATCAACATATCCCAAGAAAAGGCATTTTCTGAATTTTAGATCCAGCTTCGTTGTTTCTTGGGGATTATATAAGTACACAGGACTTTTAAATTTATGAAGGTGAGAATAATCAACTGGTTTTCCAGTCCACATCTTCATCGGTGTCTTTAACTCGATTGTTGTTGATGGTGACCGATTTACCATATAACAAGCGATTTTGACTGCTTTTGCCCAAAATGCATTGGCTAAACCTGCAGTTCTCAACATAGCTCTTGTTCTCTCCAACAAGGTTTTGTTCATCCGTTCTGCTACTCCATTCTGTTGAGGCGTGTAACCTGTGCTGAATTGCCGCTTGATATCTTCTTGTTGACAGAATGCAATAAAATCTTCACCAGTATATTCTCCCCCATTATCTGTCCTTAAACACTTGATCTTTTTTTCTGATTTAAGTTCTACCCGCGCTCTGAATATTTTGAAAGCTTCAAATACATATGACTTCTTCTTGATTGGATACACCTAACATCTCCTGGAGTAATCATCTATGAATGATACAAAATATCTTACTCCTCCTAAGGACATCATCGGTGCTTGCCAAACATCAGAGTAAATCAATTCTAGAATTTCTTTACTTTTAAAACTGGATGTGCTGAACTTTAATCTGTGCTGCTTACTTGTGACACAGTGCTCACAGAAAGGTAAATGAACCGATTTGAGCTCAGGAAGTAAATTTTGATCAGAGAGAATCTTCAAACCTCATTCCGACATATGACCCAGTTTGCGATGCCACATTATCGTTGACTCTTCTACTGAACTAGTTGATGCAACAGATGCATCTCCTTCCTGCAGTGTTTCTCCATTAAGCATGTACAAATTTGCAGCAACCTTTTTTGCCTTCATTACTACAAGCGCACCTTTGAGAATTTTCATTATCCCATTTTTAATTTGGGTCTTACACCCAGTGTTATCTAATTGTCCCAATGACAAAAGATTCTTCTTGACGCCTTTCACATGTCGCACCTCCTGGATAATACGAATAGTACCATCGTACATCTTTATCTTGATAGATCCTATTCCAGTGATTTTTAAAGCATGGTCGTTCCCTATATATACAGATCCTCCAGAGGTAGGTTTATATTGATGGAACCATTCTCTCTTAGAGGTCATGTGCCATGTAGCTCCAGAATTCATGAGCCATACATCAGAGAACCGTTTTCTGCTTTCAACAACTGTTGCTGCCTCGCAGTATAAAATTTCACCATCATCTGAGGTGCTTGCAATATTCCTTTGCGGTTTGTCCTCTGCACTTTTCTTCAATCCCCAGCAATCCTTCTTTAGATGGCCTTTCTTGCCATAATGGTAGCACTTGACGTTCTTCTTACTTCTAGATTTTGGTCTACCATGATTTTGACTCCTACTGGGGCCATGTTCTGTTGATCTACCTCTCATCATTGTCAAAGCTTCTGCTTACTGCGAACATTCCTGTTTGTCTTCTTTATTTTTTCGTCTTCGTTCTTCTCCCAGTACAGCAGCTGTAACATCATCGAAGACTAAGAAGTTCGTTAGGATATTATTCGTCAAGTTGATGATGAGTTGATCATATGAATATGGTAGACTTTGAAGTAAAATCTCCGCACTTTCATTTGCCTCTATTTTATGCCCCAAGGAAGTGGGTTGGGAAAATATAGTATTTAACGTATTGATGTGCTCTGTCACTGAAGTGGATTCTGCCATTCGAAGAGTATACAATCTCCTTTTTAAGAAGATCTTGTTGTGTAAAGATTTGGCCTTATACAATTTTATGAGAGTATCACAGATCTCTTTTGTTGTCTTCTTTTTCGCCACACTGGATAGCACATTATTAGCAAGTGCTAGATGCAGATCAACAACTGCATTACTGTCAATCTCATTCCACTTGATATCATCAGTGATACCAGCGGGCCTTTCATCAATTGCTTCTAAGCACTTATTTTTCTTTAAAACCGCCTTTATTTTCATTTTTCACAATGTAAAATTACCTCCATTGAACTTCTCAACTTCGTATTTTGCCGCCATTGCTTTTCACAACGGACTGCTTTCTGCTAGGATCGGCTCCCACTATTTTACGTAAATAGTATCCATACGTATAAACAGTGACTGTATACATAAATAGTGACCTCCTTCAACCAGAAGCTCTGATATCACTTGTTAGGAAATTGAGGGGTGATGCAGGGTCGCAATTAAAGTGAAATTAAAAAAAATAAATAAATAAAACAAACACAAGAGTTTACGTAGTTCGACTTTTAGCCTACGTTCACAGGCGAAGACATAAGAATCTCTTACTATTAAAAATAAAGAATACAAGTATTGTAATATTTTAACCTCACAACTTAAAATCTTAATACACTCAATTCTCTCAAATTACTAAAAATTTTTTTTAAAGCTTTTGAAACTTTTTTTCAATTTAAATTGTGAAATAAAATTGTTAAATTCTCCCTTTATAAAGAGAATTAAGCAAGTAAATTTGTTGGCATAGCATAGCAAATTTGTAAATTTGCAGATTTATAAATTGTAAATTTACAATTAGCACACGTGCCAGCTGCTGACAGTCTCTTTATAGAGTTACTGCCAGCTGCGTATAATAATCTTCATCATTTTCTTTTCTTATTAATTGCTTCATCTGCAACTTATCATGTTACACTTACCATACCAATTTCAGCCAACGGCCATTTAACATCAGGGGAGGGGAGGTCTATGCTAATTTTCGATTCATTGCTATTCAAATGCCAATACGCCAAACCTTCAGCAAAGCAAAGTAATTTAAAATCACCCATATTGTTAGTTAAGGACCAAAAGAATTTCATTGTTAAATGAAACAAATTGATCTTAGTTATGTTTCAACTAATTAATATTAGCCTAACACTTTACTTTTTCCTGCTATTGCACAAACCCCACCCTATCTCATCCTACTCCCACACACAAGCAGAAGATATGATCCAAACATTTTTATATCATATTTTACATCATTAATTACCATAAAAAAGTTAAGGTGAAAGTTTTAGATTAGGGATGACAAAATATTTCATGGAGTTTTCCTTGAATGCTGTGGAGATAAAATACTTTTTTGTAAAAATGAGATGAAGCATGAAGAAAAATTAATCTTTAAATTATTAATGAGACGAGGATAAAATTAATCCTCTCCGTCTTGTCTTGTTTTATTTTTTATGAATATATTAAATATAATTTTTTTAATATATTTATATATCAAATAAATTTTATTTTATAATTTATATTTAACTAGGACATGCTTTAATAATATATTTTTATTAATAAAAAATATATAATAAAAAAACTTTTAAATTTTTTTAACTTCATTATAAATGACGAAGACTTTTGTTTTTGAGTTGGACAACTGTTGATTTTAATAAGAATATGAAACAATTAAAAAGAAAATCAATGATGTTAAACACTAAAATATTACTTAAATTCTTTTTTTTTTGTTTTATTTGTTGTTTATTTAAAATTTTGTTTACTAATTATTATTTACATTATTGAAAAATATTATTATATTATTTTAATTTATTAGTTTGATACTTTGTTTAATCGTAATATATATTAAAATTTGTGAATATAAATTAATATTTAATACTAAATAAATAAAAAATAGAAAAATGAGGCCGACTGAAAAATACATTCTCTACATGAGGACTCTCCATTTCTGCTCCATTAAATCTTTCGAGATTAAAGTAGGAAAAGAGGCTTAATTTAGATAAAGCCTCTTTTTTTATTTAGATAAACATTAATTATAAGTAAGAAATATATATATATATATATATATATATATATATATATATATAGTGCATAGAATTTGGAAGAAGCTGTTGATGGATTAATGTTAATTTGTAAATAAGATTCATTTTTTTAATATTTTAATATTATATAAATGTAAACTGACCTCTTTTCTGTTCTAGGGTAAATAGAATATGAACTTCAAACCTTTTGTAGTATCTGATAAAGTTTTACCTAGTTGAAAGAACTAACATATTTAAATACATTAACATACAAAATCAACCTTCACAATAAACATATTTTATTTTTGGGTGACCATCTTCTAATATTGTTTCGAACAGTCTAAAGATAATTATTACTTTCATCAATTGAGACCAACAATTTCACATCCTGTTTACGAATTTCGGCACTTTTTTTTTTCTTTTTTCAGAAACCTGCCATTGAAGTGTTGAATCATCAATAAACTAAAGCAGTTTCAATTTTAACCAAGGATTATTAATACAATCTATCTTATAATTAACTTGCAACAAAAACGACATTCGATAGCAAAAGTTAATTAATTATAATGGTAACAAAGACTGAAAGCAAGAATTACGAGGCTGTACAAAATCGCAATAAGACCATGTATCCACATTCAGGTTTTAATATTTAAGTACTTCAGTTCTTTCATGATCTCTTGCAAAATCAATATGCAAAACATGATCTGTTTCATATACATAGGTCAATAAGATTCTATAAAGAAAAGTATGAGCTCATTCCGAAGGTAACTTTTATATACTAAGTGGAAAAGCTGCAAACTGGTAATCAGTATCCTTTCAGGAAAAAAAGAAAAAAGAAAAAAACTTGGTCTTTTAACCCTAAAAGCTGATAAATATTTAATATTTATTTTTCATTCAATTTTGATTGAAAAAATGCCTTTTTTTTTGTTTTCTATTAAGTGAAAAATAATCCCTTCTCTTTCTTCCTTTTTTTTTTTTTAAAAGAATAAAATTTCTCCTAAATTTCATTCTATAGTGGTATTCTTCCACCTAAACTTTGTTCTAGAGCGAATTTTGTTGGTTTTGCTCATTCTGTTTTAGGACGGATTTTATTGATTTTCTTTCACCTAGACTTTAATCTAGGGTTGATTTCGTTATTGATCAATGTTTTGATGTGGTTAGTGTCTAAATCTGTGATTTTTTTTTTTATATATCTAGATCTCAATGATATTTGGTGTTATAAGATCAATCTTTATAAATCATATGGTACAATATCAATAAAAGAGACCAAAGATGACAATAGAGCATGATAATGAAATTGTTGGAGTTGGTGATTCAAAATTGTGTTTGATACTAATGCTGATTTTCTGTAATAAATTGATATTATAATTATGGCTAAATTGATGTTTAAGTAGTGTCGGATTAGAAAGTATAATCTAATACCTCAACAGAAAGAATAACGGTATATTTTTAATGGAGCTTGGTTCTAGTATGCACAAATTTTGTAAAAAGATATTCTAATATGGAACCTCATGTGCACAAATTTTTGCCTTCTTGAACATTGTAACATTGTATATATATCTACTAATTAATCGTGTAATGTATTAAATTTATTTGTAAATTTTGATCTACATATTGTGATTTGAATGTGTTAGGAATAATCCAACTAGTTTAATGAATAAATTTTTATGTATATATATATATATATATATATATATAGGTCTTTAAATTACGTATATCGACAATGCTAATGGCCCGAAAGTAGCTGCTCCAAAATGTTCCGATGGCAATGGTTTTTTTTCCAAAACATAAACCTTCATTTTATTTTGAAGAAAAATGAAAGTTAGACGTTTCGAGAAATCGACACTTTGGTTCTCCAGGTCCTCCCTATTCTCTATTTGAATATTTTATTATACAAGTCCCTCGACCACAACTAATTTGATCTGTTAAAACATTATTAACTTAGCACCCTACTAAGTACTAGTTAATTTAATTAGTAAAATTTCTTAAGATAGTATAGTAGGTATGAGATTTGAATAATATGCTTATTAAGTTAAGTAAAGATTTGATTTATTTTTAAAAAAAATGTAAAACATTTAAATTTACAGTCCCTCTCAATTTACATACATGAAAAAGGTAGAAACTTTTGCGTATTAAAAGACAATTATAATGGTAGAAGAAATTATTTTATTTTAAAAAATTGTAAATGATTTTTTTTTTCAACATATATAAATTTTTAAAATTTTCAATTAGTAGCTATATTTTTTTACAGTACTATTTTTATTTAAAAATAACATTTACTTTAAAAATATTTTTAATACTTATTTAAAAAATCAGTTGGAGAGAGGGAAATAATAACAACATAAAACTACAATAAAGCAATCAACAAATTCCCTTTTATTTCGTAATTAAGCTAGAATACAGTGATTTCACCATACAGTTTCTGTTGGTACGTCATACGTGATATTAGAATTATTTGGTTTTTGATACATTAAATGATATGATGAACATCTAATATGTTTATTTTCATTATTATTTAGGGTTCACGACACGGCAACCCTTCTTAATTTCTCCATCATTTCCTAAGAGCACATCCATTGCTCTCATATATATTCTGCATCGCATCAGCAAGCGAATCGAAGAAAGGCTTTGGCTAACTCTGTAGCTATCTTACCATTTATCTATCTGTTAGCAGTGCGGCATCAGATTAGGCCCTTATTCTGAAGAACAATTGGAATCAAATAACAAGGAGGTTTGAGGATCCATTTCTACAGTTGTTGGTGGATTTATTGGCTGGGGTTGGGCACTCAAGTTTTAGGAACTCAGCGTAAGTTAGACTAGTGAAGGATCGGCATCACTGTTACCAAGTGAAGCTAAAAAGCCTTCCTGAGAATGTTCCATACTGAGCAACACCGATAGTATGGGCACCTGCTTAAAAGGATTACTAATGTTCAATCTGGCTACAAGGCACACGATCGAGTTGCTTTCTTTGTGAATATTTCCAGAAGAGTGCTAAAGTTTGAGAATGGTGAGGGGACGTTACCAATCACTTCAGATGCAAGGGAAACAGTGCCATCTCTTCTTCCAGTGGGGACATCCCACAAATCCTTCTTTCTCTGGAATCAAATGAACAATATATGCATATGATAATTTCATTTATGGCACGAGTATTTTTATTTTATTTTAATAATCAATTTGTCTGATAATTTTTAAGACAAATACATGTATAACAGATCATTACTGGATTATTGTACGCATAATGTGGTACTTCCAATAATTTTACATGCAGTACAGAATAACAACATTGCAAGCAGCCAAGGCCACAATGTCGGCCCATGAAACAGTTTCAGGGCGAAGCTTCTCAATTCATTTTTTATTTCAATTTCATCAATCACACCGACACCCTAAAGTGTTAGGTTAGGCATTGTATCCTTCTCAGATTGGGTATTGCCAACAGTATCCAGCAGTAATAGAAGCATCCCAACCCTACATCCACGTAATTCAAGTGTTAGCCACATGCACGCATTTCAATGTATATTTAACTTACTATACCAGCTAGTGACCCCATTTAATCTAAAAATCATATGTAATACTAAACTAATTAATCAATAATGCTAATGTTAAATTAGTACCATATTAAGATTTTTTTTATTTAATTATTATCAATTTAAAATAATTTTTATTATGTCAACTTTTGCATTATAATCGTAATTTTTATGTATTATCTTTTTTTTTATATATAAATTAGACATTTAATAACTATATAAAAATTACCTTTTATAGTTATTATTCGAATAGAAATACAAAAACTTTAATTTATCTGACAGTTAATAATTTTCTTTTATGTAAAATGCAAGTAGAATTCGTTAATGCATCCGATATTGAAAATTGCTTTTTACGTACCCTAACAAAACAATCATGGAAGTGCAATCTAAGCAGTTTTAGAGCCAAACCAGGTTTGGCTAGAACTCTCCACTATGTGATGTCTCTCACAATCTGCTTAGCATTCCGGCACAGCTTTGCTGATAAAAGTTAAACCTCGAAAATCTCATCCCATGTGGTCTTGCATCAGAACCCATGAGTGCGAAAAGAGAAACCAAGAAAATATTCAGTAACCTATTCCTATTTCTAGCTGCAACGCTCATTTTAATTTGGTGTTTCGGTAAAGGAAACGTAAACAACTAATTAGAGGTAGAAGGTTGAAGTGAACTAGAATCATAGGAATGAATAAAAAGGGAAAGGCGCACAGGCTAAAGGAGCAATACCACGTCCTTTTATGGGCAAAGCAAAATCAACAGTCCCTAGAAGACCAAGATACGTGATTAAAAAATATCAGTGTAACTTGTCCTTAACTTTGTGGGATTATCAAACACCCTACGACCCGTTTGCTAATCAACAGTGTTTGAAGAACACTATAAATGAAATGTAATCGAGGGCGTAGTAAAAAAATTATTACAATCCGGCAAATTAATTTTGTTTCATATACCCCTATTAATCAAATATTAGATGGAGAATAGGGCCTCTCACTAGATTATTGACTATATTTTTTTGTCTTAAAAATGAAAAAGAAAAAGAAAAAGAAAAGAGGTATTAGTTTTTTGAGAAGGAAAAGAGGTATTAGTTTTTGATTAAATGACTTGTATATTTTATGGTTAAGTAGTGAAATAACAAAGAATAATGTATTACAAATTAATTATGACTTAGTTTCATTCAATAATTAACATGTAACATGAGTAGGTGTATATAAATTTTTTTAATTTGTTTAAAGAAGTGCAATATATTTATTTATTTTGTTAAAAAGCATCACAAAGGCAATCTTTTTAATTTGTATATTGATTTTGTTTTTGGAACAAATATTGTATTACAAATTGTACATCTCAACAACTATCAATAATTTGAATTTTTTTTTTGAAATCTTTTTAATTTGTGTATTAAATTTCTTTTGAATTTTTTAAAACAAATATTGTAATTATTTGAATTTTTTAGAAATCTTTTTAATTTGTGTATTGAATTTTTTTTCTAAAACAAATATTGTAGTACCTCTAACCTTAGATTAGGAAGGTGTATAGACATTACCACTAGGATAATGCAATTGGATGCTTATGTATTGAATTTTTGAGATGTTTATTTTCAATTTATGTAGTTTGAATGATCACTATAGTACTAGGGAGTTACACTAAATATAAATATTCAAAGAAGTTGAATTCGTAAAAAGACACATACAACTTGTTAATTAAACGTCAAATTATAGCAACATCCAAATTAAGTTGGTTATAAAATATATAACTAAGACTTGTAAGATGTTCAGATTTTACATTTTCATATGACAAGTGTTATGCCAATGACATAATAATACCATGTTACTATTATAGATTATTACCTGTTGCATGCATAATCATTATCTAGGTTTTCTTAGTTTTAGTCCATTTGAAAATCAGATTAGGCTCTCTAATATGATACTATATAGGTATCAACTTTAGTTATAGTATTGACATTATTTATTAAGGTTTATACATGCCTTAATATCTTTATGGCTAGTATTTAGCATAGTAAAATTATCTAAGTGTTTTGTGAAAAATTTCACTCATAAGTAATTAAGAATATAAAAGATCACATACAATAAAAATAAAGAAGATAATCACAACAAAACATAAGATATACGTAGTTCACGACAAATGCTTACATTTATAGTGGATCAAAGATCCATAATCTTTTATTAATAGTTCACAAAAAACTCTGACCTAACACAAGAATTAATCAATGAATACAATGGATAGCCAAAGCATTCTCTCAAAGGATCTATTATCATTCTCTTATGCACTTAGCACTCAAGTGATTCTATGATAGTACTCTAGCACACTTAACACTCTAGTACCTACTTACCTTTTTATTCTCTCTTATGTTTATATTTTTAATGCTTGTGTATTCTAAAGGATTACAAAGGTTTATTAGGCTTCAAAACCTCTTCAAAAATCCTTAACCTAGTTAAAATAATAGTTCATACAAAAGAAAGTCTAAAACTAACTCAAACTATTACGTTATCTTAAAATAGAAAACTGCTAAGACTAGGTGTTCTAGCGCTGCTGCAATCCGGCATTGGTGTCGTGGCATTGAGAAGCTAGTGCCACGACACTCACACTTGAAAAATGTCTCCACTTGTACTTTTGCATCTCTAATTGCATTTGGGTTTTCATTTTTCTCTCTTTCTCATACATTCAGGGTGTACTTTACCTCATATCGATCTTCATTAGTTTTTAACTCAAAATTAAAACTCAACATTAATTTTAAATCACCAAATTCTAATAAATGGAAAATAATATTGTTTTAAAATTTTATAAATATATAAATCACAAAATCTATTTGTATATCTCTTATTTTTATCAGAAAAATACACTTTATAAGACAATTTACATGTAAATGGAAGATAATAATTTTTATGAAGAAAAATTAGGATGTTTGTATTAGAAACAAATTTCATTCGGATAGATATAGATGATGACAAGTTGTTCAATGACAGAAACATTTGAAAGAAGGCTCCACTATAACAGGGTTGATGGAAGAAAGGTTAAAATAAAGGGGCTAACTTGAAGAATGGCTAATCTATGAGGAGTTGCCTGAATTATTTGCTCTTTCACAATATTTTTTTAATAAAATTAAGCGAGGTGTGATGGCATAACTTATGTGGGACGTGACATTCTCATTCACTCAGTTTTGTGACGCGCTCGTCATATTTAGCCCATATTATCCATTTTTATAATTCTTTGGTGACCTACATCTTATGTGGTAATTTCTATTGTAGCTTAAGACACAAAATCTTCAAGCACACGTGGCCTATAGTACCCCTTTTCATTATTTTTGAGGGATCTACTACTCACATATAGAAAAGGTCATCTTGCCCATCCCGAAAACTCTTAGGAGACCAACATCCTACGTGGCATTTGTTGAGTGTGGATTATTCTAAAGTTATTATGTGTGTAATGTATTCATCATTATGTAATAAGCATGTTATACATACAAAATTTGTTGGCAGAATAAGAAATTAAATTTCTCAACATAATAAACACATCAATTTAAATCGAATCAAAATATTAGGGTAATTCGAACATACCTTTGCCGACGATCTGGTGATGATTAAAACTCCCCAGAGCTCACCTTGAAGCTAATCCTTGAACAATTCTAGTCTCCAACACTTGGTGGGATTAGAGAAGCTAGAATGGTAGCTTAAAATTGGTGTAAGATTTTTGTTCTTGTGCTTAAACTCTTTAAGCAAAATAAACTCTCCTTTTCACTCTTGAAACAAAAATCTGTTTGCCTTTTGTTTTTCTTACCAAATCTAATTTGAAAGAAAAAGATGGAGAGGTGTTTGTTATGTTTAAAAGCCTTCCAAAGAGTTAAAGAATACCTCTTGGCCGAATTTCCCTTTACCTATTACATAACCATTATGCAATTTTTATTTAAGTAAAAAATTACACATGTTTTTACCTTTCTTTTCCATAAAAGAATTATTCCAAAAGCTCATTCTTTTATTTAATTGGACAATGCTTTTACAAATGAATTAATAAATACTAAAACCATATTTATTTCATTAAATAAATGCTTGACCTAATTTTATCTCTTCAAAATTAACAAAATGAAACATTTTTCTTGTTTGACTATATTAAAAAATATTAAAAGCATTTCAATGTAAATATTTTTAAATAAATAATTCAAACCAAGATAAATATTCTCTTAATGGCTAAAGCACCATTAAAATAATATATTAAAATACATATTTTATCTTATCAATGCAAGACAAGAAAATAAACTTTAATTATTTAATAATTAAACATAATAAACACCTCTCTATATTTTTCTTTCAAGTTAGATTTGGTAGGAAAAACAAAGGTAAAAAAAGTTTTGTTTCAAGAGTAAAAAAGATAAGAAAATAAACATTAATTATTTAATTAATTCATTAAGACAAGTGCATGTCACATGAAAAATAATATAATAAACATCTCATGTTTATTCAAGACAAGTATCCAACACATGCTTTAAAAAATAATATAATAAACATCATATGTTTATTTAAATGAAATAATGTCCAATTAATTCAAGAGCCAATGGTTTAATTACATGTGTCAAGAGTACCTTTTCTAGCAAAAGAGGAACCTATTTACAACATTGCAAACTATATTTTTCAATTTACAAAGAAGTTCTTAAAACGAATCCTATTTCTAAAAATCTCCCGGATCAAACCGTTCGACCCGGCTTGCTACCTTAGTACTCAACGAGTATACTTTATATTATGAGACTCTCTAGGTTCATGCTCGTTTGCCTTACAAAATATTTCTGCAAGTCAGTGAACGATGCCCTACACACACATTGCGGATATTACAGAATGACGCGTTGAACCATACAAACTGAGGTTAACTATATCCATATAATCCTTTCGTCACCTATATTTTAGAAGAGTAGAGATATAGATTCTTACCGTCAAATCTCTATTTGCTCATCTGTGAACTTATCTCTAGATTCGTATTTTGATAAATAATATATGCAAACACTTTTACAATATTGTTTAATCTTATGAAAAACTCTTTCTTTGGGCTTACTACTTATGGCCATAAGACTTTTTGAGATACAATCTCGGAGCATTTAAATATACAACTCACTTATGTAAGCTGATGGATCCCATATCTACGCACACCGAACTCTATGAGCATCAGACTATACCCAACAATATATAGTGGTCAAACCATAAAATGTCTTTGACATATGTAGAACCAAAGTATAATAGATCACTCACAAGCCCACCGTGACGCTCAGGTCAAAGGACCGCAAATACTACTCAACTCTAGAAGACCTTCCATTGACAGTTTCATAGGATGTTGATGAACACATAAAAATGCATATTTATTAAGAGAATCAGTCACCATTTAATGTCACTAATTTTATAATTTTTATACTTTTAGCTTGAAATAAAGTGTTCTTATTAAATTGTGATTAATGAATGTAATTTGCATAGGTTTAGGTAAAATTGACATAACTCTCAATGTAGAAATGCAAATGAAGAAATTGTTGAACCTGAAGTAACATGACTCAATCTTACATAAAATTCAAAAACAGTTGAAAAGCCAAATCCAACATGTTATGGGCCAAAAATTGAGATACAATAGAATCGGGCTATAACTTTCACTCAGCTTGACCCAACTCACGTATTTAGATTGTATCTCACATAATACGTACCCCATTGGTATAATTATTGAAGCTGTAAAATACTGACTTAATTATCAACAACTCTTATGTTAATGGTAAAGTCTAAATCAATTATTATCATGGATCAAATTGCATTACAAGTGGGTAAAAGGGTTGTTGGCCGAAATTTGATGTATCTTTGAAATTTTGCTCATATCTCATTGGACTTATCCAATTTGCATGAAATGAGTGCCTATGAAAAGAAGAGACAAAATTATACAACTCTCACGTCGGCTAAAAATGCTACATCAGTCATTTACATTATCAAAAAGATGCTGCAAGTGGGTGAACGAATTGTTGGCCTAATTATTGAATATTGATGTCACACTTAACATATTTTTATTCATTGCCTATATAAAGATACTCTTAGGATGTTTTCAACATTAGATAAGTCTCTCTTATTTTTTTCTCATTAACATGTATTGTAATATAGGTTAGAGTTTTTGGTAAGATTATGAGATGAAGTTTTGTGTTTAATAAATTTACTTTTATGCTTTGATTCATTGTCAAGAGTTACAAATGTTTGTAAGTTTGATTATGTTTAAAATCTTTTCTATTTTATTTTCTATAATCCAAAGCTTATAATTCTTATGTTTCACATATTTTCAGTCATGCTTTCTTTATGTGATTCGTGTTGAATTATAATTGTTATTAGTTACATTATTTTATATGTTAATCTTTTACTGTAATATTGTCAATCGATATATTGTCAATCTTGGATAACATATAAAGGTAATAAATGTTTAATATTTAAGTTGATCTTTTACTACAATATTGTCAAAATAATATGTTATCGATCTTAGATAACTTGTATAAATGAACATGACTTGTGTTCATGTTTGCAAAAGAGTTTAGTCATATCAAATGCATGTGTTATTAAATATGCTATATTTTACATATCTTCTAATTGATTGTTTGGGATGTAAAAATATCAATTGAGTTATAAACATTGAATCAAAGTGTAAAGTAGATTTATAAAGTATAATTGTGATTCTCGAAGCCTTATTTATATCATCATAAGATATTTTTCTCAATTCATAGACAATTCTATCTCATTCACTTAAACCAATTAATTAATTTTATTATTTGTTACTGCTTTAATATTTTACTTCACCAACCTATTTTGCCAAAAGCTTCCTCGTGGGATCGACACCTTAATCTATATTACGATAGCCGCATTACATTTTGAGCGTAAACAAATGTCTATTATAGGTCCTCATGAGTCTATTTAGTATTCAGTCTTTATCGAATACCCGTATACCTATATAAGCTTCCACTAAACTTATAGTCTGCTAAGATTAATTATCTAGACCATCCAGATATAAACATACACTGATCTATATATTAGAGTTTCACTGATAGACCCGCATAAATAAAATAGACCAGGAACTTAGTATTTTAGAACATACTTGCATAATGACATTTCTTAGCACTATTTGCAATGCTTTATAACTATTTTATTAGTAATATATTCTAAGGTCTTTATCACATTTCAGACAAGAATCTAACTCTTTAAATATTATTGAATATTAGTATTGATCTAAACTCTTTTAGATTATATAATGTCTGAAACATTCTAAGCATCTTACCATTTGAATAAATATAATTAGCGATTAAGAGAAATGTCAATTGCATAAATATTAAAATTAAATATTCATACAAAATAAGATGACACGTAAACATAAATTCTAACAACATTATCCATCTCTATTATTATTGAGAGACCTACTACTCACGTATAGTAAGGGCTTGTATTTCATATACCCATAGTTATTGGAGGACACACATATCCATGTGACAATTTTTATTGGGCTCAAGATATAAGATTTTCAAATTCACTTGGCCCATATTGTTTATCCTTATTAGATCTTAAGGGAACTCATATGATAATCTCATTATGGTAATTTTGGGAGTTCTCATATGAATAAAAATTCAAGTTTACTCTGGTATCATTTGTTATAAGTTGGGCACTTATTATTAAATTAAAAGATTAGCCTATTAAGTAATATTGTATATCCACATATTTATACTCAAAATTCACTAAACTCAAATTTTATCTGATATCAAACATAATTAATACAACTTCTAACTCCGCCTTTAGATCTAATTAAAGTAGCTGGTGGTTGACTTTTCATTGTCCATAATACATTAAGGACGGACTTAGACAAAAAAAAATTCAATTTAATATTATTAAAAGTGTAATAACATACATGTTCTTATGTTTTTATTATATCTTTCTAACTAAGAACATAATTTGTCTATTTGCATTAAATAAGCCACTGATTCATATATTTCAGTTAAGTTACATGCTCTTGATTAGGAGTGTATGTTGGATTCAATACAATAGATTTAATCAATAAATTATCCAATTTACCATTAAGTAGATTTGTAATTTTTTTAATCCAATTCAATCTAGTACATCGAAATATAAAATTCAAATCGATCCAATTTATTAAAAAAATTTGCAAATCCTTATCTAATCCGATACAAAATTATAATAAAAATACTTTACTTTAATTTAAAAATGTCAATTGAATTAAGCTGTTCGAGTTTGAAATAGGTTAAACTCATTGTATTATAGCTTGACTCTTTCAATTTATATCGCAAGTTGTTGGTTGGTGACCTAAGGTTAAGTTTTAAGCACACTAATTATATTAAAAAATTAACGTCAAGATAGTTAAAAAAAATTAAAAAGAACTTAAATTTAGTAAAAATAATTAGTTGTCTTATACAATTATGTGAATTAATATTTTTTTGACTTTTTATATAGTGGAATAAATAAGATAATAACACATTTTTAAAATTATTTTATTTATAAATATTATGATATTAATTTCTTCGAATTAGATTGAATTTTAGTGGATTTGTCAAAGAAAATCCATGAACCAATTCACCATTTGTAAATTTCAAATTTTTTGATCTAATCCCATCTATCAACATATCAAATATGAAAAAAAAAAAGCATATTAATTTAATTTGGATTAGATGGATTGAGCAAATTGAGCCAGATTTTGAACAACCCTACTATTAATCTCGAAAATTTAATATTATAACGATAGTTTGAGCATTTCAATATGTATTAAGGACTTGTTTTAATACAAATAAACAAACCATATCCTTAATTGAAAAATATAAAATATTAGAGATTTAGATGTTATTTTTCCTTCTATTACTATCTTCTTATTTTAATCTTATTTATTTACGTTTATTATTAAGAATGTTCCTTAGTAGTTACTCTTACTACAAATTCATTAACATCTCTTCTAATCCAAACTATCAAACCTAATCTAAGTGAATTTGTAAATAGAATAACATTGTGCCCATCTAAATTCCAATTTAGGAATAATAATTGAAGTTTCCTGATTCAGAACTTCTACAGTCATTACTTTTTCAATTGACGAATGTGCCATATGTTTTCTTATAAAAAAAAAAATACTTTAACGCTTAAATTAGCATCTGTTAAAAAAAAAAGAGTACTTCCATGTGGAGGAGTGTATGCATGAACAAAGTTGTGTATTGTAGATTTTAATAAATGGTTATGAGCCAATAATGATGATTATTTAATCATATATAAAATAATCGTCTCTATTTATAGGGTATAAATTCAACTCTTTTTCAAAGTATGTATGCATAAATTATTAATTAAATTAAATTGTGATTAAAAAAGAGAAAAAAAAAACTCATTTTAAAGTCTATTTTTACTAATTTGGTTGGCAAAATTTTTTGGAGAAAATCAACTAACTTTTCTCTAAAATTCTCCTATCCAGTAGATTTATCTTGCGATATAAGATTTATTCAATCTTTAATATATGTTATTTCTTATTTATCATTATCCACTTAGATGCTCGCAAACCGTAATTGGCTTGTATAAAATATGTTAAATTTGATATCTACAATAGTAATCATAATGAAAAGAAATATATAAAGTTTAGCATTTTTAGTGGGTGTTTGTTAATTTAATTAATTTTTTTTAAAGTGGTATAAAAGGTTTAGAATTTGAATCCCACTCATATATATATATATATATATATATATATATATTTTAAATATACAAATGTAATGTAATTATATACAGAGTTTCTCTTAATCCATACACATGAAAAGGAAAGAAGCCCAAGTATCACGAGACGAATGATAGAAGCAATTACATTTTATTTTGTAATTAAATTAAATAACAATAATTTGTACCATACAGTTTTCTGTTGGCAGGTAACGTTACAATTTATTTATTTATTGATACATTAAACCATAAACATAATTATATGCTTATTTTCGTTTAGGGTTCACAACGCGGCACCGCTTCCTGATTTCTCCAGCCCTTCCTAAGAGCACATTCATGGCTCCCATATTCTGCATCGCGTCAGAAAACGCATTAATGAAAAGCTTTGGCTGCCTCTGAAATTTTCTTACGATGGCTGCCGCATTTCCATCTGTGAGCAGTGCGGCATCAGATTGGAATAGGCCCTTATTCTGAAGAACAGCGGTGTAGTAGTTGGTATCTAATGACAAGGAGCTTTTAGGATCCATTTCTATAGTTGTTTTCGTATTGGCTGGATTTGGGCACTTAGATATTAGGAATTTAGCGTAGGTTGAATCGAGTGAAGGATCAGCATCACCTTTACCAGTGAAATTAGAAAGCCTCCTTGAGAACGATCCACAGTGAGCAACACCGATGGTATGAGCACCTACTTAAGAGAAATAATGTTCAACAATCTGCAGGCTAAAATGCACATGATATATAATACCTAAAACTTTGTACAAAAAGTAATATACCTGAGAGAACCACAAGATCGTTAACCTCAAGCTCTTTCTTTGTAAATATTTGCATAAGTGTGGTAAAGTTTGAGAAGGGTGATGGGAGGTTTCCAGTGACTTCAGAAGCAAGGGAAACAGTGCCATCTTTTCTTCCTAGGGGCACATCCCACAAAGGCTTCTTTCTCTGCAATCAAATCAGCTCGTATATTTTATGGCTTGCGTTAAAGCTAATGAACTTCATTAGTACATTTAATTTTGTCAAAATTATTTTGTAATTATTAATTCTTCTATTTGACGCCAATAAATAGTTTTACAGCAGGCTTACCGGGAAAGTAACAGCATCACGAGCAGCCAATGCAAGAATATCGGCACATGAAACAGTTCCTGGGCAAATCTTCTCAATTTTGTCTTTGATTTCATCAATCAAATCAAAACCCTCCAGCGTTAGATTAGGTCTTGCATCCTTCTCAGACTGTGTCTTGCCAAATGTGTCCAGCAATATAGAAGCATCACAACCCTGCCCCGTTTAATTTCACGACGATAAAGTTTTAGTGCTATTAAAGAAATGATTTTAACTCAAAAACTTAAATTTTTAGGTGGACATCTAATATTAATATCAAAGAAAATTTTTAACAAGTTCTCTCTTGTAAAACATGAATTTAATTTTAAAATCGAGTAGATTTTAAGAAATTGAAACAAAAAACAAGAGAAAGTCATCAAGAGACTATAAATCAAAAAATTAATTGAAAACAAAGATGTAAGAGTTTGAGGGCATGAATTTGACTTTGATACTATATCAAAGAAACTATAAAACCAAAAGCTTAAACTATTACACTAGTATTACAAATCTCTTAACATGTGCATGCATGCCCATATAAACCCAAAAGCATTTATAATACTAAACTAATAAATAATGGTATAATTTTTTTACTGTAATTAGATTCTTGTCAAATGTTTAATTTCCCTAATGAATAATAGGTGCACATGCATGTTTAATATTGACATACCCTAACAAAACAATCGTGGTAGTGGGTTCTAAGTAGTTTTGCAGCGAAACCAGGGTTAGCTTGAACTTTGCTCCGGGTAATGTTTCTCACAATCTCCTCAGCTTCTGGGCAACTTTTGCGGTAAAAGTTCAACCTCAAATACTTTCTCCCGTGTGGTCTTGCGTTAGAAACTGTAACAACAACTTCCAACACAAGAAGGGAAACCAAGAAAATGAGTAAGCTCTTTCTATCAGGCTTCATTTTGCCTATTTCGAAAAAGGAAAACGTAAACAATTAATTAGCTGCTAGCGTGAACTAGAAGTATTAGAATGTATAAGATAGGAGAGGGCACACAGGTTAAACGAGCAAGAGCACGTCCATTTATAGGAAAGCAAAACTGGAAGGCCCGGATATGTGATTAAAAAATCAGCAACAACTTGTCCTTAACTTGTGGGATTGTCAAACACCCCATGATCTGTTTGATAATTTATTCCTCTGAAACCAATCAGAGTAATCCTAATATCTGATTTGGTTAATGGCTTGATTTCCTTGTAGAATACTGCACATGGGAGGTAATTAAAGTAGTCGGCCTGTTGACCTTTCCATTTTCAGAATAATGCTTTGAGCAATTAGGGCTGGCAATAGGCATATGATTGGTGAATCAAGAAAATAAAAATAAAACTTAACTGCTTTGAACTCTGACTTGTGATAAAATAATCTCTGTTACTTATATAACTGAATATACTAATTAGTAATAAGATCAAGAATCAAATTCCAGGAGAAAAATGGAAATTAACAACCTCTTACAGAATTATACTTTGAGATTGCAGACTTCCCTCTAGACAACTAAAATTATCCTGAAGCAAGATCTTATTTTGTAAAAGCTAATTTTAGTAATTGCAGCATGTATTCAGGGCATGTGATCTTTTATTTTTTAAGCTGTTTGGGTTGGAAGACAAGTCAGAATTAAATGATTTTGCATATATTTAATGTCGACCCAATCTTGTTATATTCTTATTCTCCAAGTCACCTACCTCTGCTCATATTTGTTTATTCTATTGAAAGCTAAAATTTTTGTTGAATGCTGACGCTCAATTGTGTGGCCTTGTAGTAGGCTACGAATACGTACCCTCACCTCTGTGTGCAGGCTATGATTCCTTGCTAAGAAAAAAAAAAAGTATCCTCTTAGAATTAAGTGGGAGCTTTGAGATTATATTTTTAGAGATTAAAAAAAATAAGTGTTGAAATTTGGTAACAAAATTAAAAATAAATTTGATTTTAAATTGGAGATCAAACAAGAGTCGATACATGGTTAAAAATGAAATAATCGAACAAAAAATATGAAAACTAGAAGCTAGATGCGAGAGGAGCATGGAAACACAAGTGAATCAATTTCAGATGAGAGCATTGTGACGTTGCCTGCTCAACGCCGCAACGCCAATTCTAGAAAGCACAACGATGCAGCAATGGATTTATAATGCTATACTGTTAGTCGCATTAATGCCCTAGCATTGGAGCTTGAATGCTGCAATGTTACAATTTCAAGAAAAATCATATTTTGTAACTAAATGCATATTTAAGTCAATTTTGGACTTCTTAAGTACATGAATTCTTATTCTAACTAAGTTTAGAATTTCTAGGGTCAATATTAACACTATATAAACTATTATAACCCCTTATAATTCATTAAGCATCAAATTATCAACAAGAGAGAGAATAGAGAGCTTATGTTAGACTTAACTAATTTGAGTGCACAAAATAGTGTGAAATAGGTCCTTGGGAGCTCTTGGGTATTCTTGGCATATCTTGTAGGGGGGTTCTTTGTATACAAAAGAACAAAATAAAAGAATTTAGGATCATGAGATCCGCTGTAGACGTAGGCAGTTATTGCCGAATCACATATGTTGATTGTGTGCTTTTATTTTATGTGTGATTGTTTATCTTCTTGATTGTGTGATTTTTATTATTCTTAATTGCTTGTGAGTGAAAGATTTTCATAAGGCGTTAAGGGTTTCTTAGAGAGCATGCTAAAAACCATAGCAAATTAGTATCAGAGCATAGGTTGGTAAACCATGGCATCTTACAAGTACAAAGTAGAGAAGTTCTATGGGTAGAATGACTTCAATATATGGAAAGTGAAGGTTGTGGCTCTACTGGTGAGTCTAAGATTAGATTCATCCCTTGAAGAAACGTAAGTAGCAACCACCGAAGAGAAAAGACTGACGAACTTAAATTTAAGGTAGATAGGGAAAACATTTAGAAGAAAGCCCATAGTACTATCTATAAGTGTTGAAGTTCCGAGGGGGGTAGCTGGAGAGAAGATGACATTGGATTTTTGGATGAAACTTAACTCTCTCTACACGACAAAGTTTCAAGAGAATCGTCTGCATGTCAAGAAGAAGTTATATCAGTTGTCTATGGCTGAGAGAACTTCAATGAAAGATCATATAAATGCGTTCAACAATATTATCATTGATCTTGAGATGATAAACATCAAGATTGAAGATGAGCATAAGACGATATTCTTGTTGTGTTATCTACCTCTAAATTGTGAGCACTTCGTGGACACACTCATGTATGATAGAGAGACTTAAAAATTACAGAGTAATATGTTGAAGAATGAATATTTGATTCTTGCTATAGTTATCATATATGTTCAAAAAATTATTATTTACCAATTATAAATCCATTAAAGGAAGAAAAATACTAATATGAAATAATATAACTTGTAAAGTCATGGGATTGATAGCATTAGAATGATGATGACTGACAGGAAGATTAGAGAGTTTTATGGTATAAGATATGTTTCTAGAGTTAGGAAGAACTTGATATCTTTAAGAGTGTTAGATTAAAAAGAGCATTTTCATTTAAGGCAAAGAAAATGAATATTAGAGATAAGAAAAAGATCTATAGTAGTAATAAAAGGTGAGAAGTACAAGGAGCTATATGTGCCTGATGAAAATACTGTAAGTGGCTTAACATGGGTTGTTAAGGGGATGCATACCAATGACAGCATTGGAGATTTGCTCACCTTAGTGATAGAGGTCAAAAGAAAATGTATGAAAAAGGTGCTACTGGCAAGGATATACCATGTAGGTATTATGATGGTGTCAAGAGCGATACTATAAATCATAGTACAAGAGTCACCCGAAAGAAAATACATTCGCATCTTTGGAGACTAAGATCACAAGCCCAAAAAGAGTTAAGTTTGAATAAAGACTTGACTAGAGTTACCCCTAGGTGATATAGCATTAGAATGGATGGATTCTAGTAAAGTTTCTTAGAGAGATTTTGAATTAAGAAATGGTTTATTGGAATTTGGTGATTCAAAATCAAGGATAAATTTAATTTTGAGTTGGAGATTAAAAAAGAGTCGACACATGATCAAGAACACAATGGTCAGATAAAAGAGGTGTGAAATGAGAAGTTGGGTGCGAGGAAGGGTGTGAAAACACAAGTGAGACATTCCCAAATGAGGTGTTGGCTGCTCAATGCTATAATACCAATTCTAGGAAGCCCAACGCTACAACGATGACTTTATAACGTTGCAACATTTGTTAGTCGCATTAACGCCCTAGTGTTGGAGCTTAAACGTAGCAACATTACCTATTCAGAAAAAAATTATGTTAATTCTAATTGTGTTTAAGTCGGTTTTAGATTTTTTAAGTATGTGAACTCTTATTCCAATTAGATTTTAAGTTTTTAAGGTCAGTATTAATACTATATTAATTCTTGTATTTCATTGTAATTCATTAAGTATCAAATTATTAATAAGAAAGAGAATAAAGAGTTTAGGTTACACTTAAGTGCTTTGAGTGTATAAGACAATGTGGTATAAATTTTTAGGAGCTCTTGAGTATTTAAGTATTTTTTATATTTCTTATGAGATTCTTTGCGTAAAAAAATAGAATAAATAAAATTAGAATCTTAAGATTCATTATGAATATATGCGGTTATTATTAAACCACATATATTGATTATGTACATTTTTTTTTATGTGTGATTGTTTATTTATTTAATTATGTGATCTTATCGTTTTTTATTGCTTGTTAGTAAAAGATTTTATAAAATGTTAAAGATATTTTAAAGTGTATGCTAAAAATTTTAATAATAAGTATATAATAAAATTAATGTAAAAGTAAAAAAAAAGTAATTTTTAACTGAATATTAACTACAAGATCAGCTCATTTAGAATGATAGAAAAACAATTGTCTTATTTTGTAATATCATAATAATTGAAACATACAGTTTGCTGTAGGTACACAATCCTACAATTTAATATTTATTTATTTTGTTATAAATAAAATAAGCACGAACATTTACGAATAAGCCCAAGTTGATGAACACATAGCGTCGATCCTTTCATTAAGGGTTCACAACGCGGCACTTGTTCCTGATTTCTCCGGCCTTTCCTAAGAGCACGTCCATGGCTCCCATATTCTGCATCGCGTCAGAAAATGCACTAAGGAAAAGGTTTGGCTGCGTCTGAAACTTTCTTACAATATCTGCTGCAGTTGTATCTGTGAGCAGTGCGGCATCAGATTGGAATAGGCCCTTATTTGTAAGAACAGTGGTGAAATAATTGGTATCTAATGACACTGAGCTTTGAGGATCCATTTCCACAGTTGTTGCCGGATCCGCTTGATTTGGGCACTTAGATATTAGGAAATCAGCGTACTTTGGATCTAGTGAAGGGTCAGCATCACCGTTCCCAGTAAAATTAAAAAGCCTCCTTGAGAATGATCCACAGTGAGCAACACCGATTGTATGGGCACCTGCTTAAGGAAGTTAATCAATGTTTAATCCGGCTACAAGGCACTTGACATATAATAATGGTTGTGCATGGATGTACATGAAACTATGTACAAAATAATATACCTGAGAGAATAACAAGATCATTAACATCAAGCTCTTTCTTTGTAAATATTTCCATAAGAGTGCTAAAGTTTGAGAATGGAGAAGGAAGGTTTCCAGTGACTTCAGATGCAAGGGAAACGGTGCCATCTCTTCTTCCATTGGGGACATCCCACAAATCCCTCTCTCTCTGCAATTACAGGAACAATATAATATAATTCAAGGCTTTAGTTAAAACTAATTGTCTTCCTTAGCTAGCCAGTTAGCTATACTTTTTCTTTTTGTACGTTTACTTATATATATATATATATATATATCTTCTATTTGACGCCAATATATTATAGTTTACACCGCACTTACAGGGAAAGTAACAGCATCCCTAGCAGCCAAGGCGAGAATGTCGGCACATGAAACAATTCCTGGACAAATCTCCTCAATTTTATCTTTGATTTCATCAATGACATCGAAACCCTCAAGTGTTAGATTAGGTCTCGCATCCTTCTCAGACTGGTTCTCGCCAACAGTATCCAACAATATAGAAGCATCACAACCCTACCACATAATTCAAGTTTACAACGATCAAGTGTTAGCTGCATCCATCCCCATGTACAAATCCCAAAAGCATATATATATATATATATATATCAGTTATAGACTAAACTAATAAATAGCTATAAATTTTTATGTATCAAATTTACGTCATAAGTTTAATTTCCAGAATGCGTAATCTATGCATGCATGTTTCATTTTAACATACCCTAACAAAACAATCATGGTAGTGGGTTCTAAGCAGTTTTGCAGCCAAACCAGGGTTATCTTGAACTTTGCTCCGTGTAATGTTTCTCACAATCTCCTGAGCTTCCGGGCAACTTTTGCGGTAAAAGTCCAACCTCAAATATTGCCTCCCATGTGGTCTTGCGTTAGAAAATGTAACAACAACTCCCAACACAAGAAGAGAAACCAAGAAGATGACTAAGCTATCTCTGGCTGCACTCATTTTTGCGGTTTCGATCGATAAGGGAAAAGGTTAACAATTAATTAGCCGCTAGCCTGTAGCAATGAACTAAAAATATAAGAATGTATAAGAAGGGAAAAGGCACACATTGTAAAGGAGCAAGAACAAGTCCTTTTATAGGCGGGCAAAAACTACTGTCCCTGGAGGAACAAGATATTTAATTAAGTCAGAAATTAAATATAAAAAAATCAGCGCAACTTGTCCTTAATTTGTGGGATTGTCAAACACCCTACGACCCGTTTGTTAATCAATTCCTCTAAAACCAATCAGAATTTATGTGATCTTAATCTCTGTTTAGGTTTATGGCTTTGATTTCCTTCCTTGAAGAGTACTGTACAGGAGATCTAATTAAAGTATAGGCGGCCGTTGAACTTTGAATTTTCAGCATAATATATTGAGTACTAGGGCTGATTATAGCCCTATCCCGTTTGATGGAAAATAAACAGAATTTAGGGGGGGAAAATGCTTTGAACTCTGAATTATTATATATAAATTGTAAATATAAGTAATATTAGTCCATATTTAGATGAAAAAATAATACACCGACCTGTAGTCAACCAAGAAATGCATATCCAGATTACGATCAATAAAATGTTATCAAGCAGTCACTTGATAATCAAGAGACAGTCTTATTAGATCGTGGATGTTTTATAAAGTTGATGAATTAATTACCAGATTAGAATGCTCTGTTCATAGGTGTTTCAGTCAACTATTTATTAATCTTTTGCATGAATGCATATGCCCAACTGTAATAAGATTGGAAAGCGGCACGGCGCCAAAATTGGGTGATAGGTTAAAGAGAACCCCTTGATTTGTTTGACTTTGAATGTTGAACACAAAATTACGTTCACATAGGCCACCTTAAAAAAAAAAATAATAATAACACATATTCAGGTATTCTGATCGTCTTGCTTTAATTTTTATCTAGCTGAACTCCACTAATGGCAACAATTGGAGCTGTGCGCCTGTTTGCATGCATGGCTGAAGGCCGATAGCTCAAATTTAGCCTCTGATCAATATGTATTTCAGAATAATTCTTTAATATTCTTTTTTATATATATTATTAATGTAAATATTATTTTTTATTATGTATATATCTTAATTCTATATAAAAGCAAACTTTATATATTATTTGATACAGTAAAATATATATTTTTTTAATTTTTTTATATGGTACTAGAGTTTTACTTTTTTTTATTATCACTTTATTTAGTTGGAGATTTATCAAAAAAAAATTTGAAACCTGTCGAAATTCACCGAAATTTTGCCAGAGAGTCGCCAAAAATCGCTAGAAGATTGCTGTGTTAGACACCGTCCATACCAAAATATTTAGACAACTCCGCCCATTCCAACATCGCCGACAACGCGTCAATCATAGGTCAAAAATCACCGAACGCGCCGTTTGAAGGTCACTGCCGCCGGTCACTGCCACTTTAGATCTCGATCGTTACATGGCGATGTGACCAACACCGCTTGACCAAAAGAATCCTCAGTCACCGATCGTTCAAATGCTGCTGGATTTACGCTAATCGGAGGTCAGAAATCACCGAACCCGTTGCCTGAAATCTACTGTTTTGCATAAGGACATGTTTGCAAAGTTTTTAATATTTACAGATCAGATCGTAATATTTTATTCTTTTAGGGCATTTTTAAAATTTTCAAAAGTTTTGAGACTATTTTACAATTATAATATTTTTAATGAGTCATTTTGTAATTTTAGAAAAGTAGAGGGATCACTTTGTAATTATTAAAAATACTGAGGTTAAGTTATAATTACTAAAAATTATGGGGTAAAATTATAATTATTAAAAATTTAAGGGCCAATTTGTAATTACTTAAAGTTAAAGGGTTAATTTATAATTCTTAAAAGTTTAGGTTAACTTGTAATTATTAAAAGTTTAAGGATTAAGTTGTCATTAGTGGAAGGATAGAAATTACATATTCTGGGATTTTTGGATAAATTTAATATTTCTTAGTATTATTCAGCTAATTCTACTCTACTTAAGTCATGTCACATACCTGGACTATCTCAAGGTGCTACTTTTACAAGACCTGTTGTTACTGCTACATAGGCTAGTGCGAATAGTTCCTCTAGTAATCTTGAATCTTTACTCCGTCTACTCCTTTCTAATTTTGGTAAACCCTTAATTTCTGCTTCCTCTAATAGTTTAGGTAATTCTTCTTGGTATTTTGACTCTGCATGTTGCAATCACATGACTTCTAATCTTACAATTTTCTCCTCTAAAACTCTTAATTCCTATTTACCATCTATTCAAACTGCTAATGGTTCTCTTATGAAAGTTAATTATGTTGGTCAAGTGTCTTGGCATAATCTCTCTGTATCTGACACTTCTTTTATTCCTAACCTTATATTAAATCTTTTATCTGTTAGTCAATTATGCGAATTTAGTCTTAATGTCTTGTTTACTGCTTCTGGTTATTATGTGCAGATCCAAAAACTGGTCTGACGCTTGAGACAGGCCGTAAGGTTGGACATCTATATAAACTTATTTCTTTAGATATATTCTTTCTATATCCTTCATCAGCAGCATTTACCTCTTCAGTGCTTTCATTACATCTTTGGCACTCTCTTTTAGGTCATGCGTCAGTCAATCGCAATCGATCTCTGGTATCTAGTGGTCATTTAGGTATTGTTTCTAATAATAAAGATGATTGTCTTACATGTCCTTTAGCTAAACAATCAACTTTACTTTTTTATAATAGTACTACTGTCTCTTATGCTCTGTTTGATCTTGTACATTCTGATATATAGGGTCCTTTTCTAAATGCCACAATGTGAGGATCTAAATATTTTGTGATCTTCGTTGATGACTATTCTCGATATACTTGATTGTTTCTTATGAATCAACGATCTGAATTTACTAAAATTTACCAAGATTTTGCTCATATGGTTAAAACCCAGTTCTCATGTCCTATTAAGGTTTTTTGCACTGATAATACAATGGAGTATAGAGATTCTGACTTTCTAAATCTTCTACAGGAACATGATACTATATGTTAAAAGTCTTGTCCTAGTACATCTCAGTAAAATAGGAGAGCTGAACGTAAACACATATATATTTTAGACACTACTTCTGCTCTTCTTATCTCTTCCTCTTGTCCTGAACGTTTTTGGGAAGAAGCTACTTTAACCGCTGTCTTTACCATTAATCGTGTTCATTTTCCTGTTATAGAGAATAAGTCACCTTATGAGCGTCTTTATAGAACTCTATCTAATTACAAACTTTTCAAAGTATTTGATTGTGTTTGTTTTGTCCTACTTCAAAAATATGAGCACACCAAACTCGAGCCACGTACTTGATTATGTTACTTCTTGGGATACGGGATAGAACATAAATGTTATAAATGTTGAGATTCTATATCTAATCATCTTTGTGTTTCTTGGCATATAGTCTTTCTCGAGCATACAATGTTTTCCTTTGTATCTAACTTCAAATCTGTATCTCCTCCTATGTCACAATTTTTTACAGATAATTGTGTTGATCTTTTTCCTAATACTTCACCTACAGATATTTCTTCTGAGTTTCATACAGGTGAATTTGCTGAAATGATGCATGCTTCAGAGCCTCTTACCTCATATGAAGAATCCGTTCTTGACATCTTTGAGGCCTTCTGTACACCTTCTCTTCGTCGTTCATCTCGAGTAAGATAACTTCTTGTTAAACTTTGTGATTATCACTATTTCTCTACTACTATTTCTTTATATGAGCCTCAATTATATTTCGAAGTTAACTTTAATCCTATTTGGCAACAAGTAATGACAAGAATTGTAGGCCCTTGAGAATTTACATACTTAGAATTTTGTTACTCTTTCATCTAATAAAACTGTTATAAGATGCAAATAGGTGTACAAGATTAAGACCAAATCTGATGGATCTATTGAGCATTATAAAGCCCATCTTGTTGCCAAAGGCTTTACTCAAGAATATGGAATTGATTATGAAGAAACTTTTGCCTCAATTGCTAGACTTACTTCTGTTCGAAGTTTATTAGCTGTTGCTGCAGTTCGTGATTGGACATTATTTCAGATGATGTCAAAAATGCTTTCCTTAATGGTGATCTCCCTGAAGAAGTATATATGAAGCCTCCTTCTAGTTATGCACATCCTCCAGGCAAATTTTGTAAACTTCGGCATACTCTATACGGTCTTAAACAAGCTCTTCGTCCATAGTTTATAAAGTTTAGTGAGACTATTCTTCAGTATGATTTCAGTCTAATCTCTATAACTCAGCTTTTTTTTTTCGCAAGACAGCACAAAGTTATGTTCTCTTTCTTATCTATGTTGATGATATGATTATCATGGGTGATGATCTTCTTGATATTTCCACTCTCAAGAACTTTCTTTAGCAACACTTTGAAATAAAAGATCTTGGCAATCTTAGTTATTTCCTTGGACTTGAAGTGTTGTTTGACTCTACCAAATATTATCTCTCACAAGCTAAATATGCATCGGATCTACTTGCTAGAGCTGGCTTGACAGATAGTAAGACTGTTTCTACTCTGTTAAAGCCTAATATTAAACTTGATCTTTTGATGATACTTTTCTCAGTGATGTCACTCTTTATCACCAGTTAGTTGGTAGTTTGGTATATCTTACTACACTCGGCCAAATATTGCTTATGTTATTCATGTTGTCAGTTAGTTTATGGTTATTCCTCGCACCTCTCACTTTACAGTAGTTCTTCATATTTTACGTTATCTTAAAGGTACACTTTTCATGGTCTTCATTTTTCAGCTCTCTTTTCTCTTGTATTGCGGGCTTATGCTGATGCAGATTGGGCAAGTGATCCTATAGATCGACGATCAACTACTCGATTTTATCTTTTCTTAAGAGATTTTATTCTTTTATGGAAAAGCAAAAACCAAACAGTCACTGCCGATTCTAGTACTGAAGCTGAGTATTATGCCATTGCTAATACTACCCAAGAGATTATTTGGCTTCGATGGCTTCTTAGAGATATATGTGTTATTCACTCGGGCGCTACATCTCTTTATTGTGACAATCAAAGTGCAATGCTATTTTTCATGAACGGACTAAACATATTAAAATAGATTGTCATTTTGTTCGGCAACACATTTCTCAAGGAACTACTATGCTCCACTCCATCTCATCTAAGAAGCAACATGTTGATGTCTTTACCAAATCTCTACTTCCTCACCACTTTATGCTCTAGTCTCCAAACTCAAGCTTGCTTCTACTGCGTCATCTTAAGTTTGAAAAGGGGGAGGGAGTATTAAGGAATTATTTTGAAATAATTCTTTAATATTCTCCTACTATATATATATATATATATGTTATTAATATAAATAGTATTTTCTATTATGTATATGTCTTAAGCCTATATAAAGACAAACCTTGTATATTATTTGACACAATGAAATATACTCCCTTTATTTTCTCACACTATAGAATGTGCATGTAATTGCTTGGCCTTCATTTTTTTTCTTCCTCTATTGTTTTGTTACCATTTCGAAGGGTACATAGCTCTTTTAACTGCCTAAAAATTAAATATAGTTTCTATAAAATATGCTTGTACTTGATCGAGAGAAAAAATACGGTCATAATCTTAAGCACATTATACTATGTTAATTATGTTGACCAATTCTTTATTACATATTAGGATGAGATAAGTTTCTTTAAGTTCAACTCCTTTACACAAACATTTGATTAATTGTTGATGTGTCATTGAATTTAAGATGAGAAATCTCACTTAAACATTAATTTTTACCTTTTATTCTTACTCAAACTTAAGTAGTCTCTGACACATTCAAAATATAGGAGTTTATTTTCAAGTGTAATATTATCGAAATAATAAATAACGCAGTGAGAAGAGGGTCGATTCACAGGAAAGTGGAATTAAAATTACAAACTATAAATACTTTAAAAAAATAATTAAAGTAGTATAAGATGTTTGCAAATAATAATTCAATTAACCAATTAAATATTTAACTCTTTTTATAACTTAATTGGAATCCTCATACAAAGGAGGTTCCAATCAAAAGATATAATAATTAAAGTTCATCACCATTTATATATTAACTTGTATTTATTTATTTTAATTATTATACACTAAATCTTATAAATGGGTTCAAGTATTTATTATGCCAACTTTATATTTGTTTACAATAAATCAAGACTTTCACTTTACAAGCAAGTGTATCTACGCCAAATCTTGTAAATGATTTCAAGAATTTATTGTGCTAATTATAAAAATTGTCTATAATAAATTAAGATACACCATTTTACAAGAAATGATATTAATATTACAAAAAAATAAATATATTATATATAAATTTGCATAACTTAAGAATAAAACATTAAATTCATGAATAAAAGTTAAGTATATCTTATTATTTTACCAAGAGTTTCACCCTTTCACTTTAGAAAAAAAAAATTACTTGAACATAATAAAACTAAAGAAAAAGAAAAGAGATGGAAGAAGAGATAACATAACTTTAAAATAGTGAATAAAATAAATAATACTATAAATAAATAATACAAAAGACAAGTATTTTGAACTAAATATAGCTTTTTAATTACATACTTTGGGCATAAACAGACCACCTATTTATATAAAAAAATATGGATAAATCAAGACAAATGAAGAGGAAACCACTTGAATGATAAAAGTTAGGAAGGGCAGTAACTAATTTGCATTGATTATCATTAATGCACCCACTTAATTGTCCAATTTGGAATTGATGTGGTCTGAATTAGCTTTTACTCAAAAGATCAAAGTTATAGATAAGTCTCTTATATTTTCAAATTGAGTTGTTTTATATATATTAGATATGTATTTCTATAGTTATGGATCAAATATTGATGACTATTTAAGTTAAGCCTGTACTGCTAATCAGTTTTATTCTAGGTCATTTTCACCCTTTAAACGTTCAAATTTCAAATATCTTTTAAACGCAATATGTTAGTTCATTGAGTTAGCTCTTCACAGGATCAAGAATTACTCTAATTGGATTCCTAAGTAAAAAGTTATGCCCATTTTATCGAATCTACTACAAAACAGTTAAAAGTTAATTAAGTACAATATTATTAACATACTTAAGATATCGGGGTTAAAGACATTAGTAATATAAAATAATAATGCAAAACCTTTATTAAATGTGTAATTCATGTGCATGAGTTTCTGATACAAAATATATTTAGAACCAACTGAGTTACAATCAAGTTTTTTAACTTAAAAATTACTCTCTTACATGATTATATATAAAGTATAAAGCATCTTAGGTCTCTTTTTCTTGTCAAATGCGGGATTAAAAGTTGTTAAAATAATACTATCCCTAAATTTTATTAAATGAAGAGAACGGCCTAAGAGTATGATAAATTTTTATCTTTGGACTCATTAGTATTAATGGAAATTAAAGATTGCACCATACCCTAATAAAATGGTCATGATAATGCAGTCTTAGTAACTTAGGTGTCAAGGTACGGTTAGTTTCAACCTTGATCCATGTGATTTCCCTCACAATTAATATCTTCAATAGGGTAATTATTATGATAAAACTTCTTCTAGAGATTGTCTTTATTACAGCAATTACCTTCAACAATAAAAATAAAATAAAATAATAGACATATTTTATACTTATTATTTTCATTTCTTTAAATTTGGTATTTGTTCATTTTAAACATAATTATTTATTTTGTATGTGTTTTATTGTTATTTTATAAGTTTAAAGCTAATGGAGCTATTTGGGATAAGAAAAAATTCAAAAACAAACAAGATGAAATTGTTGAAATAGGATCAGGAACTTAGCACCACAACCTCAGAATTAAAGCTACAGCTTTCAAAAGGTGAAAAAATGAGCAGTTAAGCAAAAACCCAAGTTCACAGCATTAGGATTCAGGGTTATGGAGCCAAAAGTGGTAGAAAGCCAGCGTCACGGTGTCCAAAGTTAAAGCCCAAGCATTGGAACAGAATCAAGTTAGGGTCGTGACGTTATAAAGTAAGGCCACAACAGTGAGATAATTATTAAGCCAACACTACAATGCTAGAGAGCGAATCCATAATGTTAGGCATTGGATTTGGAAATTCTATTCTGACTTAAATTCAAAGATTTTTCCTAACTTGAAGACGAAAATCTATATATATAAGATAAAAAGCTAATTTCAAGAGAGCATTAGAGAGAACAACTTTTAGAGAGTTTAGAGCAAATTTTTGAGTCTAAAGGAAGGAGAACATCAAGGAAAATCAAGAAGGCAAGAAGATTGAAGATTGAATCATTACAGTAACTTAGTTTTATTTTGTTCACTCTTCATTTATTCTAGTTCTTTATTGTTTCTAAGATGTGTGAACTTAATATGCTCTAAAACTTTTTATTTCATCATGAGTTAATTTATATTTTTAGGATTATAATTTGAATTTAATATTGACACAACCTGTCCTGAGCCCTCCTCAGAAGTCGAGGTAGATCTTGCGATGACATAAGACTAATATATTTTTATACTCATTACATCTTATATAGCGAGACTATATGCCTAATATATATATATATATATATACATAAATATATAAAATATAATAACTCATACAGCTATATGTGTTATGGGTCAACCTTAAAATATGAACAATGTATCACATCGCACAAATTCTTATGGCAAATTAGAAAAAATAGGAAAAAGTGAGCTTGCGACTCAATGAGAGATATAATAAAAAAATATTATATAATTTATATATACTGTAAATAATAGCTTCTTAATAATAATTTAATAATAAATAATATTATATGTAATGTACACATATAAAGTTTGTATTATAAAATAATCGTAAAACGGTATATTGAGTAATCAATATACTTTTTTGAAAACATAAGTTGTCATAAAATCTATACTAAAATTGAAAATCATAACATAATACTAGAAATCTAAAAATCTGAAAGCGTAAATTGTTATAAAATATATACTAAAACTTATTACACATAACATAATACTAAGAATAAATATATACTACATATATACTGAAAACTACATTAAACTTATACTTGAGGAAAGCTGGTCTAACTTAGTAGAGTAACTCACGCACAAGTAGAGTAAGGGATCTGAGTTGGTCTAACTTGATGGAATACTGCATCGCTCAGGTAGAGCATACTAAACTAGTCTAACACATACGCAGAGCAAATTAAACTAAAGGGGAATGTACGTATTTGGTGATTCAAAAACTACTATTATATAATATCATTGAAGTATCATTATTTTAAAATAAATATTTCTGTATTGAACGTAATCATAAGTGATACTATAACAAATTATATAAAAAAAATTTGAATATATTAATTTGCATAAATATTTATCTGTCTAAAAATAAATTATGAATAAAGTAAATTTAATAACTTGTAATTAAACTATAAACTGTTATATTAAAAATAAAAAATATATATAATTATCTACTCTAAAAAATGCATAATCCTAAACTAGAATTTAAGATCTACTACCTATTGGTATCATAGTGTATAAAAATATATTATTAATAATATGTATCAATAAAAACTAAAACATTAATATTTTCATTTTATGAAATTATTACCTATTAAATCACTGAATATAGATCTAATTACTCAAATTTAATTTTTGTAATTCTATTTAACTTTTTTTTCTATTTATTTCTCCCTTTACTTCCTTTCTTCCTTTTCTTTCTTTCCTCCAATTTCTCTTTTTTGTTTTAATTTTTACTTCTTCCTCTCACAGGCTTCAAATTAAGCAATTCATTCCTTTATATATAGAAATTTGAGAAATTTTCCGAGTTGATCGTTATTTTAATATTAATTTTTATTTTAACCAAAGTCAAATATTTTAAATTATATTAACCAAATATACATTATGTTTGCTATTTTACCCTTATTATAATTTTAATAATTTTTATTGTTATTTAATTTTTTATTTAATTTTATATAAATTATTTAAGAATATAAATTTTTAAATAATTAAAATTTAAATTAATTATAAAAAGATTATAAATTTATAATAATAATAATTAAAAATAATAACAATAAAAATTATAAAAACACAAAATAGTCGATGGGCGTGCGCCCAGGTGTGCGCCTAGCGAGCAAATAGTCGCTGGGGGCACGAGCCCAGGCCTGCGCCCAGCGACCATTTTATCTGTATTTTAAAAAAAATAAATTTAAAAATAAAATAAATAATTATATATTAAATATTCCTTATATATTTTTATTTTATTTAAATATATAAACCATCGTAATTTTATATTTTTTTTCTTTTATTACCCTCTCACAGTATCATCTCTCGTATTCGATTTTTAGATCTAATGCGTTCTCAAAACTCACAGATCTACTCTCAAAACTCACAGATCTACTCTCAAAACTCATATCCCTTGATTCATCTTTACGCGAAGATCAAAAATTCAGAAAAGAAAAATAGCTGAAGTTTAAAACAAGTAAGATTTTGTTTATTTTAATTTAATTAATAGTATTATGTATATTTATTAAAATAAATGATTAAAGTGTTTGAATATATATCTATTATGATTGAGTTGTGGCTTATGATTGAATTGTGGCTGCGCCGTATATAATTGTTGCTGATGGTTGATTGGTATGCGTCTGCGTATGACTGTACATATAGTTGTTGTTGGCCTCTGTCGCCCGTGCACCAGTAATAACAAGGTGTTCTTGCGTACCACCGCAACGTTATAACACCACCACCAAATGGCTCTCATTTTTTCTAAACCTGCATATTATATTTATTTTATATATTTAAAATAAATATATATTTTATATATATAAATAGTTATATATTTAATTATATTTTTTTAATTTAATTAATATAAAATTAAATGAAAATTATATTATAATTTTTTCAGGTATATCACAAATTTCAACCATTATATGTTTTGAGAGAGGATGGGAGAGCTGTAGCGATGGTTTTGAAAGATACATTGGATATCAAAATATGCATATGGTTGTTCCGAAAAATATTAGATACAAAACATTGTTGAGAAGAATTTGTCATCTTTTAAGAGTTAATCAAGTGCATTATAAAGTAACTTTAAAGTTTGAGGTTCCTTCAAGTACCATAAAGTTGAGACCCATTCCACTTGAAAATGACGATGATGCAATATTGTGGTTGAGCTTATAGAATAATATGGCTACACCACTTTGTGTAACAGTAGATGCTCGAGGACCTGAAAGGAATGCAGAAGCATCAATGGAGCAAAAAGAAGGCTATGCTAAGCAATTCTCATCATCAACTCTTGTGTATATTTCAAATTCCCCAGAGGATTATCATTATTCTCCTTCGATGCTCAACGAACAACAAGGCTACACATATGACCTTGGTCAGATATATAGAGATGTTGGCATTGATCTTGGCTATAATATTGGTGAAAATGATGATCATGGTTACAAGGTTGATTGATGCTTATAGAAATGATTATGATGATGATTATGAAGAGAATGAGGATGTAAATCATGATGCTGGTGATGATGATGATAAGGGTTATGGTAGAGAAGAAAGGGTTAAAGTAAAAAAAAATCCATTTCAGTTTCAGCCTGAAATACCACTATTTGACTTGAATGTATCGAAAAAAATTTCTTGTAATAGGATTGGTGATGTATTTGTAGGAAAATTATATAACAACAAAGATAAAATTCATGAAGCTATAAGTATGGTTGCACTGAAAGGAAAATGGAGTTTTAGAGTTTACAAATCCACCAAAGATCGTTTCGAGTTGAAATGCAATGATGACAGCTGCAAGTGGAGATTACGAGTAGTGTCAACAAAAGGGCGACATTTGTTTGTTGTTAGGCGAGTAGATACAGGGCACACTTGTGTTTTGAGTCAATTAAGGGGTGGTCACCGACAAACCAAAAGTCAAATTATTGCTAAGGTAATAAAAAATAAGTTTACGTCGGTCAATAGAAACTATAGGCCGAAAGACATTCAAGCAAACATATGTGAACAATTCGGTGTTCAGATAACCTATACTAATGCTTGGCGCGCTAGGAAGCGTGCATTAAGATTGATAAGAGGTACTCATGAGGATTCGTTTAGATTGTTTCATGCATACAGCTATGTGTTGCAACAAATTAAACCTAGGTACGGTTACTCATTTAGAAACTGACGCGGATAATCACTTCAAGTATTTCTTTATGGTGTTAGGACCCTGCATCAGAGGTTTTAATTCATTAATCCGATCGGTAGTTGCAGTGGACGGAATATTTTTGAAAGGTTCCTATCTTGGTACAATGTTTGTGGCCGTTTGTAAAGATGGAAACAATCATATTTATCCATTGGCTTGGGGAATTGCTGACTCAGAAAATGATACTTCTTGGGAGTGGTTTATGGTTAAACTGTGAGGAGTTATTGCAGATCATCAGAATCTTATTTTTATATCTGATTGACATGCTAGTATTGAGAGGGCTATACGGAGTGTGTTTCCTCATGCATATCATGGGTTCTGCATATATCATTTGAAATGAAATTTGATGACAAAATACAAGTTACCATCAGATAAGTCTAAAAAAAGGGTATACCTATCTACCTACTTCACTGCTGTCAAGGCTTATCGTGTCCATGATTTTCAATTCTAATTAAACAAGATGCAACAAATGAGACCTGACGTGATGAAGTATTTGGAGGAAGATGTTGGTACGGTGAGATGGACACGATCATCTGGTGCTTTCAGAAGGTATGACATTATGACTACTAATATCGCTGAGAGCATTAATGCAATTGCAAAAGAACCAAGAAAGCTTCCTGTGACTAATTTGGTAGAGTGGATGCAGAAGCTAATGCAATTGTGGTTTTACCATAGACGATTGGCATCACAAAATATGACCAATGTTTTAGCCTATTGATGAAACATAACGATAAGGTAAGTCGAATGACCATTTCTCCTGTTGATGATTTACGATTTATAGTTATGGATGGTGGAGTAAACTGGATTGTGGACATTGGCGAAAGAATATGTAGCTGTCGAAAGTTTGATTATCGGCAACTGCTTTATTCCCATGCACTCGCCGCATGCAGATACATCAGATTATCGCACGAGAGTCTTTGTTCAACTTATTACACATCTGAGACTTTATTCTGTGCCTATATCGAGCCAATACTTCCGGTTGGTCAAGTGTCAGATTGAATAGTCCCAAAGTATTTGAAAAATATGGACATTTAGCCTCCGATAGCACGTCGTCAATTAGGCAGACGTCGGATGAATCGGATTCTATCTCAATGAGAGAAACCATCAAAGAATATATATAGTCGTTGTAGACAACATGGACATAACTGACAAACGTGTCGAAACCCTGTACCTTTACAGAGTAGGTGATGTATATTTATTTATAAACATTTACCTTATTGATATTTAATTATGTATAATATAAGGCTAATATTTAAATATTTTTTTATTTCAGACGGATCTAAAAATAAGATAAAGAGCTATACTATGAGACTTAATTATGTATGAGAGTCGAGTTTCGTCACTTTTGTAATTCACTTATTTTGTAATGCACTTTTTTGTAATTCACTTAATTTGTAATTCACTTATTTTGTAATGCACTTATTTTGTAATGCACTTATTTTATAACGCACTTAATTTAATGCACTTGTCTTTAGTATTAATGTTAATAATTTTCACAAAAATTTTGATAGAATCTCTTCTATAATATGGACAATCTCAAACCTGTCATATTGAATAAACACACTTCTATCAAACTGCAAAATCACTTTCGCATACATACACCCAAATCAACGCCCACAAACAATTATACACCCAAATCAATATATATTGATTAAATCACACTTCTATCAAACTGCAAAAACACTTCCGCATACATACATCCAAAATAATATATCAATTATACATCCAAATCAATGCATGTAAATAAATATCTATACAGCTATAGTCCACAAATCAACGGCCATCTTCTATTTATAAAAGGTACCAATGTTAGGAAACGAGTCAAATAGCCGACCTAACATAAGATATTCAATATACATACAAGCAAAGACACCCCGCTCCCGACCTTTTGTTGCGGCATATTCTCTCGGATACGAGTCGCCAGCCAAGGGAACAAATTTGGGCTTTCTATGCCCCCCAAACTATAAAATCTACACCTTTGAAGGTACAAAGGCATTGCAACACACAGAGGCTCTATAAATTTCATGATGGACTCGTCTGAATGGCCGTTCATGCTGGAATCATAAAGAACGATTGCAAACTGGGCAAGGTCGAGTTGCGCTACAATCCAATGTTCTTGATTCATATTCAAAGGAATATATACCTACAAAAATAATTATGGTATTATTTTTAACTTAATGTTGTTACACACACAGTAAAAAATCATTATTATTCTTAAAAAATACCTTATTGACCGATGCCTACGGTTTAGCGCCAAGTAACTCGGTCTTTGTTCCGAGTGCATAAGCCAACAACATTTGAAGCCAGTCGTTGTTGTCTGGAGGATTGGCAGTAAAGGACATTTTTCACATTTGTCGAATGTACTCCTAAACACAAATAAAAGATACTCGTTAAAGTTGATAATAGTTAAAGTCAATAATATTATATGCACAATAAACGGGTAATATAATCACTTACGTAGAAATATGCATCTATAGTTGTACAATCCTGTAAGTACATGTCAGAAAATGTTCTTTGACGCAAATGCAAAACCTTCAAATATTCATTTATATGCTGCAAAACACACAGAATATGTATAAGTTTTGATATTATTAAACAAATCACAAAAAAAAAAAGTTAAAATAAATCCTCACTGAATCGTCAAGTCAATTTTGTAGTATCTCATTAAACCATGTATTGTTCGGATCGAGTCCGTGCAAATGAACCCGTTGTGTTGGATCATTATTTTGTATTCAATCCAGAAGCTCAGCATATTTACTCTTATCAATAGGAATCAGCTGCCCGTTTATGTCAACAGTAGATCCTACTTGCAATTCTACAAGTTTCTTCTTTGCGGGCTGTTTTAACAGATTGGTATATGGACTGACTTGGGCTGCTGCCTTCTTGCAAAGATGCCCATACCTACTTATGTTTTTACCCAATGGAGCAGGTATAATTTTTAAGCTTGTAGGGCTATCAGCAACATAAGTAAATGACTGATGTTGAGACTCGCTGGTAGGAGCAAATGTATGAAAGTCAGCAGCCATGAATTCGGCACCCTATAAAACCAAACAATACCGGTTAATATATTGACTTGTTAAACTTTGTATCCAATATATTTTAGATTTAAAACGTACCATACTTTGCCTTACATCCTCGGAGATATTGGCTGGTTTAAGCTGTTGCATCAAGAGAGATATCTGATGCAAGATATTTTCTTCAGTCTTATCAATCTTGGCTGAAAGCTCTGTATTACCCTTATAATTCCTGGTAAATATCCTTTTTTTAAGATCATCCATCTTCTTCTCCAGAATTTCATGCTGTGATGCTAACGTACCGGATTGAAACTATACATAAGTTATTATAATCAATTTTCACAAGCTAATACTAACCAGTAACAAAAGCATCAGATAATTCAAGGAAAAAAAATTAAATTATTATACCATTAATTCAGTCGTTGGCAGGGCTTGAAATTCGTCGAGATGCTGCAGATGATCGGTGAATTGGGTGTTCGGGATATCAACTGTCTCCAACTTAAGATTCCTTCCCCATTTTCCCGATGGAGTGCAAAAGTTTACCACCGCGTGATAGTCCGTAGTCTTCTCATATTTGCAAGGTACCAACTTCCTATGAACCTCCAAAACCTTTATAATATTTTAGATTTATTAATCATTATTAGAAAATATAACACAAATTATAACGAAGTTGTATATATATTTTGTTGAACATAAAAGCATACCCTAACACCATCGAAGATAACATCTACGACGTTTTCGTATAATGGGGTGCTTGTGCCAGACCAATTTAGAATACGAGGAAAATAATCTCCATTCCTACTAAAAAACAACTCCTCACACCTCGGGATTGCCTCGTAGATCCACACCTGAGATGATAATAAATTTAAATTATAATGCCAACAAAATATTTTTTTCTCTATCATAATATCATAATGAATCAAAAAGATATAATTACTTACCAAGAATGTGTGACAAAATGAGTATAAGTTGTATGATTCTATATCCCCAGTGCCTGTTTGTTTTACCTTCGTCAACTTTTTAATTGGAGTCGTGCATAAACTATTATAGAGTACAGTCCATGCAATCGTGCCCCAAGGATAGACATTAAACTCATCTAAATTATCTACCAGACGAAGTACAAAATATTGTATGATTCTATTCCGATTACATGGCATTATCAATTTATAAAATACATAAAATAGACACATTTTTACTGCATCTATATCATCATCAAATGTAACGTTGCCGAACCACTGATCCAAATTCTTGTAAGTCAACTGACTTCTACCCGAAAAATATTTATGACAAAGTCCATCACCTAACCCACTTACTACAGGATAATCTCACATCCTCAAACCAGTAATCAAATAAAAATCTTGATGAGAAAATCTAATACGTCTTTTACCTATATAGAACTATAATTCTTCATATAAATTTTTGGTATGCACACGTCTTAATAAAATCTCATGTGCTAAAATACCTGAGAATGGAATATTTGATACATCCAATAAACTACCAAAACATATGGTTCTAAATATTTCTACTTGCCTCGAAATCAATTTATTTTTTATATTTCGTATAACCTATAACTTCGAGTACGTATGTACGTTTGCTCGGTAGAAAAAAATTTCGACAATTACATATTCTTTCGTGACATTCTCATTCCTGAAAAAATTAAAAAATTATTAATATTAACAAAAAAAATAATCAACATAACATATAATCAAAATTTAATTTAATTATAACTAACAATCTAGACTATTTACATAATTATTAACCAAATTAAATTAAATAATTATAAATAAATATAAACAATATAAATTAATTACAAAAAACTTAAAAATAGAAAATTTTGGGGTAAGATGCGGCGGCGCGTGCGTCTACGCGCTACTGGGGGCGGCAAGTAGACGCACGCGCCAACTGCATTAGGCACACGGCGCTTGGCACGCCACCCCCAGCAGCGCGTAGACGACGCGCTGTCGCAATCTACACACATTTTTAACTTTCTACCGTCTAAATCTACATATTTTTACGTATTTTTAACTAATATAAATTATAATATTCAAAAATAAAAAAAATTAATTTATAAATACATACTAATTTTGTTCCACCACCATGAGAGAAAGAGAGAGGGAAGACCGCTTGAGAAGTAGAGTGCCGTGAGAAAGAGAGTTCGTGATGAAAATATGAAAAGGACATGAAAATTTATCGACAAAAAGAAATGAAGAAAAATAAGAATTATTTATTTTTTTATTTTATTTAATATAAAAAAGTAAAATAAAAAATAATATTATAATTAATTAATAATGTATAAGTTATTTTGACGCAATCAAAATAACTTATACATTTTAATAAACGGTCAAATAGACTAATTTTTCAAAAAAATTCGGCTGCAAGTTGAACCAATAAAAGAAGTCCATTAGCCTTAATAATAATTAAACCTTTTATTATAATAATTTGCGTTGTCAACTTAATATATGAATCCCACGTAGTCTCCATCTCATGAATAGTAATACTTTCTCATCTATTTTTTTTATTCTGCTACTCTCGTACAAAGCCACTTGTCCACTTAACCAAATGCAAAATAAAGCAATAAATATATATATAATTTAATAAATAATTAATTTTTAAATACGTGATAAAATTTTATAATATAATATAAATTATATAAAAAAATATAAAAATTAAAAATTTATTAAATAATAATATGTGATAATATTGTTAAATTAATAATAAGGTATGCTATCTATTAAATTATATATATTTATTTATTAAAAAAATAATTTGCTGCCATGAAGCCAATTAAAAGCTGCCACTTAAAAATTAAATAACTAAATTTCATTAATTTATAAATTTTCAAAACCATTTAGTAGTTGAGTCCCACGTGCGTTCTACTTCCCTGACCAATAATGTTAGCTCATCCAACTTTATAATTATTTTATTGGCTTAAATTGCCACTCCTTGAATTTGTGTGAAATTATTTTATTGTTTAATAAACCACTTGATACTTAATAAGCAACTTAAGGAATGTGTGGCTTATTATTTGATAAGTTTACAGCTACGTGTATTGTAGCGTAAGCATGGGCAAGGTACGTCTATTACAATATGTTATATGAATTTATTTAATTTTTTTAAATTTATAAAATTAATATTGAATTATTTATTTTATTTTATATTTAATATTTTTAATTATTTTATCACTAATTAAATTTATTAAAAAAAATTGTATTAAACCTTAAACAGAATGATGTGTAATCAATACGTAAAGTTTTAAGTTTCGTATAAATAAGAATATATTTACATGACTTATATAAATATTTAAATAACATGTTTTTAATAAATTTTACATTAATTTAATTATTATAAATAGATAATTAATTAAGTAAGATGTTTTTACTTGACCATTAAAAGAGGCTTGTAAATACATAAAATTTTTTAATTAAAAATTTATATTATTGAAACTCTAGACTTTTTAATATTATTGACTAGTAGTTATTTTTTTTACTTTATTTTAATTTTATTTTCTTTATTTATTATGTTTAAATTTTAATTTTTTGAATTATTAATTATTTGAATAAAAATAAAAAATTTAATTTTAATACTTAACAAATTTAATAATAACTTTTTATAAAAACAATACTCTATTTATCATTTTATTACTTATTGTAATAACGTATATTTGCATTCTAAAATTCACAACACAACAAAAAAATAAACGTTAAACTTCTTCTTCGATTCATTTTTGTGTTTTATTTGAATTGAATTAACAATCAAAGCCCTAAATTTCACACTAAATACTCATCCTTAGCCAAAAATATACTGACCTTGAAAGTTGGAGCTTTTTGGCTATGTAAAACTCCCAAAATATTCTCATCAAAAGCAAGTTCAGCCAATTGTGGAAATGATTTCTTGAATCATGAATTTGCCACAAATATATGTGCATGTAACAAAATACTGAGTCCAAATAAATGACCATTGCTTTTTCTTTTTTCTCTAATATAACAATTGGATGACTAATCTATTTTTATCGCTTAATTGTAAAAGTTTAGTATGTCTCGTCGAATATACCAAGATTTTCTCATTAAGTCTCCCCAATGTTTATCTTTTATTTAATATGAAAATTTTCTCATTACCCAGAGATTTCGCTAAACAAAAAACAAAAATTAACAATCTCCCATAAACTTATACCATGATTTTGAAACTCACAGTGTGGACATAATACATTAAGTACTGCAAAACTTATGGTGCATAGAGGTAGACTGAAGAAAGCTGATGAAAAATTGAATCTAGATGACTTCACCCGTCCCTCCATTGCTTAAGCCTAAATAAAATATGAAGGAGCCAAACTTCTCTATCCTCTAGGCAACTAAAACTAAAATTATCCCGAAGCAACGTCCCATTTTGTAAAAAGCATGCTTTTAGCGTATATCAGCATGCAATATTATTCAACTTATATGGTGTTTTATTTTTTAAGCTATAATTTGAGTTGAAAGACAGAAATTCACGTTGTTCATTCATAAACTGTTTGCCTAATTTTGAATTACACGATTTTGCAAGACAAGGAGATTAAACAAATTTTATTTGCTTCAGGACAAGGAAAAGGCACTCTCAAAATATATATGCCCTTACTTTGGTCATTATTGATCATTAATTACTAATAGATCATGATATATAACATACATAAGAAGGCAGTTAGAAAAAATAATAATCAGCTCAGCACATGATGCGAAACCATAATTAGATTATGAATAATGCCACACATGTTATGTTGTATTTTAAATTGTATTCTAAATAATTATGTGTTAAATAATTATTAAATAATAAAATTATGTAAATTTTAAAATTAATTATTACACTATTTCATATATAAAAAAGCAACTAAAAATAATAATAATTAGCACATCACACGATGTGAAATTAAAATTAAATTATGAATAATATTATATATTTTAAAATTGTATCTTAAATAATGATATATTAAATAATTATTAGATAATAAAATAGTATAAATTTTAAAATTATTTATTATATTATTTTATTACTCAATAATTATTATTTAAAATATAATTTAGAATATAACTTTGTGTAGCATTATTCTCTTACCCAATAACTTTGTGCAGTATTATTTATTAAATATAGGATAAGAATAAATCCGTATATGTCCTCATCCCTCCACCCCATATCGGCACCAAATCCAAAGAAAAGAAACATGACACTGATATTAATATTAATTATTTGAAGATGATCAAAAATTAATGTTAATGTTTTAAATTATTTTTTAAAATAATATATCAAGTAAATATAATAACGAAATAATATAAATTTTAAAATTATTTATTACATTTAATATTTATTTAACACATCACTTTTAAAATATAATTTAAAATAAAATTTGAAGATGCCTAACATTGTTGAATGATCAAATCAAACCAATAATTATTTTCATAGTTTGAACAGTATTTAAGAGCACTACATTACACTTAAACGAGCATTCTTCCAAGGCTTCAAGAATAGATCACGTTACTCTTCATTCTAATTCCTCGTAAAGTCCCAGTAAGCACTGGAATTGCTTCCTCATCCTCTTCAATTTTCATAGAACATGGATTGACCAAACTCAATGAAGCACATTTCCGATTGAATTGAGCATCATCTGCAACATATATTGCTATAGCTTAACTCCAGGGATCCAATATTTCCACTGACGTGGTGTTATATACCTTCTAGGCTTCTGCTTTTATATGTACAATAAACTTTTAGGAGCGATTTTGTTCTGCATTTGGTCCTCCAAGAAAGCAGCATAGGTTGACTTTTAAGGAAGAATCTCACATGCCCGTTTGCCTCTACATATATCATTTGTTTCAAGATTTTAAAATCACTCCGCAACTTCTCCGAATTTTACATATTCTTGTTACTCAATATAGTACCCGATTCATTAATGAATCCTTCAAAGTGTTAAGCTAATTTTATCCTAAAATTATAATCTCAAATAATGTGACATGTGTTGTGATATTCATCTCAAGTATTTTCATGCTAACGTTATAAATGGATGAATGATTGATTGTAATCTCTGGTCTAAATTAGACGCCACAAAGAGGATGAAAGTTTTCGTTTTAGAAATCTTAGTTACGGCAGTACATGTCATACTAGTTAGACTAATACTCATCTCTGATAATCGTTATTACTTTTGTTGTATTCACAAATTACAACAATCAAAATAATGATAGATCCATCCCCGGCAGCTTTAGCACTTGCTGTCGTTGTCACGATTCCTTCATTATTCAAAACCTTTGGCGACTCTTCCTTATTATTAACCACAATTAATCTCCACTCTTTTCCTTGTCTTGTTCTTAAGTTTCTTTGACACTTTCTGCTGCAAATTTATCCTTCCCTTTCCACAAATTAAAATTGAAAAAGAAACAAAATATGGATTATATATTGGATAATAACACTTACGTTCTTAAATTTTTAAGTTTTCTCAAATAAAGCATAAATTTTCAATTTATATCAATAGGTCCTTAAGCCTTCTGTTGAAATTATCAAAGTATCATTGCAATTTCTAATTTTGACAATAGTAAGTTTGTAAAAATACTAAAGAGCATCCCAATTACTTCATGGGGTTAGGAATCTATTTATATATGATGAGCTTATTGGACCAATCGGCCCATGTTTAATAAAGAATGTGAAGAATTGGGCTAAAAAAACAGAACTTAAGATACCCTATTTCAACTTTAAGATTTGGATCAACTTCGGATACCCGAGTCCATTATTTATGAGCTCCATAAATAGGTTATCAACATTATTAAAAAAAAAGAACGAATTAAATTATGAATTTTATTTCAAATTGATAAATGTAACACTAACGTATAAGTGAACTATTCATTTATTGATTCCTCTAACATCAAATAAGGATTAAATTAACAATAATCAAATATCAATGTTGTCGAGCAATAGTCACTTGATAATCGAGTATTATTCAAAAAAACTTAAAGTTGGGTGTCTTATTAATTAAGTTGGCACAATTGATGGCAATAAATTACGCTATTAAAAATAGTGTTTTTCTCGCACATATATGATTATATATTAGTGACTTCTTGCACTAATTAATGGTGACATGCACTATCTAATAGTAATGTACATTACTTGACAATTGCTTGGTTTCTCTAATATCTCACACTACTTGATAGTTTAAAAGGCTAATTCTTTCATATTTAATATAGTTAGTAGTGCAAAAAATTAGTCCTTAAATATTCCTGATCAATCAGTCCATTGCTATTTGCTCTGTTTTGCTCACGTAAACACACTTGCATCAGATCCTTTTTATTTGAATAGTTTTAACAAACTCGCCTATAATTATAGTACCGAGTGGTCAATCCAATGATAAGGAGACGCGCCCATTCATAGAAATGTTCTCTTTCACTCCATATTCATAATGAAATAACCTTCAAAAATCAAAACTCTCTTCATTCAATGTTCTAGTAATTAACTGTTCGCTTGCTTAAAAATATTTGTTCGAAAACCTGAACTTAATTATTTCTCAATTCAATTCTTTTTATTTCACTTACTTGAGCGTGAAAGTTTGCAAGTGGACAAAATGCTTTGATCTTTGAAAGTGAAAGGAAGATTATCTGAAAGTCTTTTATTGAAGTACCAACACAAGGCACTTCAGTTATACTGCACAAATGAAATATAATGATAGATGCAGCATCGACCTGGAAGTCAACCAATCATTTATTAATTCTTCAAACGGCGGGATAGGGACGGAGATCAATTCAATAATAATCAAGGATCAATGTTGTCAATCAGTAATCATTAGATAATCAAGCATGATCAGGAAAAAGCTAAAAGCTTGCCATCCTTATTAAGATGCTGAATGATCAGGATATGTATTCAGTCAACTCACCATATAATTTATATAGTAAACTTTTGCATAATATACATAACCCCAACTGTATCAAGACTGGAATGCAGATTCGCACTATTAAAAGATTTATTTTTAATATTAAAATTGAGTCTTTCATTTAATAATTTAAATTTTCAAGTTGAGTAATTAATTATATGATATCAAAATTAAAATTTATCATATACATATAAATTCTTCTTCTCCAAGTCACATATTTTGAAAACTTAAACTGTTGAATCTTGGTTAATTTTATCGTAAGCAATTTGATGCCGTGATCATCATTAATCAGGCTACATGCTACCAAAGGTTGTGACCATTGTCCTCTATGCATATGAAGGAAATGTTTTAAAGCTGATAATGATTTTGTTTTTGTTTAAGTTTTTTGTCACCAAAAGTTGATGATGATTATTGGTGACTGATAAATCATAATATGTCAGACGTATAAATAAAGAAGCTAAACAAGAAAAAGTTATAACCCAGCACATTGATCCACCAGAATTACATTATTGCAAACCTTATCAATGACCCAATAACATTTGGTTCATCACTACAGATTAAAATAGATCCCTCAACCCCATCTTATTGGAGTTGATTCCATCAAGGCACACAAAAAAGAAACAGATCAATGACATTATTCAAAGATGATCAAATCAAACCAATCAATGAGAACTTTGACACAATTAACGGTAGTGTAATTATTTTACACTTGTAACGAGCAGTCTTAATCTCTTCGGAGACTACTAGCCTTCAAGAATTGACCACATTACACTTTTTCCTGATCTCTCCTGAAGTTCCTGTGAGAACTCCGATTGATCCCATGCTCTCCATGGATTGAGCAAACTCAGTGAAGAACTTGTCCTGGTCCAGCAACTCATCGACAATATTGCTAGACCCCTTGTCAGTCAAAAGGGCAGCATCAGATTGGAATAGTCCTTCGTTTTGCTTCAGGATTTGGAAGTAATTGTTATCAAAAGAAAGAGGGCTCCCGGGGTCCATTGGTACTATAGTTGTATTATCTGCTAGGCTTCTGCATTTGGTTCTCAAGAAAGCAGCGTACGTTGAATTTAAAGAAGGATCTGCATCTCCTTTTCCTGTGAAATTGTAAAGCCTGTTGCTGAAGAAATTGCAGTGACCAACTCCAATAGTATGCCCCCCTGCTCATGGCCAATTAGTTCCTCAAATTAAAATATGGACACGAAATAATGTAATCAGAGGCTACCCGATACTTATTTAAGACCATCATTTTGGCCGAGGAAACCCAGTATCGGCCTATGTCGTAATAAATCCAGGATCCACCCAAAATTTCTTTGGGTTTTATTTATTACACAGGATTAGGATTTTTTTTTTTCCTAAGCTGACTCAGACTTTTGAGAATTTCTTATAGTTGTAGATTATTATTCATATATGATCAAAATCTATTTGTTTGTTATGTTTTATTTTACTAATAATCAATCTCCAGTAATATTTGTTGAAATAAAAACTTAGACATAATTGTTTGGACATAATCAATCTCCAACTTTATTTTACTAGTAATCAAACTTTAGAAACTTCATAGGACATTATTATTGTTGTTGTTGTTTTATGATTATTACATTGACTATAAATTAAATTTTTTTGCACCTGATATGAGCAAGGTAGAATCTTAAGGCCTTTTGCTACTGATTCAAGAAATTTTAGCAATTAAATTAATTAATAGTGACAAAATTTTAATCTCTTCCGGACTCAATCTTTCGTTATAAATAATAAATCCACCGCGTTGAGAACCAAATTATGACCGTTAATTTTTAAACCATTTCGATATTCATTCTTTTTTAATATATAATTGATCAACAGAGACCATCTATGATTACCTGACAGAACAACTAGATCATGAACAGTAAGTCCTTTGCTGGCAAAAGATTGTTTGAGGGTGGTGAAGTTGAAGAAGGGTGAAGGGATATTGGCAAGTGCCTCAGATGCACGTGATATTGTTCCGTCTCTTCTGCCTGTTAGCACTTCCCACATTGGCTTCTTAAACTGCATGCAGTGTTTTTATTTGTAAATAAGAAAACTGAAGTGTTAAAAACAGTTTCAGAATATCAACTAATTCAAATGTGCAAGCGCATGTTCTTTAATTACTTGGAAGGAAACAGAATCTCGAGCAGCTAGGGCTAAAATATCTGCACAAGAGACAACTCCAGGGCATTTCTCCTCAAGCGCGGTTTTGACTTGCTCAATAACTTCAAATCCTCCCAATGATAGGTTTGGAACTGCATCCTTCTCGGCTGTATTGCTTGAAGTAGAGTCTATCAATACTGAGGCATCGCAACCCTGAGGTACAATTATTATAAGCTAGTCACATAACAATCTTATTCCATCAAATAATTAATGACTATGCATATTTACTTTTATAGTTTTGAAAAGAAATGTGGATATATTTCTTCTGTAAGGATAGACTAAGCTTGTGATTGACAGTCCATAAATTAATAAAATAATATCTTATACATACATTATATATTGATAATATATTGTGTTTCAAAAGATTTTTTTTCAAACTCGACTAAAATTAAATTAGACTAGAGGGTGTTAATTAGTTCAATTGATAAATTTTTTTTTTTTTTTTTTTGAGTGGTACAAAAATTTGGAATTTAAAGTATACTCACATTAAATTAAAGAAGGAATTTAGTTTATATTTTATATAATGAAAGCAAAAATAAATAAAAAGTAGAAACGGATGCACTGAGAAAACGATATTACATATTTTACCATACCACTTTTTATGAGGTGGTAAGGCTAGTACTAATGTGTACATTATATCTATATAGTATATGTGGACATGCAAGAAGTCGAAGAGAGGGAATATTATATATATATATATATATATGTATACTTGGGATGAATAATCAATGGAGAAATTAAATGAACTACAATTACCCTGACAAAGCAATCGTGGAAATGCATTCTAAGGAATTTTGCTGGCAAAGTTGAATTGCTTGCAACATTTTTCCAGGTGATGTTTTGCACAACAGCCTCGGCCTGAGGGCAAGTTTCCTTATAAAATTTTTTCCTCAAATCCCCTCCATTGCAAACTCCTAAGAGTACTGCTACCACCGAGATCGAGAAGACAATTAAGCTAGCCTTCATCTCTCCCACCTCTCTCTCTCTCTCTCTCTCTCTCTCTTTTGCTGTATGTGCTAAAATGTGCTGTGCTAAACTGCTAAAACATTGCACCCCTTATATACAGGACTGCTGAGTTTCCTTTCCCCATAAACAATCCATTAAATTGTTGCTTGGAAACAGGTAAGAAAAACTTTTAAAACATCTCAGATTGTTCAGACAAGGAAGTTTCATTTGACTTGTGCTGCTTCTAGGTATTTTATTTTTTGGTGTTGGTTACTTGACCTCAATATAACGAATTAATTAAGTATGATAAGCAGCGATGTTAACTGGGTTAGGCTTTTGATTTATTCGTAGTGTCTCATCTAGGGAAGAGGCACGACATGTAACACTGTAATTCACTTTAATATTTGCTGACCCATTTCATTCATTTCTATTTAAACCCACCATTAGTTTTGGCATCAAATCACCTATATGTTTATAAGACGGTGCAAGTTATTATAATTTCAGTCCACGGCCTGAATTGCAACAGAAATTAAACAAATGGAAACAAGCTTTGTTTTGCGAAGGACGGAGTCTAAGCACTCTTTTTCTTATTCTTAAATTTATGACAATATAAATTGCTTTTTGAAAAGAAAGAAATAAAAATGGTTGGTGTTAGTTTGCTAGCACAAATCACTCCTACCAAATTATGTTGAAAGATCAGAGGAAAACAAAAAGAAGTTAAATTAAATGCAGGCCGCCTGCACAATATGTGGTATCATGAATCATACACATAACTTAATTTGAACCACCAGAGCTTCTATGAATTAATTATTAAGCTTTGATACAAAGTTAATTTATAGACCAGTCAAAGTTTATTTTTTTAAAAGTTAATTACCTGTATGATACACGCTCTGATAAAAATTGATTCCTTTCATATGCCATTTATAATTTTGGAATTGAAGCAATTTAGGAAAAGATCTCCTCCCTGAAATGCATTCTTTAGTATGATTTGGAGATGGGATTTGTTATGTAGGTTTATTATTGACAAATTATTTTGTTTTAGTAATAAAAATTGTAACACCCTAGTTTAAAGGGAAATGACAGTTAAGTTCTTGTATGGACGTTTATGGACGTTTTTATTATCATTTTTAATAATATTTTCTTAATATTTCTCTAATATTTTAAAATTATCAATTACATCATTTATGGACGTTTTTATTATCATTTTTATCCTAAAATATATTTTTTATTATTATTTTTATTCCTGAACACAACTATTTTTGTTAGAGATGGCAATTCGTGTAAACGAATCATATTCTTATCATATCAACATAAGGTATTAACGAATTTTTATTACATTTATATACGATTCATTTACTAAACGAATCAGACACTCATACATAGATTTGATTCGTTTAATATTTGAATTATACGACACGATTAAACAAATTTAAATAAATAAATAAAATTTAATTTGTTTATATAATTATACACAATTTGATTCATTTAAACGAATAATAACATCTAATTTGATTCATTTATACGAAATATTTTATTCACTTATTATATGTGACTTGAAAGAATAAACACAAGAATAAACATGAATAAAATTCGTTTATTAAACGTGATTTAAATGAATTAGTGAATCATAGACCTCAAATACGAATTCGACATGATTAATAAATGAGAAATACGAATTCAACCTGTTTATTAATCTTATCAATTTTCTCTACCCATATTTGCTTAAAAACGTATCAAATTCGTGTCAAATAATCGTATCGTAGCCCTTTTTGTTCTTAAAAGACTCAATTAATAATTTTAAAAATATCATAAGTAATTTAATAAAAATATAAGGATTAAAGTGACAATTTTTTCCTAGTTTAATGTATATTATTCGTTTTAAATGCAAAATTTTTAAATTTTACAGCCTAAATATATCTATATTTTTAAGAACTCACGGACGAGGTATTTAAACTAACCAAACTCTTTTGTACTATATAATATGAGATTTGGTGACTCACTCCAATTCAATACTTTCCAAGGGATAATGTTGAATATTTGAAGAAGGCATGCGAGGTCAAAAAAGAACCTAACAGAAATAGCTTCCTGAATTAATATTCACGGACCACGGTTGCTTAAACTGAAAATCATTCTCAACTGCTCAAGTAAAATGTAATTAATATTGGTAAAATGGACAGCCTATCTAGTTTGATGACTAGGGATGGGATTATTATAACATCCATTGATCTTTACGTCTAAGCCAAGTATGATTTTACCACGTGACATTTTGCAATGTGATCTTAGTTACAATATTTATCCAACCATAAGGTTTCAATCTCATTCTCTACCAATTGCATTCCATTTGGCACATTGATGGCTAAATACCATTGTTCTTGAAGTTCACTTTGACTTTAAAAAGGGAACCTCCTTCGAAGCTTAATTGTTGGTTCCTAAAGGTCAATTAACATTCCAAGTGCAAGTAGCATTTATTTTAGTGAAATCAAACACAGAGTTGTTCGTCCAATCTATCCAATTAAACCATCTTTCATTAGATTAGGTATATGCTCAATCAAGCTGTAGCTACCCCGTGATTATGGTTCACAATTTAAACTATAATATTGTATATAAGTTTAAGACATATGTCAAAAGTAGATGATGCTGGCTTATCTTGATCGATTACTTAACTATATATATGTTTTAAAATCTTATTTGAAACTTTATTAATCAGCAAAGATTCTTTCTGATGCTGATTCTTTAATATATGCCACATGCAATTGGGTGACCTTTAGCATAGTTAATTACTCAATAGATATTAATCATTGGTGTATTTATTACTCACTCTTATCATCTCCATTTACCGTCAGGTAATGGATCTATATATCCACAGTTGATCAACCAGCTTAATTATAAACTACTGCATGCTGGTTGCTGACTGTTGTAATTTCATCATTAGTTACTTTGCTTTCCCGTGTAATTAATCATTTATGGCGATACATACATACATCATATTATTATACCCACTAAACTAGGAGTAGCCTTGATTAATTTCCATGGAAACACAAAATGTCAAAGTTATTGGACACATCAGTCTCTTGCTTAACTGTGCCGTTACAACTACCTTATAAAATATGCACCGAAGGTTGAGATTCTCATGGATATTTGAACCCTCAACTTGATATATTCTCTGTTCACAATTATGAGTTCACACCCGCGCTCTAATCATGAAAGTTAGTAGAAATTAAATTAAAAATATTATTGGTTTATTGGGTTAAGGATCTAATTAGTTCTTGTTTTCTAGCAATTAAATAGCACTAGATTCCTTATGGCAAGTTTAAGATTAAGATGACAAAGATGTACAGAATTGTGCAGACTAAAAAACCCTATACATAACATGATAATTCAAACTAAGAAGACGTGGATGACAATTAGTTCAAACACGATATTCCCAAAAGTCAATATGTGCTTAATTAATATAACATTATATTAACTTTGTGATAAATAATTTCACTCAAATGTACATATCTTTAGTATGTACGTAGAAACGCGTTTGTTACACAGAAGAGGGAATCCATAACATCGTCACAAAGCATTCCTAAATAAAATCACTAGATTCCATTAATATTTCTTCTATAATATTTTATCAGTAAAACTTTGTGTATGATCATCAGGCTGCTACACTTGGGCATAATATTTGCCATAACATATATTCCTTATATTCTTTAATACCTATTTCATTTATATAAATGACCTTATTTCATTTCCCTGATGTATCAGTTCAATTGAATGACTTCATCATTTTTTTCTTATAGAAAGAGAAAGTTAAGATGTTTGTTTGTTCAAACATTTTAGTGGCTTGATGTTCGTTGTGAGAAAAGCCACTAACTTTTGAGATGCCTAAAAATATGTAATTGTTAAATTTTTAGACTTTAAAATTTTTATGGAAAGAGATGTGACATCTCAAATTCATGATTTTTATTTAATAATCAATTATTTAAAGAATAAGGGTATCGTTCTCCCAAAGTCTTTTATGTTTGGTTGCTTAATTGAAAATTTATCAAATTCTTAAAAAGTTTACAAGAAAAGCAACAAGCACAACAGGAAATATTTAAAGTTAGAAGATTTCGTTTTTCATATTAAAATTGAAGAATTACTAATGAGAGAACAATGAGAATGCCAAAGAAATCATTTCTAATGACAATTTGGTTGGGAATGATACTAATCCTAGTGAAAAGTATTAAAAGTACACAAACAAACCTTAATTTAAGAATTCAAAGCCCTCATTTAAGAAGAAAAGTAATTATTTTATTTATGACAAGAGTAGTCATTTTGCTTATTAATGTAAGTACAGAAAAAGAGATAAGAATGAATACAATAAACTTTTATAGCCAATTTGATAGAATGAGATAATGTGATTGCCACTGTTATGATTTTTCAAGTGAATATGGTTGCCAATGATAACAAAGAGTGGGTCATAAATTTTGAAATCATAATGCATATATGTGGTGACGGAAATATTTTCAATGACTATGTTCAATAAGAGAATGAGAAGGACGGCTTTATCTTGGTGATCCTCATTCTACCTCTGTGATGGAAAAATGGAAGATTCTTCTCAATTTGACTTCTGAAAAAACTCTTATATTGAACAATATATTGCATGTTCCTAACATTATATACAATCTCAAATCTGTATTATGCTTGGTAAAGCAAATGTAAATGTCTTATTTGAAGGGGAGATAAATTTGTAATGACTAAAAGTGGAACATTCATTGGTAAAGGATATTGTTTCAATGATTTGTTCAAATTAAATTTAACTGATTCAAAGTTTAATAAAAGTACTTCTTCAGTTTAAATTGTTGAGTCATTTGATACTTAGCATGATCCACTAGGTCACTTGAATTATTTTTATTTAAAAAAAATAAAATGAGTTGTTTTATTTCTTAATGTAAACTTAGATAATGTTCATAAGTGTGATGTATGTATAGAAGGAAAAATCTACAAAGAAAAGTTATAAACCAATTACTTTTATAAATAAATAAAAAGCAAGTTAGTTTAATTTACAATGACCTTGATGATCTATAGGATAACATGACTAAAGGAGGAAAATGGTTTTACATAACCTTTATAGATGATTTCTCAAGATATACCAAAATAATCTATTGAGAAATAAAGATGAGTCATTTAATAAGTTCTTAAGTTACAAACAAGAAGTTAAAAATCAACTTGGTAAGAAAATTAAAAGATTAAGAATTGATCGAAGAGGAGAATATGTGTTTAACTTGTTTAATTCATATTATGATATAAATGGAATTATTCATAAAGTTACATCTCCATATTCTCCAGAATCAAATGGAGTAGCTAAAATAAAAAATAGAACTTTGAAAGACATGATTAATTGCATGTTAATAAATTATTGGGCTCCTATAAACTTATGGAAGGAAGCAATTCTAACTGCTTATCATATACAAAATAGAATTTCATATAAGAAAATTAAAATTATACCTTATGAATTATGAAAAGGTTATAAGCCTAACCTATCATACCCCAAATTTTGTGGTTATCTTGCTAAAGTCTTCATTCTGAATTCTAAAAGAAAATGAATAGGACCTAAGACTATTGATTGTATATTTGTAAGATATGTTCAGAATAGTGTTGCATATAGATTCTTGGTATTAGAAGATCATATTGATTTATTTGATGCAAACAATATACCATAATCTAAAAATGTAAAATTCTTTGAGACTATTTTTCTTTACAAAACAAAAACAAAAATAATATTAACTCATTTGAATGAAGATCCTCTGGAAAAGTCTAGTAATAAACTTAGAAGAAGTAAAAGAATGAGAAAAGTCACAAATTTTAGTGATAATTTCTATGTCTTTTTTATAGTGGAAACTTATAGAGAGGTAATGACCTCTCATGATACTCCTTTATGAAAAGAGGCAATAGATGATGAGATTAATTCCATCATGAGTAATCATGTATGGCAATTAGTTAATTTACCCCCTGGAACTAAACCTATTGGTTGTAAATGGATCTTCAAAAGGAAGTTAAAGGCTGATGGTTTATTGAAAAATATAAGATAAGGTTAATTGCCAAAAGGTTCACACAAGAGAAAGATTTAGATTACTTTGATACTTATACCCCTGTAACCAGAATTACATTCATAAGAATTTTGATTGCATTGGTTGTAATTCATAATTTGTATATATATCAAATGGATGTTAAAACTGATTTTCTAAATTGTGATTTAGAATATAGATTTATATAGAATAACTTGAAGGTTGTATAAGAGCTAGTATAGAGCACAAAGTATGTAAGCTTGTGAAATCTATATGGTTTGAAAAAAAAAATACCAAAACAATAGCATAAAATATTTAACGATAATCTTGTATTAAATGATTTTATAATTAATGAATCGATAAGTGTATGTATTTCAAAACCTTTGATACTAACAATTATGTCATCATATATCTCTATATAGATGACATATTTATATTTAGTCCTAGTAAGGATGTGACAAATAAGACTAACAGATTTCTGTCAACTAAGTTTAATATGAAAGATATGGGAGACCAAACATAATTCTTGAGATTATGATAATGAGAACATGTAATGGTCTCTCTTTATCCCAAGAATAAAAAGTGGACAAATTCCTGAAAAGGTTTGGATACTTGTCATCCAAACTGGTAGTTATACCTTATGATGCAAATACCAAACTATCTAAAAATACTAATCATAATGACAATTAGATCTATTTATGTATAAATAATTAGTTGTCTCGTGTACTTAATGAATAATACTAGGTTTGATATAGCATATACTGTAGGGAGATTAAGTAAATATACTCAAAATTTAGGTAAAGAGTATTAATGTGCTTGAGATAAACTTGCAAAGTACTTAATAGACACTAAGAAATATGACCTCACATATAGTAGATCACAACTTATAATAGAAGGTTATTGTGATGCAAATTGAATTTTAGAATCGAATGAAATCAAGTCTACTAATAGATATGTATTTATCTTGAGTGAAGGTGTTGTATATTAAAAATTCACTAAACACATATGAATAACTAGATTTACTATAGAGCCTGAATTAAGAACTTTGAAGAAAACTTATTCTAAAGCTGAGTGGTTAAGAACCTTATAAGTGGTATTCTCATCTACTCTCACCCCTTTACATCAATTTTAATCTATTGTAATTGTCTAGTTGTAATAGTAAGAGCTAAAAGTAAGATTTATAATGAAAAAAGTAGATATATACGTCTAAGACATGACATAATTAAGCAGCTACTAGAATCTGGAGTAGTGACCCTAAATTTTGTGATGTTAGAGATGAATTTGGTCGATCTTCTGACTAAACTATTAAAAATGAGATTAGTGAAAAATACGTTGAGGGGTATGGAACTTCTATCTATAGCATTAGATAAAAGTGATAGTAACCCTACCTATATAATTAGATATTCATATAATAGGTTTATAAAGATAAAAATAAATCACTTGTTATCTTGTTGTACTGCTGATAATATATTGTGAGTCCCTCTCTATGGTGAGATAGTACAACTATAGTAAAAAATAATGAGTTTTATACCCTTAATGAACTCTATAGTCTATTATTGCATGACGGTGTTTTATCCTACAAAATACATTTGATGAAATCTCATCTATATGAGTATGAAATTAGGTCAGTTCCTATGAGAGTTAGGTAGGTATCTCTAAAGCAATCATGAAACCAATAAGGCTCTGGCTATAAAATGCCAAACTACTAGACATTAACAAATTGCTAAAGAGTTTAGTGTGAACATTTAATCCTTTATTTTACAACAAAGAAATAACAGTTCATAAAAATTTAGTTTCACCTAGTTCTTATAAAATATGATTACTTATTCAATGATTGATTAATAGCTTAAAAGAGCACTAATTTATATACATTAAATTCTACTTTAATTTGGAGTTTATTTGCTCTTTTTTTAAAAAAAAAAATATATAAGAGAGTGTTGGATATTACAATCATATTTTAAATAGATAAATATATTTAAAGTCATAAAGTAGATGAATAGAATCAAGGAAAGAGAAGGGAAAACCAAGTTGTTGAAAAACAGCTTAGGCGTCGTAGCGCTCAATTAAGAACCTTGAGCACTACGGTGCCAGATGGTGAATGCCATGGTGCTCAATCGTGTTTTTCATAATTGACTTGACAAGTCTGAGCACCGCAGCACCAATTCTAGGTGTCGCACCAATAATTGCTAGAGTTATGACATTTGAGAAAAGTCACCAAAATTTTCAACCATTGTGGTATTTTGAAAAGGTTTTGTGTCTCCCCTAAAAGATATCTCATTTCTATATATTGCAAGCACATCTCAATTGAAAGGTATGTAATCTCCTTCTCTTTGATTCTCTTACTCTCTACTAATTTTTTATACTTTATTTTAAAATATTGCTTGTGGTCAAGTAATTGTATTTGTGTGCAACTTTGTAATTACATTGTTATTGAATCTTAGAAATTATTCTACTATTCAAGCCTTTTTTCCATCTTAATTAAGATTATTGTGAGGGTAGAAATAATTTTAAGAACAATGCATTTACACGCCTTAATAAAAAAATATTGTATCATTTATATCTACTTATCTAACAAATATGTAAAAAATAATAATAATAATAATAATAATAAGCAAAGTCAAAATTTGCCACATTAAGTATTATTGTCTAAATCTCTTGTAACGCATCTCATAATAATGTTTTAAATTCCTTTGCTTTTTTTTTCTAATGATATTTTTTTGTGTTAATCAACCCTTTTATTAAGACTAAAAACTTCTTTTCAAATAATTGTTGTTATATGCTCCCCCACTGTCACCGCTTAAGCTGATACTAAAATATGAGAAATACCAAACTGTTTTAAAGTGATATTCGACAACTAAAGTTCTCTGGTTTCTATTCGTGAAAGTTTCTTCTAGCAATTGAGACATGTTCAAGGTATGTGGCCTTTTATTTATTTATTTTAGCTCTTTGTTTTGCAAGACACAAAGTCAATTTTTTCATTAACAAGGTAAATTTGATAAACAAATGTGAGAGCTTGAACAAATAGTTTTCAGAGTGTTTTTTTAAAGCTAGCCCGACCCTCAAGGTGTGCCTATTTTTGAATTACACGACTTTGCACGTCGTTAATGTCCCTGTCTTGTTTCCTTTTATTATCTCCAATTAACTTTCCTTCTGATCGTACCTGCTACTTAATTTTATAACAAGCTTAAATGGTTGGATCTGCGTTAATTTAATTTACTGAAAGCAATTTGATGCCGCGACCATATTTATCAGGCTAAATGCTACCAAACGCTGTGATCATTGACCTCTATATGCTTATCACGAAAATACAATGATTGTTAGTGACTGATAAATCATTATATATCAGATATGGCAAACAAAATAAGAACAAGAAAATAAATTAGCTCAATACATTAAGGCCACCTGAATTAAGTTATTGCAAACTTTTCCAGTGACTCGTTAACACTTGGTTCATTATTTGATAAAAGATTAAAATGGATGACTTGATGCCATCAAGGCACATTAAAAGAAACAGACCCATGACATTATTCAAAGATGATCAAATCAAACAGAATTTAACGGTAGTGTAATTATTTTACACTAATAATGAGCAGTCTTCCTCATCTCTTCGGACTTCGGAGACTAGCAGGCTTCAACAATTGACCACATTACACTTCTTCCTGATCTCTCCTGAAGTTCCTGTGAGCACTCCAATTGCTCCCATCCTCTCCATGGATTGAGCAAACTCAGTGAAAAACTTGTCCTGGTCCAGCAACTCGTCAACAATATAGCTAGATCCCTTGTCAGTCAAAAGGGCGGCGTCAGACTGGAAAAGTCCGTCGTTTTGCTTCAGGATTTTGAAGTAATTGTTATCAAAAGATAGAGGGCTCCCGGGGTCCATTGGCACTATAGTTGTATCTACTAGGTTTCTGCATTTGGTTCTCAAGAAAGCAGCGTAGGTTGGATTTAAGGAGGGATCCGCATCTCCTTTTCCTGTGAAATTGTAAAGCCTGTTGCTGAAGAAATTGCAGTGACCAACTCCAATGGTATGTCCCCCTGTTCATGGTCAATTAATTCCTCAAATTAACATGGACGTAACAAATAACTTGCCGGACAATTATTGAAAATGCCCTTTTTGGATCAGAAAGCCAATCTCGGCTCATATATCTAAAATTTCTTGAAGTTCAAGATTTATTAGGTCTGCACTGATGCTTCTACTGTGTTTTAAAAGTATAGCTACTAAAATGTTTGGTAAACAATTTTCACTCTACGTTTAAGTGTTTGTTAAAAGTTTCCTTCTTTCATTTCATTTCTTTTGGTTTAATTATTATATAAATTTTAAATAATTGTTTTTTGGTGATTTAAGTATATTCAGTCTTTTACGAACTTCTTGATATATGTATATTATTATTCAGAAATGGTCAAGATTTCTTTCTTGATTATATTTTCTTTAATACAAGAAATCAATTAACAACTTGTATTTGTTAAAATAAAAACCAAAATCAAGTAATTACTTAACAAAGAAGTGCTTTTACAAAGCCAAAACCAAGTCAAATTTAATTATAATAGCTAATAAATCCACTGCATTGAGATCAAAGTTGACCGCAAACATTAATCCATTTTCTTTGTATTCCATGTTTAAAATTAAATGGAATTGATTTATATTTTTACTAAATATTTTTAAAAATAAATTAAAAAAAGAATTGCCACTAAAGCCAAAAATTGCAACTGGCTGGTCACAGCCATTTTTTGGCGACACTTTGATGATAAAAATTATTAATTTTTATATCATTGAATTCTATTTTTTTTAATCTACATAATAGTGTGATCATTTTAGGCCCAAAAAAATCATTATATGGCAAAAAAGATCGGGAGGGGTCATGACTACCACCGCTCACCGTCAAACGATCACCAGCCCAACCTATGGATAGATCGATAGCCTACCTGTCTATAGGAAGAGGTGGTGAAACTCACCACCGCTTCATTTGGCGGTAAGTGGCAATAGTCGTGCCGCCCCCCCCCCAATCTTTGACCGTCTTCTGCCTTTATTTTTTGCAAAAAATTACCCCGCCATTATATAGATTATAAAAAATGAAGTCCAATTATATAAAATTTAGTCTTTATTATTTATTTTATTTTAAAAAATATTTATAAAAGATATAAATTAATTACATGATAATACTTGTTATTTATAACTAATCATATTATAATACGTGTCCTTTTATTAAAAATATATTTATTAATTTACTTTTTAAAATATTTACTTTTAAAATATATATTTATTAAAAATATAAATCAATTATAAGATTATATGTGTCATTTGTAACCATTATATTATGATACGTGTCTTTTATTAAAATTATATTTTACTGTTAAAAATATTTATTCCTTCAAAAAATTATATATTTATTAAAAATATGAACTAATTGCATAATGACACATGTCATCATTAATTTATCATATTATAACACGTGCTATGTTATTATATTTTTTAAATTATATTTTATTTTTATTTTTATTTTATTTTTATTTTTATTTTATTTTTATTTTTATTTTATTTTATTCATTATGTAATTAATGAATTTACCTTTTTATTTTTCAAATTGACATTTTAGTAGTTTTAATGAGAAAGATTAAAAGTATTATTTTACCCTCGATCAGTAATAATTGAACAGAATTTTTCTAATTACATGGACTAGCGTGGATAAATTAGAGAGGATTAAGTTAGTATATATCAATAAAATTAGGAATGAAAATGATATTTTCCCTAATTAAACATTTATAATTACCTGATAGAACGACTAGGTCAAGAACAGTGAGGCCTTTGCTGGCAAAAGATTGTTCGAGGGTGGCGAAGTCGAAGAAGGGTGAAGGAATGTTAGCAAGTGCCTCAGTTACATTTGAAATTGTTCCATCTCTTCTGCCTGTAAGCACTTTCCACATTGGCTTCTTAAACTGCATGCAGTTTTTCATAGATACCGCAATCATTTAAAGAACAAAGTTTAAGTATACAAAATAATAACGTTCCTTTTACTCATTCAATTTTCGAAGGGACACAAACCGGTTGTGTAATCAAATTTTTGCTGAAGTAATATTTAATATACGTAGAACTTACTTGGAAGGAAACGGAATCTCTAGCAGCTAAAGCTACAATGTCAGCACAAGAGACAACTCCAGGGCATTTCTTCTCAAGCTCGGTTTTGACTTGCTCAACAACATCAAATCCTCCCAGGGATAGGTTTGGAGCTGCATCCTTTTCAGCTGAGTTGTTTGGCGTAGAGTCTATCAATACTGAGGCATCGCAACCCTAATGCACAAGAGCCAATGAAATAACCGAGGTACTTGGTCAAATGACAATAACAATGGATGCATGTACGTGCTTATTTATGGTTTTTGAGCTAATTAATTTTGCTTAAGCAAAGTATACAAGACCAAGCAAATATATATATATATATATATATATATATATATGTGTGTGTGTGTGTGTGTCAAAAGATCTCTAAAGTTAGGGGAGGATATATAGTGTTCTTCATTATGTAAGTGTCGACATGCAAATAGATGTTATATATTGGGGAATTAATTACCCTAACAAAACAATCGTGAAAATGCATTCTGAGGAATTTGGCTGGCAAAGTAAAATTGCTTGCAACATTTTCCCAGATGATGCTTTGCACAATAGCCTCGGCCTCGGGGCAGCTTTCCTGGTAAAAATTTTTCCTCAACTCCCCTCCATTGCAAACTCCTAATACGGCTATTACAGAGAACAATATGAAAATTAAGCTGGCCTTCATCTCTCAGTGTTGACTGTCCAGAAAGCCTGAAATGTTTTGCTAAAATTTGTAAACACGGCATCCTTTATATACTGGACTAGTGATCTGCTTTTCCCCATAAACAACCCACTAAACTTTTTTCGTCGAAACAGGTAAGATAGATTATTAAAACATCTCAAAGCGTACTCAGATAAAGAAGTTTTATTTGAATTGTGCCACTTCTGGGTATTTTATGTTCCTGTATTAATTAATTGACCTTAAAATAACGAATTAATTAATACGGAACGATGTTAACTGACTTAGACATTTGAATTATTCGTAGTCTGCTTATCTGGGAAAAAAGCGACATGTAACACTGTATTTCACTTTAATATATATATATTTGCAAACCCATTTCATATCATTGATTAATTTTTATTTAAACCCGCTACTCATTAGTTATAGCATCAATTCTCCTTTAAATTTTATAATAATAAGATGGCAAAATCTATTATATATATTTGCATTCCACGGCCTGAGATGCAACAGAAATTAAACAAGGACGTTGCTTTATGAGGAAAGAGTCTAAACACTCTTACAGCTAATTATCTAATGAGGAAATTAAACAAGGACGTTGGTTTATGAGGAAGAGTCTAAACATTCTTACAGCTAATTATCTTATTCTTAAATTCATGTATATGTATAAATTTAAAAAAAAAAAAATACGGTTGACTTAGATTGCTAGAACAAGTCACTCCTACCAACTCTTAAAAGTATATGGTATTATCCGATACATGAATCATTCAGATAACCTAGTTGGAACCACCAGGTGGCTTCTATTGAACTAATTATTAAGCTTTCTTACAAAGTTGATAAGGAGACCAGTCAAAGCTTTATTTTGCTAAAAGCTAATTACATGAACGATAACATGCTCGGATCAATTTGATTCCTTTCATATGCCATATTTATTTTGTTATTGGAGCACTTTACTGGAGGCATTAATTCTCCATACAGAAACGCATTCTCCATTATGATTACAGATGAGACTTGTTAAATGCACGTTTACTATGGAAAATTCTTCTACTTAGAGAAATATTTTGCTCGATCGCTAATGTTTGTTTTTGTTATTGCCATGAAAATGTATGGTGTCAATGGATATATTGTTGGGAAATTGAGGGGTGATGCAAGGTCGCAGCTAAAGCGAAATTGAGAAAAATAATGAAAATAAAAATAAGACAAAGACAAGTTTACGTGGTTCGGCTTTTAGCCTACGTCCACGGGCGAAGACAGAAGAATCTCTTACTATTAGAAATGGAGAATACAAGTATTGTAGTGTTTTAGCCTTACAACCCAAAACCCCAATACACCCAATTCTTTCAAATCACTCAAAAACTCTCTCAAAGCTTTAGAAACTCTCTCTAAATTACAATATGAAATGAGAGTTTAGCATGGTGGACAGCCAAGAATTGGCTGTCCACCTTGCTGGAAAATTGCTGGCACCGTGTGCCAGCAATTGTGTAGCGGTATATAATATTAAGTTGAAAATTCAAAAAGGGCATGCGAAAAAAAGAACCGGCAGAAATTGGTTCCCGAGTTAAGATTCACGGTTCCTTAAAATTAATATCATGCTTCACTGCTCAAGTAAGTTAAAATATAATTAATCTTGTTAAAATGGAGAACCTAATTCGATGATTAATTGGGGACGAGATTAGTTTGAATGTAATTGTAAGGCATTATATGCATAGATCTTTACGTCTAAGCCAAGTATGATTTTACCGCATGGCATTTAATTTTACAATGCTTTTTCCTATTTTATGACTCTTCAATTATCATTTTAACTTGCATTTAGCCACAAATTAGTAGTTTAATTTTATTATCCAAAATTATGAAAAATAGATATAATTGCCTTTTTTGATAAAATATAAGGATAAATAAAACTTTTGAAGAAAAAAAAGCACAAAAGTAAGTTGACATTCTCAAAATCAATCTCAAAATATACACTCCAACTTTCAAAATAAATAAATTTTAAATTTTAAATTATAAAAAATGATTACTTTTATTATCGTATAATATATTAGTTTCATATATATAATTTTAGAGTTAACAATATAATTTTAAAATTTTTGTGTTTATTTTATAAATATATGAGCACCGAAATATAATCGTAAAGTAATATGATGAAGTTGAGAAAAAAATAGAGAAAATTTGACAAATAATCATAAATCTAAAAAAAAAAAAAGCTATGAAATTCTAGTTGGTAGTTGCATCGTGCACCTACGTTGGCTTGTGTGAAATAGGTGTTAGTGACAGGACTTGACCCGAGTCTTTCTCAAGAATCGAGGCAGATTCTGCGATGATATAGATTAACATACTCTTTATACATACATATGATACAATGAGACTACATGTCTCAATAAAATGTATACACGTGTACTCCAATATACAAAAAGATATACAAATACACAGACTAAGACACTTATACAGTTATGTATGTCGTGGGCCAACCTCAAAATGTGATGACTGTATCACACTACACGAATTCCTATGATAATCTTGGGAAAATAAAAAAAATAGAGAAAATTGTGAGCTTGAGGCTCAGTGAGTGGATATAATCTGAAAATATTATATGCTTTATATGTATTGTACACGTATAAATCTATAAGATAGAATAATCTTGACACTATATACTGAGTAATCAATAAACTTATACTAAAAATATGAACTGTCATAAAATATGTGCTAAAGCTAAAATTATAACATAATACTGGGAATCTGAAAGTCTGAAAGTGTAAACTATCATAAAATATATTATCAAGCTGAATATATGTAACATAGCACTGGAAACATATATTACATATACATTGAAAATCACACCAAACTTGTACTCGAGGAAATTTTGGTCTAATCTGGCGGAGTAACTCACACATAGGCAGAGCGAGGGATCTGAGCTGGTCTAACTTAGCGAAATACTATATCGCTCGAGCAAAGCAAACTAAACTGGTCTAATGCATGCGCAGAGCAACTACACTAAATGGGATGACACACATATGGTGATTCAAAAACTACTACTATATAATATCATGTCTATAATTATTCTGAAATAATTATTTCTGTACTGAATGTAATCATAAACTATACTATAATAAATTCTAAAATTTTTTTGAATATATTAAATAGTATAAATATTTATCTGTCTAAAATAAATCACTGCTAAATCCGATAACGCGTAAATTAATCATAAACGGCTGTATTAAAAATATATAAAATATATATAGTTATGTACTCATAAAAGTGCGCTAATTCTGAGTTGGGTCTAGATTCTGAGATCTACCCGTTATCGACATACCTCCTATATCATATAGTGTAAAAATACCGATATGTATTATAAATATTAAAATATAAATATTCTAATATCATAAAACTATTACCCGTTAAATCACTGGGTATAAATCTAACCACCCAAACTAATTTCTTGAAATTTTCTATTCTTTTTTCTTTTTCTTTTTCTTTTTTCTTTTTTTTCTCGACTGCTCTTTTTTTTCTCTCTTTCTCTTTCTTTTTCTCCTCGGTTTCTTTTTCTTCCTTTCTCTTCTTTTTTTTTCTTTCTTTTCTTTTCTCTTTTTCCTTTTTTCTTTTCTTTCTTCTGTTCCGTTTTTGCTTCATTTCTTTTTCTATTTTAATTCCTTCTTCTTAAATGAAGAAAACAAAACAAATATATATAACGGACACTGCTTAAATTTATTTATACTTTTTATTTATTTATTCATACACGTGTATGACAGTAAGTGTGTCATATGCTGCAGGATAACAATTCGCACGACGTCGCAAATATATTTTTTTACTAATTTAAATATTTTTTAATAATCTTTTTATTATAGGTGCCATGAAATATGAGTCAATCATTATATGTTTTACGAGAAAGTAAGAGAGCTCCAGTAATGGTGATGAGGTATATATTGGATATAGGAACTTTGGTATTTTTGTTTCAAAGGATGTGAAACATGAAGAGCTTTTAAATACTGTGTGTCGTATAATATAAGTTAATAATGTGGAGTATAAAGTGTCTCTAAAATTTTTTGTTAATACAATGAGATTTAAATTGAGACTAATTGAGATTAGAAAATCAAATATTTTTTATTAGCATGCGGGATTGCTGATTTTGAAAATGATGTTTCCTAGACATAGCTTATGGCCAAACGCCAATGTGTTATTAATGACATTGAGGATCATGTATTTGTATCTGATCAACAAACTAGTATTAAGAAAGCCATTTGAAAGGTGTTTCTTAATGTTTATCATATAGTTTACTTCTATCATTTAAAAGGAAATTTAGTTACTAAACACAAGATAGTAACAAAAAAGTAGAAGAAATTGGGAGTCTTGGCTTCTTATTTTGTTGTTGCAAAGGTATATCGACTTTCTGACTTTTAAGAGCAAATTAACAAGATACGAGAAATGGAACTTAAGGCAACAAAGTACTTGGAGAATGATATTTTTTCCACAAATGGGCTTGATAAATGGGAGCATTCAAAAGATATGATAACATAACCACTAATATTAATTACAGTGCATTAATATTGTTACAAAAGATGCACGATCCCTTCCTGAGACAATCTTGATTGAGTGGATATGGGAGTTAAAGCAATATTAGTTTTTTTAGAGATAGGAGATTGCAAAAAAGTATGACATCCTTTTTGATGACTTAAACCCATCACAAGATTTGAAAGCATAATGATAAGTCCAGTAGCATAACAGTTCACCCAATTAATAATTCACGCTCTGTCATGAAGGACAGAAGTAGAAATAGAATAGTGGACACTTTGACAAAGTTATGCAGTTGTCCAAAGTTTGACTTTTGAAAACTAACTTGTGTTTATGCTATTGCAGTATCCACATAGACCAATTTACAATATCAAGGTCTTTGTTCATCCTATTATAAGTTTGAGTGCTTATTTCATACATACAGCGAGTCAGTCAATCTGATTAGTCATCCATTAGAGTGGATAATTCTGAACTAGTTAAGACATGTTGACATCTTGCCACTTATAACACGTTAACAATCATGAAGGCAACGAAAAAAGCAGATTCTATCTCAAGGTGAGGAATCGATAAAGAATATATGCAGTCTACCTTATGTCTACTAGGCACATGCCATGCACTCCTCATAATGCATGTGCCTAATTGGCATATGCTTGACACCTCAAGGAACACACGACTCATATGGCAACGCACGTATAGTCTCTAACTATCTCCTTTGCCTAAGAATACATATAAAACACATTATTTTTTACCGTTCTAACCAACTTTCACTCTTTTTTATCTCAATATACTAACATTAAACTATTTTTTTACACTAGCTACTCATTTTTGACAAATATATAACAAAAATTTATCATTTTTATATATTATCGCACTATATTTTAAATTTAAAAAACTTACTAAGTTCGACTCAAAAATTTGGACGACTCTCAAGTCAACGAGTTAAATTTATTTTTTTATTGTGAATATTTTAGTAGAGACAAAAAAAATAAAGATAGAGAGAAGAAAGTGACATGAGATTATATAGTTGTTCAACCCAATTCAAACTTATGTCCACTTTATCGAGCTTTAGACACAATCGTATGCATTATTTCACAATTATTTTATAACAATGGTGTAAGACATCATGGCCATTACAGAGAAAATAATGAGAGAAGAAAATACAAAGAAATTCATATAGTTATGAGCCCGTAGAGTGAAAATTAAGCCTCCTTGATCTCTTAAAATGTCCTTATTTTATAATTATGGTAGGTAAGTTCTATTAGACATGTCATTAATTTTAATTAATTCTCATTAATCTTATAATTTAAAGGATGATAACTCCTTATTTTAAGGAATATGATTAATATTTACTCATAAATTTCATAATTTTTAAGGATACAATTTCTTGATTTAAAAGATACATTTATTCCTTAACTTGACTAGGCTTCCTAAAAGGGACGAGAATCTCTTTTTTTAAGTTTAGGGTTTGACCCCGAAATTTAGAAGGGAACAAGGGTCATTCAATTTTTAGTATTAATTTGTTGATATTAAAAAATTTATTGTAGTTTGGGTAAAGATTTACCCTAGAATTATGGGTTGGTCTTGAGGTGTTAAGGTTCTGATTTTGTGCTGGGTGTTAGGAGTTCATAAACCACACATATCTCCACATTAGTATGATATTGTCCACTTTGGGTCTAAGCCCTTATAGTTTTACTCTTGAGCTCTACCCAAAAGATCTCATACCAATGGAGATATGGTTTACTCCTTATAAACCCATGATCTTCCTCATTTCTAGTCAATGTGGGACTTTGTTTGCCTTAACAATTCTCCCCTCGAACAAAGGACCACTAAGCATCCCCCCAAACGATATTCCATCCGTCTATCTTTCACATAGGAAGATTTTGCTCTCCTTTTGGGTACTCATCTTCTACTTATCTTTATTGCATTGTGAGAGTACGCCTTACGTGAAGCCCAAAGTACCCCCTATCTAAAGAATCCGCTCTATTAGGTAAACTCCTTATCACTGCGTTGGCAGACACGCCTTACGTGAAACCTGCATCACTGCGTTGAGAGGACACACCTTACGTAATGCCCGGGAGTATACCACCACCTATCCATAAAGCTTACTACAGATTTCATCGCAAACCGAGGCTTATCAGGCTCACCACCATCTCTTTTAGCACTGAGAATTTCTTCCATATGGCTAACTTTGGGGCATGACTCTGATACCACTTGTAAGGAGACCATGAACCACACATATCTCCACATTTGTATGATGTTGTCCATTTTGGCCCTGAACCCTCATGGTTTTACTCTTGAACTCTACCCAAAAGGCCTCATACCAATGAAGATATGGTTTACTCTTTATAAACTCATGATCCTTCTCATTTCTAGTCAATGTAGAACTTTGTTTGCCTTAGCACTGGGGTCAGTTTTGTATCTCAATCCTCAGGGTTTTATAATTAGTCTTAGAGAGCTTTATTAATGGTCGACCTTCGTAAGAACTTATACGACCTCGAAAAAAGCTTATGTGGTCTCAAAAAATGCTTACGTGGTCTTGAGAATGGCTTATGTGGCCTCAAAAAGACTTGCATAGTTTTGAGAAAATCTTATAAATTATTATGTAAGGCTAATTTTTTTACGGGATCTTCTTTAATCGTCTTGTGAGAATTCTCCGTATAGGATCTCATCCACCTATGAGGTTCTCTACCTCATAAGGTCTTGTAAATTATCTTATAAAACTATTTCAATGCACAAAGTCTTGTATAAGGTCTTATAACAATTTTATATGAGAACTTATAGTGACCTTGTATAATTACTTAAGGTGGCCTTATAAAAAAACTTACGATGACCGTCTATGAAGGCTATGTGAGCGAACTTAAGAAGAGCCTGATTGACCAGCTTAAAAGTTTTTGATGAGAATTAAGTGGCTGAACTCTTTGATAAGAAATTTTTTTTTTTTTCTTTTATCTACTTCATTTGTTTTATCTTTTCTATTAGAGATACCTCTCATCTTTCCCCTCGTTATTTTTTTTTTTTAGTCTCCCGAGGATATAATTCTTCCAGTACCCTTTAATTCTTCCGGCACTTTTTTTTGTGTTGTTTTTTTTTTCTATCTGTGTTTGTCTTCTTCTAACTTTTTTTTCTTTTTTTCTTTTTTTTTTTTTACATTCTCTCGAGGACAAATACAATCTCTCTTTTTTAATTTTTTTTTGACAAGTTTTTACAACAAAATATAATATCCTGATCAACTTTCTCTTTTTTTAACCTATCAGCTTTCTGTCTTTTTTTAGGAGCGGACAGCGGCCTCTTTTTTATTGTCATGGCAAAGATTACTGGTAGCTTAGCCCTGCAAAAAATTTCTGTTTCAAAACTAATTCAAAAATTTGAGAAAATACCATCTGAAATGAATCGGCATTATTCAAAAGAATTTATAAAATTTAGACATCATTGTAAAATTAAAGATTGGTATGTAGATTAAAAGAACTTATCTTTGGATCATTGTTCTTTATAATTAGTTTTTATAATTTTTTTGTTGTATTTTCACATACGACATAAATTATCGATCTAAAAATTTAAACAACTCTCAAATTAATGAATTAAATTTATATACTTGTTAAGAATACTTTAATAAAAATAAAAATAAAAGTTATAAAAAAAAATTACATAAAATATATTGTGATTCATGTCAATTTAAATTTATGTCGACTTTATTAAATTTTAGACTCAATTATATACACTATTTGATATAAGACATCATAGTCATTACAAAAAAAAATAATAGGAGAATGAAATACAAAAAAATTCATGTTGTGAGGATTTCCTTAATAAAGAGAAAATTAAACCTCTTTGATCTCTTAAAATGTCTTTTTTTTATAATTATAGTACAATGAGTTATATTAAACATGTCATCAATTCCAATCATTCTTATTAATCTTATAGTTTAAAAGATGATAACTTCCTACATTGATGGATGTGATTAATATTCACTCATAAATTTTAGGGACATAATTTTTTGATTTAAAGAATACATTTATTTTTTTAATTTGATTAAATTTTTAAAAGGGAAGACAACTTCCTTTTTAGGTTTAGGATTTGATCCTAAAATCTAAGGAACACTAAGTATTAGTCATGACCGTCGGTGTGTCAACGTCATTCTACCTTAATATAGGTCTTTGATTTGAATTTCTATCTGATTGCTCTCTGATTAAGGTATATGTATTTAACCCAATTTTTCCTTTGGTTTAATTTCGGTCGAAGAAAAGAGGGAAATAATAAACAGGGATAAAAGTGTTCAATTTTAAATTTATTAGTTATTAAAGATTAGCCATTTAATCGAAGGTTAAACAAGAAAAGTGGCTTAAATCTAAGGCCATTTTCGAAAAAATCTCTTAATTTTTTCCATCCTTTGTACTGCATGCTTGTTTCTCCTTTTAGCTGTTTTATATTAATTTTTTTAGAAGTAAGAATGTTCATTACATCCCTCTAACTAAAAATTTATCTTTTCTTTCTTTATTTAATAAAATCTTCTCGTAAGGTTCAAGGTTTGCCCAAAAAAAGAGGAAAAAAATTATGACTCGCATATTTATCCAACCATAAGGCTTCAATATCATTTATTTGATTGCATTGCATTTTCTATGTCGACATATATCGTTTCTGAAAATCAATTTTGACTTTAAAAAGAGAACATGGTATTAAGTCATTTCCACCCATTAGAACTAGAGAAAAAATGTTAATTAGCATTCTAATTGCAAGTAGTTTTTATTCAAATGAAATCAAATTTTCATGGAGTTGTTCGCCCCAATCTCTCCAATTAATTATCATCTTAATTTGATTAGATTAGGTATATGCAAGCTAAGCTACCACGTCATCCACGATTTTAAACTATAGTATTGTGAGATGGAAAAATGACATTTTAGTTTTTTATTTTATAGGTATATATCAATTTAATTTTTTATGTTTTAATAATTACCATATTAATCCCTGTTATTAGAAGTTTATTGTTAAATGTTTAGTTTTTTACTACTTTAATTATAATACCTTTAGTCAAATGTCTACTAATTATTTGACATGTATCATGATACGTGTCTCGCTTAATTAGTTTAAATTTTTATTAAATATTTTTAAAAATAAATTAATTTAAATTAAAAATAAAAAATAGAATGGCCACCGTTGCCAAAAAATGACGATCGGTCGCCTGCCTGCCGTCGTTTTTTAACGACATTCCGACAATAAAATTTATCCAATTTTATATCATTGTAATTCATTTTTCTTAATTGACACAATGGTGGGGTCATTGTTTTACCCAAAAACATGTAGAAAAATGCCAACTGCCCCCTTGTTTGACGGCGAGTAACGATGGCTGCCACCTGTCTTCTACTATTTTTGACTTTTTTGCATTTAAAAAAAAAAACCTTATAATTGTGTAGATTAGAAAAAATAAAATCTAATGGTGTAAAATTTGGCGTTTATTAGTACTCCCACCATCCCTGAAAAATGGCAGTCGGCGACCGACTTGTTGCCGTTTTTTGGCGAAGGTAGACAGTAAATGTATTAATGAATTATTAATTTATTTATTTTTAAAAATATTTATTAAAAATATAAATCAATTATATAATGACACATATTATTTGTAATTAATTATATTATGACACGTGTCCTTTAAAAAAAATTTAAAAAAATATATTTATTAAACATATAAACTAATTATATGATGACACTTGTTATTTTTGTAACTAATGATATTATGACACATACCTTTTTATTAAAATTTATTTATTAATTTATTTTTAAAAATATTTATTCCTTAAAAATATATATTATTAAAAATATCAACTAATTACAAGATGACATGTATTATTTGTAACTAATCATATTATGACACATGTTTTTTATTAACTAAATATATATTTATTAATTTACTTTTCAAAAGATTTTTCTTAAAAAAATATATATTTATTAAACATATAAACCAATTATATGATGACACAGTTTATTTGTAATTAATGATATTATGACATTTGTCCTTTTATTAAAAATATATATTTTTAAAAATATTTATTCATTAAAAAATATATATTATTAAAAATATCAACCAATTACATTATGACACGTGTCATTTTATTAAAAATATATTTATTAATTTACTTTTAAAAATATTATTTTTTAAAAAAAATATATTTATTACAAATATCAATTACATAATGATATATGTCATTTGTAACTAATTATATTATGACAGTCTTATTTTATTTAAAATATATATTTATTAATTTACTTTTAAAATTATTTATTTTTTTAAAAAAATACATTTATTACAAATATTAACCAATTATATGATAACACGTGTCATCATTAATTTATCATATTATGACACGTGTCTTTTTAAAAAAAAAATTTAACTTATTAACTTATCATGTTACGATACGTGTCTTTTTTTTAATTTTTTAAATTGATATTTAACAATTTTATTTTAAAAATAACAAAAGTATTATTTTGCAATTAAAGAGAACTCATTTAACAGCAAACGTTTAACAATAGAGATTAATGTAGAAATTATAAAAATATAGTGGACTAAGTTAATATATACCCATAAAATAAGGGATTAAAATATTATTTTCCCTTCTGAGATTAAATAAGTCAAATTAATTTCAATGTTAAATGATGCAGTCTTATCTTGATATTGATTCTTAACTTAATTTGTCGATCATTTGAAAATCCTCCAAAATCTTTCTGCACATGATTAGTATGTCATATGAGATTATATGAAATTATGTGTATACTTTTGTAAGTAATTACTATTGATCTACATTAAGGTATAGAATGTTTTTAAGTGCAGATGTCGTACATTTTTAAAATATCAATCTAACAAAATAATATCATTTTGAGATTATTTTTAATTATTTCAACTAAATTTATTTAGAAAGATATTATAAATCCCAAATTATATATCAAATAATGACATATCAAATAAGCATTGGATAGTGAAATAATGTAAATTTTAAAATTATTCATCACACTCAATAATTATTTGACACATCATTATTTAAAATACAATTTAAAATAATGTTATACAACTTAAATTGTATCCTTAATTATATTCAAATAATAATATGTCAAGTAATTATTAAATAATAAAATGATATAAATTTTAAAATTACTCATTACATACAATGATTATTTGACATATTAATTTTTTTTTCTTTTATATTTACACATACTTTTGGGGGAAAGACTCAGCCCTTGGTTGATATGGTGAGTAAGGAGGACGCCAACTAATTGTTAGACCTCAAACTCAATTTGAAATATCATTATTTAGAATATAAACTTGAAACACGTGGCATTATTCATTTTAAATTATCTTTATTTAAGCATGTCAAAAAAATATCTTTATTTAATATTCATATTAAGATATGCATAATTCTCAATCTCTTTTACCTCCATCCATCGTCAATCTGCTAGTTAAGCTGCAGCTTGCTTACTATTATGGTTCGAAAGTTATAACTTTGTAATTTCATTTGTTTTCTGCTTTTCTTTGTAATCATTTATGGCAAGATATATATACATCATATTATTATACCTACTAAATAGTAAGTAGTCATGATTAATTCCACGGAAACACAAAATGTCAAGTCATTGGACTCATCAGTCTCTTGCTTAACTGTGCCGTTTCAACTACCTTGTAAAATATACACCAAATATAAGATTGGAATCGTGCATTTGTTCCCATTGACAGCAGCGCCAAACTTGATTCTCAGTTCACATTCATGAGTTCAGACCCTGGCTAATCATGAATGTTAGAAGAAATTAAAGTAAAAATGTTATAAGTTTATGGGGCTAAGGATCTAATCAGTTCTTGTTAATTTTCTAGCAATTAAATATCTCTAGAGTGATTCCTTATGGCAAGTTTAACTATTTTAAGATATCAAAGCTGTACAAATTTGTGTGGATTAAAAGACCCTGTAAAATAACCTGACAATTCACAGCAAGAAGACCTGAATGACGATAATTAGTTCAAATATGATGATTCACAAAAGTCAATGTGATTAATTAACATAACATTACATTACATTGACTTTTTGATAAATAATCTTCACTCAAATATACATATCTTTAGTATGTACATATATAAAAACGTACGTAATTATTACATAGAAGAAGGAATAATACATAACCATCATCACACAGCATTTAATGAATTGAACTTGTATTTGCCCAAATCAAACCACTATATTAGTCCATTCATATTTCTTCTATAATATTTCATCAGTAAAAACAGTGTGTATGAACTAATTTAATCTTCATGTTCTTATATGCTAATTTATCCACAAAGAAAAAAAGAAGAAAAGAAATGAAATATGATAAAAGACTAAGATTCATGGGTAGCCTAGAGCCATGCATGTTTCCCAAAAAAGCCGATCTTCCATTTCATCTTTCACCTTTCTACTAATATTATTATTCATTCCACCCCAGCTTGAATATTCTTCTTCTCCTTGCTCTGTTGGCACATATCCCAAGGCAGTAGCAGCGTCTGGAAAAGGCCACCACATGTTGCTGCAACTCAAACTTAGCTGACGTTGATGATCAACTTCATCACCAATTTCACTGAAATTTTCATTTTCATCATGATCATAACGAAAACCCTCTTGCAGAACATCTTGTATTTCATTTGCGTTACAGCTACATGACTCGGCATCATCTTCATCTGTGGCCATAACGCCCATGTCGTGGCGACAGTACATGTCGCACGTTAAAGAATCAACCTCAGAATCTGCACTTTCCTCCACCAGAGGGAATGAAGACACATCTACCCCGTTCTTGATATCCATTTATTTCTAGATGGAAAATGAATGAACCTTAATTTTAGTTTACTGTTTAATAGAATGAATTTAGGTGATGAGTTCTGATCGATCTCTCAATTTGGTCTTAATGATTTCCATATTTACCTTTCTAGTTAAAAGGTGTGGTAGGTTATATAATTCTTCTTGCTTGATACTCCATTTATTGGTGGGTTTCGTGTCATCCATCTATTGCCTTCTTTTTCCAAAGTCTTGGTTCTTGATTTTGTGGGGAACGGCAAGATACATAATTACACGCCCGTGAAAAAACAAGACACAATATTGTATGATTACACTTTTTTTTTTTGTAAGTTTCAAATTTTTTATTTTAATTTAATGTATTAATTAATTATTAAATGATATAAATTTTTTTATAATTACATTATTTTATTATTTATAATTATCTATTTTTTAAAAAAACTTTCTTATTAATTATTTAATATATCATTTAAAATAAAAATTATAAAAAATAAAATTTTAATCTTTTATTTTATGGATATATACTAACTTAATTCTCTATATTTCAATAATTACTACATTAATTCTTGTGATAAAAATTTATTGTTAAATATTTATTTTTTTGCTACTTTTACCATAATACTTTAATTAAATGTCTGCCAATCGTTTGATATATGTTATCACTTAATTTATTTAAATTTTTATTAAATATATTTTGTAAATAAATTAAATTAAAATTAAAAATAGAATTGTTGTCTTTTTTCAGCAACATTCCAATGATAAAATTATTTAATTTTACATCATTAAACTCTATTTTTTTATTTACCGAATAATGAGGTCATTATTTAAAAAATATACAAAAAATAACTAAAAAACAGTGTGTGAGAGGCGGCAGCCACAATCGCTCCCTTTCAAATGGAAGGGCGGTGGCTTGCACCTCCCCCACTTATGGACAAGCCGGCTGCCGATCACTCCACTTGCATCGCCCTCTCGTTTGACTGAGAGCAGCGGTGGCTACCGCCCCTCCCTCACAATATTTTTGGTCATTTTTTTGTATTTTTTGTAAAATAAAATAATCTCATCATTATGGTGATAAAAAAAATAAATTTCAATAATGTAAAATTGAATAATTTTTATCATTAATGTCATCAAAAAAGGTAAGTGGTCACCCTTTCCGACCACAATGGCAGTAAATGTATAATTATTTATTATTTATTTTATTTTTAAAAATATTTACTATAAATATAAACTAATTATATGATGACGTATCATTTATAATTAATTATATTATGACACGTGTTACTTATTTATTAAATATATATTTATTAATTTACTTTAAATATATATTTATTATATATAAATCAATTACATTATAATATATATCACTTGTAATTAATCATAATATGACACGTGTCCTTTTATTAAAAATATATTTATTAATTTACTTTTTAAAATATTAATTTCTTAAAATATATATTATTAAAATATTAACCAATTACATGATAATACGGGTCATTTGTAACTAATCATATTATGACACGTGTTCCTTATTTATTAAATATATATTTATTAATTTACTTTAAACAAATTATTTTTAAAAAAAAATTCTTAAAAATATTAACCAGTTACATGATGACACGTGTCTTTTTTATTAAAAATATATTTATTAATTTACTTTTTAAAATATTTATTTTTTAAAATATATATTATTAAAATATTAACCAATTACATGATAATACGTGTCATTTGTAATTAATCATATTATGACACGTGTTCTTTATTTATTAAATATATATTTATTAATTTACTTTAAACAAATTATTTCTTAAAAAAACATTCTTAAAACCAGTTACATGATAACACGTGTCTTTTGTATTAAAAATATATTTATTAATTTACTTTTAAAAATACTTATTCCTTAAAAAATATTATTAAAAGAATCGACCAATTACATAATAACACATGTCATTTGTAACTAATTATATTATAATATGTGTCTTTTTATTTAAAATATATATTTATTAATTTACTTATAAAAATATTTATTTTTAAAATATATATTTATTATAAATATTAATCAATTATATAATAACACGTGTTATTATTAACTTATTATATTATGACATATGTTATTTTTTATTTTTTAAATTAATATTTGATAATTTTATTTTAAAAATAATAAAAATATTCTTTAACCTTTAAAGAGAATTAAGTTAATAATAAATTTTTAATAATAATAATTAACGTAATAATTATTAAAATATAAAAAATTAAATTAATATATACTTATAAAATTAAAAATTAAAATTTTATTTAAAAAAAATTAAATACCATTTCAATATAACATCCATCAATCAATCAGTCAATAAGTTTTTAAATTTTTAAGTTTTTATCTTGAAAACCCACAAAATTCGTTGGCTTTATTGACGAGAAGCAATTATTAAAGTAAACAATATGGCATGACTGCATATAAAGAAATGATGAGACCTAGCTAGCTTCAATGTCACTCACATCACATTGTTAATTGCTAGCCGTGGAAAATTAATAACCGAAGTCTGTTTTCTTTTATGCGGCCATAATAATTAATCATAAAGTTCTCATGTAAATATAACGCCATATTTGACGCCAAGATGACTCAATTTCTCTAGGTTTGTCAAAACCAAAAGTTTCAACTTGTTATAAAGAATCCTACTTTAAGTTGCTTCTCTCTTAATACATGCTTACTCAAAAAGGAAATCTGGATTCCTAACTTTGTAGAAAAATGCAGATCAAAGTGGAGAATTTTGAACATGATTATTGAAAGAACTTGATTTACTTTTAATCAACCCACTAAAAGTTACTCAAAGAGGTCCTAAATTACTACGACAATCACAGTACATAAAAGAGGAAAGAGCTAGAAAAAAAAAGTAAAGGAAAAGTAAATTCCCTCTTGATCTTGGTAATCAATAGTCTACTTCTTCAACCACTTCTCTTTTTTAAGTGCAATGCACTAATGCTTGCCCAAAAGCTCTGGGGTTCTACCGACGCACGCTGGGACATCACATTCAAAGTGTTTAATGATGATTATTAACATCATAATTAGCACTTAATCTAATATCTCAAAAGTGTTAGACCCACTTCTATATGTCCACTCACTGTTTCTATTCGGATTCATGTCAACAAAACAGCTTCCAGAACAAGAGACATCACTTACATGGTAAAAGCTGATTGTTGAATCAAATTAATAATGATATGTAGGGAAATTATCATCAATTATAGGATTAATATCGAAAACATCAACTAATTTCGAAAATAATTACAAACATCAACTAATTTCAAAATTCGTTAACTTTTAACCATCAATAAAAATAAAGTAAATATAATAATTAATATAAGAGCAATAAATTAAAAAAAAGACCACTAAAGTAATAAAAGAAAAAAAAATTCCTAAATTAAAAAAAAAAACTCTATTTTTCTTTCCTCTTTCTCTTCTCCTCTCTTTTTGTTCATCTCTTGACTACTATACCTTGCGTAACTATTGCTGAGAGGCAAAGGCAGTGGCAGTGCAACCTCTCACGGTGGCTGCTCGCATCTTACTTAGCTCGTGACTTTGCTTGGCTGCTGCAGCAACTTGTGTGGCAACGTGCAGCCTTGCTTCGCTATCACTACCGATGTTTTTTCTTTTTTTTCCTTGCTTCGCTATCATATTTAGCACTTAATCTAATATCTCAAAAGTGTTAAACCCACTTCTATATGTCCACTCACTGTTTCTATTCGGATTCATGTCAACAAAACAGCTTCCAGAACAAGAGACATCACTTACATGGTAAAAGCTGATTGTTGAATCAAATTAATAATGATATGTAGGGAAATTATCATCAATTCTAGGATTAATATCGATAATATTCACTAATTTTGAAAATAATTACAAATATTTAAATATTAGTTAAAATTCGTTAACTTTTAACCATCAATAAAAAATAAAGTAAATATAACAATTAATCTAAGAGCAATAAATTAAAAAAAGACCACTAAAGTAATAAAAGAAAAAAAAACTCTAATTCTTTTTCCTCTTTCTCTTCTCCTATCTTTTTGTTCATCTCTTGACTACTGCACCTTGCACAAGTGGCTGCGCACATCTTGCTTAGCTCGTGACTTTGCTTGGCTGCTGCAACGACCTTGTGTGGCAACGTGCAGCCTTGCTTTTATCACTATCGATTTTTTTTTTCTTTTTTCCTTTAATTTTGCTTCATGGATCGATTTTGATGATTAGGATGATTTTTTTTTAGATGATGCTGATGATTAAAATATTGAGATGATCTTGATGATTTTTTCCTCCTTAATTTAAATATAATTTTGTGAATGATTTGTGTTAATTTATTTTGTAATAATTTTTAAAAGTTAAAGATGAAGTGTGTTTGGGAGGATTTTAGGAGATTGTGATGTAACGTAATATCATTAATTGTAATGGATTTTGTACTGATGTAACAAGTTGTATAGAATATACAACTTTGGCTCAAACGATGGATCTCTACTTTTATATTTTTGCGAGTTTGGAAGTAAGATATTGAACTTTTAAAAAACTCTTAAAATTTAAGAAATTTGATTTTGCGAATTTGTTCACTTGAGTGTAAAGGATTTTTATGGATAATCCCAATTATAGATTGTGAGAAATATACTTGCACAATAAATAACAAAAAAATATGTGTGCTCTATCATGTCTAAAGATTTTTTATGAATGCTAAACAACCTATGTGAGATGTTTAGTATGCAATACAAGTCTAAAATTTATAATGTAAAAACTCTGATTTTGGGGGTTAGAGTGAACTTTGCCTATTTAACTTTGTGATTTTAAGTTGGTAACTTGATTATGGTGAGTTCAATCCCTGAAACAAATGCAGAGAAGTTGCTATGACTTGGTTCTTTTGTGAAGAACATGAAAAGGAGATAATATAAAGATGTTGTGTATGCTAAGGTAGCATTTTAAGGGTTTGTATGATACGTGAATTCCCTAGTTAAAGATGACAAAGTTTAAATGTGCTCTAGATCTGTCAAGGTTGTTTTTTCTGTAAAATATGAAGATTTGTTGTAGTGTTAGGGTTTGTATTAAATCAAGACTTATTATTTGGCTTATTTTTTTTGTAAGATATAGTTTATTTGATAAGTTTTATCTCTACTAAAAGGATAAAATAAATTTAATAAATAAAAGTAACAAGATATAATTTTCTTCTAAATGAAATATTAACACACTTATTAGATACTAATTTAAATTTATAAAAATTCAAATTTTATTTTAAGAAGAAGTCTAAGGGCTAAACAGTATTTTGTTAGAATTGTATTTTTCTACTAACTTAATAACATAAATTTACTCTTATTTTAAACTAAATATCCCCCCAAGTGAGCTTTAATCTAAGAGTCCACATGTTTTGGATCATACTTAGTATAACTTTATATCTACTAAATTACGATTCACATGTTGTGTTTTAAAAAATAGCTTGAGTCACGTGTCTTACTTATTATACGTACTTAAATATGTGTACAGATTGAACATTTGTAAATTTTGTATGCTAATAAAGTGTTAAAAATGATGAAATAAAATTTATAAAAAAGAAAAAAGAAAAGTTAAAAATATTAAATTTGAATAATCTATTTAAGTTAAAGGTAAAATATATATGAAGTTTTTAACCGTTCAAATTAAGAGTGGACACGAATTAATTCAATACAATTTTGATTAGAACCAAACCGACCCATGAATATTCAATTCTCCTTTATGAGAAAATTGAACATAATTGTTTGTTGTAGGATAACCAAGCTAGGTTTTTCCGGTATGATTTTTGGAAAATTGTCCTATTTCACTACTATTTTGGTTGGAAATATTTTTTTGACCGAAGTCAAAATTTTAATTTTGTTAACCAAATATATGCTATGTGGACCATTTTTTCCTCAATTGTAATGTTATTTTTTTTATTTAATTAATTTTATTTTTATTTCTTTTTTATTAGAAATTTTAATTATTTATTATTTCATTTCATTTCATCATTTATTCTAAATTGTATTTAATAAATAAATTACTATTTTTAAGTAAAAAAAAAAGAAACAAAAAATAACTCTCTCTCTTGTCATTTTCACTTTTTTCCTCTCGACAATCTCTAAATTCATTACCGAATTTTGTTACACAATTTATAGATCAGTTTGAAACGCATAATATTTTGAATAATAGAAGTGAAATAAAGATTGTAGAGTTCAAGAAATTAAAAATAAGCCAAAAATTGGTGAGTTTTTAAAAATATAATTTTAATTTAAAAAATAAAAAATTAATTAATTATTTAAAAAGTAAATTGAATAAAAATAATAATAAAAATTTTATTTCAATAATTTATTTTTTTATTAATTTATAACCAAAAAAGGAAAAAAGATAAATTAAAAATAAATTTAATTTATTAAGTAATTATAAAAAATATTATTAATTTATTTTTTAAAATAAATATTACTATAATTATAAAAAAAAAATTAATGCTGATGCGCGCGTAAGCATTTGACACAGGCCGGCCAGCGTTTTGAAGCACACGTTAGCTTTGCAAAGACAAAATTGATACGTCCAGTTGCACTGCTTGCATTAAAAATTTATTTTTTATTTAAAATTTTATTTTTTTATTTAATTATTTTAATTAATAAAAAAATTTCCCCAAACTGTTCGAATTTCTCAAGTTTGCCCTCTTTTTTTTGTTTTTTAATTTATCAATTAATTAAGACTAAATTAATTTTAAAAAATAAATTTTAAATTAAAAATAAGAAAAAAAATTAATTTTTCTCTTTTTTATTTTTTATTAAATTAAATTAAAAATAAATTTTAATCAAATAAAAAAATTAAATGTTTAAAAAACTAAATTTGAATAAAAATTAATAAAATTTAATTAGTTTTAAATTATAAATTTAATTAATTTTTTAATTAATTTTTTTTAAAAATAAATGTTTAATAAAATTTGAAATTTTAAAATTAAATAATTTAAGAAAAAATATTTTTTATTTAAATTATTAAAATTTAATAATATAATTATATTTTAAATAAATAAATTTTATTTAAGTTATTTAAAATTAATAACATAATTATATTATAATAATGTTTTTATTATAATAATAATTTTATAAATTTTATAAATATTTTAATAATTTATATAAAAAAAGGAAGGAAAAAAGTGCTGACGCGCGCGCGTCAGCGCACGCCTCAGCTCTGATGCAAGCACCTCTGTGCTCGTCAGCGCATGCCTCAGCGCTCAGGCTGATGTGAGCGCTGACGCCCGCGCACCTCAGCGCGCGTCAGCACTCGCATCAGTACTTTTTTTAATTTTTTATATAAATTATAATAATATTTATAAAATTTTAAAGAATATTATTATTATATAATATATTATTGTGTTATAAATTAATTAAAATTTTATTATAAAAATAAATAAATAATAAATAAATGTGTGCTTTTTAAAGTTATAAATTATATAATAATATTTATGATAATTTAAAAAAATAAAGAAAAAAATTGATTTTAAAATGAAAAATTAAAATTTTAAAAATAAATATTTTTTATTTAAATTATTTAAAATGAATAATAAAATTATATTTTAAAAATAAAAAAATAATGTAAGCACATTGCTTGTAGTGCTTTTGCAGCGTCTAATTTTTTTTTATAAATTATAATAATATTTATTATAAATAAATAAATAGTATTTGTATAATTATTTAATAAATTAATTTGCTTTTTTCTTTTTTATTTATAAATTAATTAAAATAAAATTTTATTTTTATTCAAATTTATTTTTTAAACAATTAATTTATTTTATTTAATTAATTTTTTATTCTTTTAATTAAAATTCTATTTTTAAAAACTCATTAATTTTTTATCTATTTTTAATTTTTTAAACTCCACAATTTTTATTTCACTTATATTTTTTAAAATATTATACGTTTTAAATCGATTTATAAATTATATGATAAAATTTGATTATAAATTTAAAGAGTGTCGAGAGATAAAGTAAAAATGATAAGAGAGAAAGTTATTTTTTGTTTTTAGATAAAAATAATATTTTATTTATTAAATGTAATTTAAAATAATTAATTAAATAAAATAATAAATAATTAAGTTTTTTAATAAAAATAATAATAAAATTACAATTGAGGGCAAAATGATGATAGCATATGTTTAGTTAATAAAAATTGAAAATTTTAACTTTTGATTAAAAAAATATTTCCGACCAAAATAGTGGTCAAATACAATTTCACATGATTTTTTTAGTTTGGGCCCACCTTATAAGGTTACTTAGAAATACGATCATATGGGATTTTAAATTTCCAGCCACAATGTGATACTGCCAGATAATTATTTATCACTTACCGAGGAATATTGCCACAATATGCCATATGCAAAAGTTGTCAACAATTATTAACATGGGAAGATTGTTTGAATTTCTTAATAGAGAACAAAGATAAGAAACAATTAAATAATAACAGCAGTGCTACATCTGATTCATAAAACTACAAAACCAATTGTAGCAATGCTAATCTGGAAAAACTGTCCATGGAATATAAGGTCATAGAAAGAAATTTTCATAATCAGATTGTTGAGCCAATTAAATGTGATCAAATAAATGCCATAGTCTGAACAAGAAGGCAGCAAAATCGGATTGTCAATGCCTAAACAGAATATAAGAATCAGATTGTGAGAGAAGAAACTCACAATGTGAGACTGCAAGAGAGAGAGGAGCTACAGAGCAGCGAAAGAGACGAACTAGAAAGAAGAGCAGCTGCTACAGGTACTCGGCGCAACCTGAACTAGAACAAAGAACAGAGAAACGAGAGGCTTTCTTAGGGTTTGAAAATTGAGAGAGAAATTTGTTTGGTAAAAAAAAATAAATTTAGGGTTTTTTTTAAAATTTATTATGAGTTATTGTGAACTTATGATCCAATGTGGCATTTTATTATAAAATTATTAAAATATATAATTTTTTAGATCCTTCCTATATTTAAAAAAATCATACCGAAATCAAACCAAACCAATTAATTATTACACTTGAAACAATCGATCGATTTTTTTTAATGTTAAAAGTTAAACTGTACCAATTAGTTCCGTCGGATCAATTTTTTTTCTACCCCTTAGCACAAATGTTAATTTTAATTAAAAAATGCTGAGAATTGAGTATTTGTTCCTATTTCTAAAATCAATAGATATTCTTGATATAATCCTTACTTCCAAAGTATTGTTTATAATTTCATAAGATGTATATATTTGACTGCCTCAACAATAATGTTCGACTTATATAAAAACATCTCCTAGTGCAAAATGAAGCTAAAATTCTCTATCTCCCTTATAGTTTTAAAAAATATTAAAAAAAAATTATTATTATTATTATTATTTACTGTTTCATTATTATTATTTCATTTATCTTAATTTTTTTAATAAATTAATAATTTTATTTTTGATAATATTTCGTTACTTCTTGTGATTTAAAAAATTACTAACATCCTTCTATTATTATTTTTGTTCATTGTTGTTCTGTTATCACTATTTTATTAATTTTAATTTTTTTGATAAATTGGTAAATTTATTTTTGATAATCTATAATTTAACAGTTTTGTCCCGAATAAATATATATTTGATGAAAATTTAACCCTTAACCTCAAAAATAAAATCACTCATTTTTACCACTAGACGAAACTAAAATTTATATAATATTTTATAAAAACTAATATATATACACCCTATAAATTAATTAAAAGAATTCTTAATTCTAAATTAAATAAATTTTGATACTCATAAATTATAAACAATAATAAGTATAAAATATTTTAATAAATAATAAATTTAATTATGTATGTACACGTTTACAACAAAAAACTTAAAGATTAAGTTTAAAAACTTATTATTAAAATGAATTATTTTAAAATTTCTTAAAATTATTCTAAAAAATACTAAAATATAATACATACTAAAAATAAAGTTATTTTCTAGCTCAATAGTGAATTTTTATTATTTAATATTAAATAATAAAATAAATTTTTATTAAAAATTTAATTTTTAAATTTCAACTTATGAGAATTCACAAAAAAATTGTAAACAGTAAATATCAAGAATTATTTTCAACTCATAAAAAAATAATTTTTATAAAATTTTAAATTAAAAGAAACTACTACAAATAAGCCAAATTCTTCTATACTATCAAATGAGCTGTTAATAAAAAAATTATGTTATATTGAAAAAATATTTTTAAATGAAAAAGTATTGATAATTATGTTGAAAACTATTTTTTATAATTAACATAATTATCAATACTTTTTTTATTTCTTTTCAGTTAATTTAAGAATAATTAAAAAATAAGAAGATGTTTACAATAAGTTTAAAAAAAACTCATTTTTGTATGTTTATTTTAATTAAATAATATTTAAATTATTTAACACATTATTATTTATAATTTTTTAATACCAAATTTATTTAATTTAAAATTAACAATTCATCTGATTAATTTATAAGGTATATATTAGCCTTTATAAAATATTATGTAAGTTTTAATATGATCTAGAGGTGAAAATGAGTAATTTTATTTTTTAAGTCAAGAATTCAATTCCCTTCAAATTTTTTTTTTTTCTCTAATTTATTTAGAAGTAAAACTATCAATTTATTTATAGACAAATTGTCAAACTATATATTATCAATAATAAAATTATCAATTCATCAAAAAAATTAAAATTAACTCAATTTATTTAAAGGCTTTTCTCAAATTATATATTATTAAAAATAAAATTATCAATTCATCAAAAAAGTTAAATTGACAGAATAGTGATAACAAAACAATTAACAATAGTAATGATAAGAAAGTTTTGATACTTTTTGAAACTATAGAAGAGTAAGTAAATATTAGCTAAAACCTTGAAAGGCAAAGATTCGTTTTCCCTCACATGCATTACTTGGTTTACAAGTATGGGAAGCCATTTGCAGAGCTAGCTGAAATATTTGATTCTGGGAACAAACTAATTTTCCTAGGTAAGTTGTTGAAGGTTTGCTCTAAAATCTTCACATGAGGAGTTTCATGGATATAGTGTCCAAGAAGTGTTACGTGAGTGTGCGATTTGACTATCAAATTCTTCAATTCTTTTTTCATAATTTACTTTAGAAAGTATGTGAAGAGTTTAAATTCTAAAGCCAATGAGAAATCGCCCATCAAAAAGTTCCAATGGGCATATGATAAGGAAAGTGTGTATTGCATTCCCAAGAAAGATGAAAATACAACAGTAATACCATGGATTGAAATAATCTGAAAATTTGTAAGGTGTAAGTCTCACTATTGCACCAAAGAATGTCAAATTATCAACTAAAAATACACCTTCGAGCTTCAGAAGATGTATATGAATCCGTATTCATCAAGTTGAGCCTTAAGATCAGATTATTTTCTGCCTGCAAAAACAGATACAAAAGATAATCAGTGTTTTGGTATTTATGATTACCAAAAAGTAGAATTAGACATTATTGCATATAAGTGCTGTCAATTTAGCAAGTGAACTCAGCTCAGAGATTGGAAATTAAGGCCTACAGGCAGAATGGGTTAATGTTTCATTTAAAGTCGTAACTTCTTGCTTTGATGAATACCCAGAAAAAATTATTTACTATTAAAAACAATTATCAATATGAATGGGTCAAAAAAAATAACAGGACACTTAGGCAGCCTACATCTTTTTAGGCAAAGGTCGACACAGCTTATAATAGAATCAGCAATCATCCATCTAACACATCCAGTGTCAATTAAATCAGATGATGAAGCAACAAGATAGAAACAGTAAATGTAATCTTTCATGCCTAAGATAGGTATCACGACCAAAACTGAAGCATCTGCCTGTGAGACAGTGCCACCCGAGCCAGATATACATTAGGCCTATTTAAAATTTGACTGACCAATAACTAAAAATCTGAGGATTGGATACCCTACTTACAAGAGTATGTATCAAAACCACACTTGTTTGCTTTTGATGGTGTTTGTTCAATGAAGTAAATGTTTGAACAACAAATTTCAGGTTTCTAACATGTAAATTGTTTTGGAAACAAACCTTACAAATTGCATTCTTCAGAAATAAATGAACTATGAATCTTTTCTTATTTCTGCATCATGATTTCTCCAGGGATTAAGAGCTTCTCTGATCGCCTGAGCTTCTGGGGAAGCTTCCCAAGCCCGCTTCTCTGACTCCAGAACAGTTACTTTGTCATCTGCAGGGCAACAACACACGAGCTTAACTTCAAATAAGAGAATCAGTCAAATGCAAAGAAAACGCTCTAGATAAGAGATGGCAGAAAAGAGAGACCAGTACAAACATTTCGCGACAATAACCATGAAGATGTGATTGATGCATTGATCATGGAGCTGAAATCCCTCCTACACATTCCTCATCAAACATCTTTCACTTCAATAACAAATGCAATCTAAATTTGTAATGATCCGTACTATCTAAAGTTGTACAACAGTGAAATTCAACAAGCTTAAGCATTTTAATGTTCACATTTTAGCAACAACTGTTAACTTAGAGCCAAAGTCGGATTAACGATGTGCTGCTGTACTATTACCATTTAGAATACTTACGATACAATATAAAAATTAACCATAAAACCCACCATATTTATGGCAAATTAAAACATTTCAAGATGAATAACCAAGTTCAAGAACCAGAACACAAACAAGACAACCAAAATAAACAACAGAGCATTCAATTACTAATAATATAACACGAGTATTCATTAGCAGAGAATCTAATTACAACTTAACGTGTTTTTGTTTTCTCGTTGTACAAAAATTATGAAACGGAGAATGGAGTATAAAGAAAATTGAGGAAAAATAAGAAAGAAAGAAAGGATTTTTCTCACACAGAAGCCGGTTTTGATCATGAACAACTCCATTGAACCTCCAATTAGAGCTGCCCCAACTGCAATCTTCAAGTACCAATCCAGAAACTTCATTTTCGCTTGACACAAAGATTTACAAAAACCTAAAATTAACCGACCGGGTTAGAAACATGGCGGCTAGCCTTTGGAAGATGAAAACGGCGCCGTATTAGGTAATCGTAATGTTGTGATGTGCTGGCAGCATATCAGCCGTGCATTTCTAATTGAGTTGTACGGCTCAGATTAACATGGTAGACGCGATTCCTACGGAGTAATTAGGATTAGCAAAATTCTCCCTAAATTCGCTAAATTTCATTTTGAGAAGAATTTGATAAAATTTAAAATGAATTTGATACAAATTTTGTAGATAAATTAAAAATCACAATAAATTTAATATAAATATAAATTTGATAAAAAAATTCACAAATAATTACAACGAGTATTTATAAATAATATTTTTTTTTTAATTTTAAAAAAAATAATACATTGCATATTACATGTTTAACGCAAATAGCACTAAACACTCATTATATGTGAGTTTAGTGTGCACCTATGTTAAGTGCATAATATTGTTCATTTTTAACATTCTTTTTTTTATTATGCGTGTTAAGTATTGTGCGTTTAGAGTGCACTTCTAGCACGCGTGTTAAATATTAAGCTTGTAACGTTGCACACTTAACGTGCGCTCCTAACATGCGTGTTAAGTGTTAAGTACGTAATGTTACGCATTTAACAAGCGTTCGCTCATAATAGGTATGTTAAGTATTATATACTTATTATTAAATTCGTTTAAAATTAGTGGGTAACTTATTATGAGTTTGATAATAAATACATACTTGTTATATCAAGTTTAAAATTAAAACTTTAAAATTATAATAAATATAAAAATAATTTAATATTTTATTTTTAAAATGGATGTAAATACAAATTTAAAAATATTTGTCTCAAACTCAATATATTATTATTTAAAAATATATGTCTCAAACTCAATATATTATTATTTATATTAATAATAAATACATTAAAATATGAGCCAAAATACCCGAAAGGAAATAAAAAAAGCTTACAAATTCAACACATTTATCTTTTTGTGTTTTTTTTCTTTTTTTTAGGGGTTTGTTTCCTTTATATAAAATTGGGTATGTAAACGATAAGTTATTATTATGTAAAAGATGGATAAAAAGTTAGAAAAAAACAAGAGGGCACAAGGCACAATGTGAAATTGGTGAAATGGGGTCATATAGGCTCTAGCATGTGAAGTTGGGTTGCATATGATAAAATATCTAAGTTGCTTTCGGCTTTATCTTTGCTACAACTTTTAGCTTAATACTTCTTGGACCTACCCATCAATAGAATTTGATCCTCTCTATACTTACTTTCTTAAAGCAGCAACTTGTTCTTAAAATAAATAAATAAATAAACATAAAAGAAAACAATTATCATTGCTACTCGCAAGGTTTAAAGACTAGAGAAATTTTGCAATTTTTTTGTTTAATTAACTCTTCATTTATTTTTCTTTTTTTTTTATTTCATTGTTAAAATTTATTTCTTTTTTATAAGATGTTTACATTTTATACTTTCCAATAGTTCATGTACTATTCTTTAAATTTAAAAAAAAAAAAAACACTTCTCATACTAATATCACAAACATAACTGTTTTTTTAAAAAAATAATTTATTTTAAATTTTTAAATTTAAATTAATGTGTTAAATAATTATTGAGTGATAAAATAATATATATATATTTTTAAATTTATATCATAAATTAATGTATTTAATGTGTTAAGTAATAATTAAGTGGTGACGTCTTTTTTTAATTTAAAAAAAGAATTAAATTTAAAATTTTTATTTTAATAAAAAAATATTATAAATTATTTATTATTTAAGCTAGTGTGAAATAATATAATTTTTAAAATTAAATATTATACTATTTTATAATTAATAATTATTTGATATATTAATTTAAAATAAAAAATTAAAATATTATTTAAAAAGTATAATAATATTCTTTTTAAATTAATATTAATTTCTTTTATAAGGAAGTTTCACGTACTTATTTTGAGTATTAATGATAAAAATCAATTTTAATTGTTAAAAATAAAAATGTAAAAGAAAAAGAAAATGGATACGCGTCAACTTCTGATAGCGAGTAGAATTCGCTAAAAAAGTCCGCGAGTATGGAAATAGAAAAAGGGTAAAACAACTAGCAGGTGGGTTACGGCAAGAAGACGATAATAAGCTTGCAAGTGACGATGAGCTGAGCATCAGTCAGAAGTCGTGTTTGTACTGTCTGTCTACGCTCTCTTGTTCCTCAATTTACCCTTTTTATAATATTTTTAATTTTAATATTTTATTATTATTGTTATTACACTAATAATAAACACGTGAAACTTGTACAATCATTTTATCTTTCTTGGATCTGTGTCGGGGCTTTTGCTCTTGTTCTTCACTTTATTCTAACTTTATAATTGTGTCTACTCCCATTAAAAAAAAAAAATTATAATCAGAAAAAGAAAAGAACTTTCTAATTCTGGGTTTCTTAAAAGACTTGAGCATTATAATGCAGTCAACAGCTCAAGCACAAGCAGTCACTAACGGAGCTGCTGCAGATGAGGTTTCTCCCAAGGTTGATGTTTGTATTTCACTATTTTTTTTATTTATCTTTTTGTTGTTCGATTGAATGTAGATTTTGTGGATTATTCTTTAAAAATTGGCTTTTTTTTTTTTTACTTCTTTGTAAAGCTAATAGATGGTAAAGAGTTTTTGTTCTTTTGTGTGGGTATATGATTGTATGAACTTGTATTGGTATTGATTTGTTAAAATATTATGGTGATATATCTGTGCTATTCATAAGTTAGTTATATATGTTTAAAGGGATTTTTTTTTTGGGTAGATTATTGATGTTCAATTTTGACGAATTTGTTGGAAATGTTGTCAAGGAACAAATTTTCCTTTTTGTATTTTTGGTTGATTGGTAAATATATAATCTCTTTTAAAGGATCTTGGTGAGTAACTTGAGTTAATTGATTCTTTGCTACTACAAATTCTAATTTCCAAGTACTTTTTTGGCAATTTTTGAAGACACCATTTGGGTTTTAAGTGTCTTACACGAAATCGAATTTTTTTCATTTAAATTTAATATTGTTGGATCAGAAATAGCAAGAAATAATTGTGTAAACACCAATTTGGTCAGTGAAGTTTGCTTTGGGTCTCAATTTATGGCAACCATTTTATAATCTGGAGAATGAGATAAAGGAAAATCTTTTAAATGGTTGAGAAAGAACTTGAGAAGCTTATGGCTGAAAGAGTAGTAAATTATCTCACAACCAACAAATGAATATGAACTAGTGATTTTCATCTCATGCATCTCTTTCTGCTGGACTTGCGAACAGCATACCCTGATGGATTTTGTTTTGGCGTGGCATATCATATAGGAGATTATATCCGAAATGACTTGAGATGGTGTGTTTCAATGCTTGTTACATGCAGGCTGATATTCAAATTCAGGGCCCCTCAAATGAAGAGACCTCAAATCCTGGACCAAATGGAAGGCGCTTAGATCTCTCACTTCAAATACCTCCTAGACCAGTAGGTTTCACCGGTGGTAGAAGCGGAAAGGGTTCACTTCAGTCTCAAGGCTCCTATAGAGGTAGCTCTTCACCAGGAGGCTTCTTGCGGGGTTTAAGCTTTAAGAAGAAAGCTGTTGTATCTGATGATGAAAGAAGCTCACTCCTCAGTTCTGAACCTCAAATAGCTCCAGAAAGTCCAATTATAGCCCGTATCAAATCCGCATTTTCTTGGCAAAGATGTACATCTCTTCCTGTTACACCTGCATCAAACTTGTCCCCATACATTTCCGTGCCTGCTTCAGCAAGGACATCTGGTGAACAGCATAAAGCAAATGTAAGTTATACATTATGTACATCAAATGTATAATTTTGTCTTCTTCCTGCTATAATGGGTTACCTTTCTTAGAAAAGCTGTTCTCCAAAAAATATGCTGTCTGTTAAGACATCATTCTTCTCATATTAAGCCTAAAGGGGCATATATGCCTCGGGCGCAATTTATGAGAACAAATATCATTTTTGCCCCCAATATGATGAAACCTTACTTTTGCTTTCTCCGTGGCTAATCAAAGGTGTTCATATGATGATGACTAGGGGCAAAATTGTAGTTTAATTAACACACCTTGCTTCTTATGCTATAAGGTTCTATATATATCTGCAAGTGGGTGACATGTAAAACTGAATGAGGAGTATTAATATAGTCATCTTCAATTTTGTGCAGAAAGGAGCATCACATGCCGTGGTTTCAAGGTCCCTGTCCGTGCCTGGAAGAAACATTGTTGTTGTAAGATCAGTATCTTTTGCTAACCATAAAGAGCATATCCAGACAGATACTAGTGATGGTATGCAATGGCAAACTCACTCCTTTTTCTTGTTCACAATATCTTGATCTCATAAAGTTAATTGTTTCATCTTTGCTATCTTTCAATGAATGGAGCAAAAAATGTTATTTGTTTGGCTTTAAAAGTTCTTAACAAGTGGAATTTTTATTGCTCGTCTTAGTTTGTATACATTCAAGTTGAGGTCAATTGAAGTTTATGTATATCATGAAATCTATATGTACAAGTGCATGCAAAATTAAATTTTAAGCTTTTGACGTATTCATAAAGTAGATCATTGAATTCTAAGCTGCCTGGCCAAGTGTTTTTGGACATCCACTACCATGGGTCCAAATTGACAAATCATTGTTGTTCACTCTTGCTTTGGTTTGGTCAACTGATTATAGACTCACGGGCCAAGTTCCTACATGCAGACAGTGAAAACTTATTATGTTTCTTGTTGCCATTTGCTGTATGAATCTCCTTGTAACTGGCTCCTGGTAAAGCAGATCAAATAGTTCCTGCTCCCATGGAAAATAACGATGAGCAGATTGCTGAAGAGGAAGCAGTGTGCAGGATCTGTCTTGATATATGTGAAGAAGGAAATACGCTTAAAATGGAATGCAGTTGCAAAGGTGCCCTTAGACTTGTACATGAAGAATGTGCAGTCAGGTGGTTTAGTACTAAAGGTAACAAAAATTGTGATGTCTGTGGGCAAGAGGTTCAAAACCTTCCTGTAACTTTACTTTGGGTGTCGAGCTCTGCTCAAAGGGACGATAGGCATAATCGCAGTCAACAGAGTTTGAATTCTCAATCAGTAAGGTAATATAATGTGAGAATCACGGTTTTGTATATAATTTTGTTACCACTAGTCATGCTTCATGGTCAGCAAGGACAATTTGGAATTGGCCTCAGCAGAAATTCATGCTTAGGTTTGGCATCTTTTGCAACATTGAATTTGTGTCAATTTTTGTTTCAGCTCTTGCTCATTCCATCACTACCAGAAGTTTAATTTCTTAGCTTTTTAACCAAGAATTTAGCTTCCTGGAACCACTCTTCTTTTTCTGCTAATTTTATTTATAATTTACCCATGCAGTGCCTGGCAAGATTTTGTGGTGCTTGTCTTGATCAGCACAATATGTTACTTCTTCTTCCTTGAACAATTACTGGTATGCCCTTTTGTTATGAGAGAAAACTTAGAACAATCATGTTGATGATTCTTTAGGTACAATTCATTTAGATTTAACCAGGGAACCGAAAGGACAAGATAAGATCAAATCCTTGACATGATATTGGTGTGACAATATTGACTGTATTTTATGATTTACAGATTCATGACATGAAGACTCAAGCAATCATACTTGCAGCACCATTTGCATTTACCTTGGGACTTTTATCATCTATCTTTGCAGTGATTCTAGGTACATACAAACCTTCAATATTTATAAGTTTCTGTACAAGTTGCGACTGCCTCAGTATTGATCTGTTTGACTTACAGCAATCAGGGAGTTTATATGGACATATGCAGCTCTTGAGTTCGCCCTTGTGGCCATAATTGTCCACCTACTTTATACTATGGTGAGTAATGCTATCTTATTAGCTGTTTCATGCATAATGTAAACATTGTTTCAGCTTTGCAGTGGATGCTTTCAATCGTCTCTCCATATTGAGTGTATCTTTACTTCAGATCATTTACGAATGGATTTGACAAAACCTTTTAATGTTTTTGGCAGCTTCATCTGAAGTCTATTTATGCAATATTGCTCTCGTCAGTCTTGGGCTTTGGTACTGCTATGGGCCTCAATTCATTGTATATCCAATATTTATCCTGGCGTTTTCAGGTTACCGCTGCGGACTCTAGCCCGGTCTAACAAAATACCAGATCGAGAGAAACAAGGCCCTGCTTTTTTAAAGCTGTTCATTTGCTTTATTAATTGGTGATATTCATATTTGTTGCTCTGAAGTCTGAAGTAAAATCATTAGGGAAGAGGGGGAAAAATATCCAAGTGACATTTTGTATTTGATCGATATTATGGCATGTTGAATGAAGATAAGTCACGTATTAAATGTAAAGCATTCTCTCCTTTCCACAGCATCACTATGACCCGTACCTCTGATTCAGTGGTTTCACATTTGTCACTTGATAAAAGCAAAGAGTTCTCTTCTGGGCATTGAGCTATTGGTTTCGTCAACTTCACGATGCATGTTTAAGACCCCTTTGATATGTAAACAAATTCTCAAATCCTCTTTATTTTGAAAATTAGGCAAGTCCTCAACTAATAGAAAATGTTTTTTATGGAACAGTTACTAAAAATCATCTGGGTAGTTTGTCCAATCTATCGACTACTTCAATATAGTCATTCGCTCACAAAATGAAATATAACATCATCAAAACCAAATAAACAAATAAGAAATAGATCACTATTTACACTATAGTTTATTATAGCTCAAAAACTAATGGGAAGGGAACTAAACCTATGAAAAAGTCGTGATATTTACAGATCACTACCCAGCTAACAAAAAATTCACAGAAGCTGCAGCAGAACAACAAAGCTCGGAAGGGGATAAAATGCTCTTCCTATTTAAGTTTTGTCACAGGATGAAACCCAAGGCCATCTTTTCTCAGCCAAATGGTCGAACGCGTTCTTTTAACATTATCCATGAAGAGGCGATGCCTGTCATGTAAAATATACAAGTGTGTTTAGGAAAGAAACAAGTCTAAACATTCTTCAGCCAAAATGTAATTCAGTATTGGACATTGATGTGGATTTCAAACATGACCACCCATATGTTAGATCCACCAATAAAATTCAGCCTAAAAATCACCAAGGAAAATTAATTTAACAGTATGATTCGTTTTCTCTTTCCAAGATTCAAAATTAATGAAAATAATAAACCTGTATTAATACCTTTCATACTCCAGCTTCTGAGTAACTATTCCATTTAGTAGCAGCTCTGAACTGTAAACAGCTGCCCCTGCAAGTGTAAGGAGGTGGTAAAAAAAACACTTCCAGCAAGCCTCCAGTAAGTATATTGACAGAAATATTAGACAATAGATTCCTAACCTTTTTCAAGGAAAGGTTCACAGATTTCGTAATCTTCTTCACAAGATAGAATCAACAAATCCTCTGGGATTTTATCATCCTTTAAAGCAGATCTCCCTATTCTCTCCACTGCCTGAAAAGCATTTCAGCATCAGAAACCAGGAGTGAGGGTTGTGCTATTGAGAGACAAGTTCAGAAAAGGGAAAGAAAAGAAGCTCAACACTTTCATACCACAGATAAACATCTATGAAAGAATGGCCTGAAAAACCATGTACCTGACCATGGACTGCTTTAACCAAAGTTGAAATTGTTTCTTTACTGGGCTTTATCTTTTGGGTAATCAAAACTCTTCGACCCTGCACAAAAATTGCTACAGTGAATGGAAAAATAAATAAATAACAATCAGTGCAACAGAATTAACTAATAATAACCAAATATTTTACTTGTAAGAGTGGATGCTTGCGTGCACGTGCCAAAGAAGCTGGCATGCTAAAGCCAAACTCTTTTTCCTTTTTAGTATCACGGAGTAGGTACACTTCTTCATCAATGTGAACCTTGACTTGTCCAATGCTCTCAAGCCATAAATGTGTCACTACTGGTTTCCCAGAAGCAACTGCTTCTAACATATTTCTTGTGCGCACAAAATTATCTGTTACAAAGTGTGTTGCATCAGTAATTGAAGTCGCTACGGAAGCTCCTAGGCGGGCCAAAATCTGTGACACAAGACCAACAGAAAAGGACTAGTAAAATGAGCTCACATAATCTGCTCAAAGAAGCTAATGTAATCAAAACAAAAACCTTTTTCTGCTGCTTAATTATATCCTCATCCAAGTGGTGGCTGAACAAAACTCGAATACTAGTCATGTCTCTCCTCTTCCTCAACTCCTTCAATGGAGAAATAGGTTCTTGCTCTGTGGCAATTAACATACTGAGTTCTTTCACAAGGCACGATTTAGACAAGTTCTTCTTGCATGATTGCTTAAAATATTCATTGCCAATACAAACAGGTGATACAGCCTTCACAGGCGTCAAACAGTTAACTGGGGAAGACGTACATGCTGAATCAGATGCTTTACTTTGCTCTCTTGGAGATTTATCTGACCGGCTATTCGTTTCTGCATTTCCAGCAGATGGCTGGGGATCTATAACACTCTTTCCGCCAGAGTGATTTAGTACTTTCTGCCGCGTAATATCCGTAGATTTCACTTTCCCCTTCATTTCAGCAGAACCACGATCAACGGAAGCATCTTTTGGACCTGGTTTATTTAAGCTTTTCTCTAGCAGCTTTCCTTCCATACTTCTGTCAAGGAAAGACAAACTTGCACAAGCATGTACAGATGATCTTGTCTTCCCCTTCATGGTTAAATTAACATAAATACTTCTAGCATTACTCCTTGAACTTTTGGGCCCAGTGACAGACTGTCTGATGTCTTCTGGCAGAAAGGATGGTTTGGATTGACCATCTAACTTATCATATCCACAGACCTGACCTGGCAAGTTCCGACAAGATCTTCTTCCTCTAGGATGCCTAAATGTATAAACACCAGTACTCATAGCTGTTAACTCTGGATCCAATAGCTCAGGTTGATTTGGTCTGGGATTTTCAACTTCTCCAGATTGATTGAAACTCAATTTAGAACATTTCTTTTTGGCATACACTTCAGACACCTCAACATCTGTACTATCAGTTCTATTCTCTTCAAGGGCACCAGCCTCCATCAGATGGTTGGCATCTTGTACACAATTATCAGGTACATGCTCGGCCCCTTTTGATTGGTTTGCTAACATGGAACGCCTAGTTCTACAAGCAATGGGGGTACAAGGACTAAGTTCCTCTGTTAATTTCTGTTTCTTGATTGAGTGACCAGCATTTCGTGTTGCAGTTCCTAGACAGCTATTAATCTCTTTAGATCGGCTGCTCTTCAGAGCCCCTTCTTCAACTGTCCGCCCAATAATCTCAGAAGGCACTTTGTCCGCATTTTTGCTTCCATTGATAGTAGAGTTCCCTTTGGCTGTTGACTTAGCCCTTTTCTTTATCTCCAGCTCTGTGTCACAATTCTTCCTAATATTCTTGAAATTTTTCACCAATGAAATTGGAGAGCCTCTACATAATTTAGCACCAGTCCTTTTTGTTTTCTTCTTTTGTCTTGTCGCAACACCAACATCTGAAAAACATACTGCCTTTTGGGATGAAGATTGCTTTGATGAAACATTATTCTTAGATTTTCCTCTAGAAGAACCCTCAGCAGAGCGATTGGAATTGCTTTGGAAACAATTAACATCATGATTAGCAATTCCCTCTCCAGAAAGTAAGGCTCCCATAGCTTCAGCAGCCATTTGAGTGTCGGGACCAACATTTAATATCTGTGGCAAGTCTGTCGTATTAACATCTGCTTCCATTTGTTGTCTAGAGGATTCTGCATTACGTTCTCCATCAAACTCATTTACAAGGTTCTTTTCAAGTCTCATTACAGCATCTTCTGCCTTATTTTCATTTTTTTTTATGTTATGCAATGTCACTCTTGAATCAGAGTGAATCATAATTTTATCATGGGCCCCCGCTTGTTCTACATTATCCCTGTATGCATCCAATTTCCTCTTTTTAAGCTTCTGGGGTTTAGTTAAAGGCCTTTGCATACAACACCCAGTATCACAGAATTCTTTCTTCCTTCTACGGAAGATATCTCCCCCTCCTTCATCCTCACGGTTATCATCCCAGTCAAAAATCCCTGTTTTCTCAACTGTGCTTCTATCATTGGATTTCTTGGCCAAAGTTTGAGGCCCTTTTGCAATTGAAACAGGTTTTGATTCTCCCCCAATGCTCTTTTCATGGTTATCTTCATGATCAAATTCAAACAAATTACTCTTCTCAATAAACATTTCCACAAATTCAAGTGCATTAGCTTGTGACAACTCTCCAGGCTCTTGAGAGTCAATATAGCTTAACCCACACAACTCACCATCATTATGCAGAAACTGTAGCAAGTTTTCTCCTCCATCGGCATTACTACCATTGTCAGAAATTCCTTTGTCTGCGGGAAGTGGATCCTCAGTAAAGAGTTTTCTCACTGCCGAAGAACCAATCCTGCACTTATTTCCATTTCTTAATCCCTTCTCTTTCTCATTGTCTTTCAAATCACGTATGGAATCAATTTCCTCCATAACTTTTTGTTCTAACCCATTATTTCTAACAGCATCTTGATCTGAAAACAGACCATTAGTCAGGACATAACAAGACTCACTGTTTATTTCCTTCGAAGCCATACCGTAAGCTGCTAGACCAGAGGCACGCAAAGATGCTGCACGAATTGAAGTAAACCTGGGCACTGATCCTGTGCAAACAAGAAGATAAATACCGAAAGGAAACTTCAGATCAAGACAGCATCCAAGCAGAAAGCAAATGACTAGCAAAAATTCCATACAACACGAATTGAGTCGTATTGAGTACACAGAGGAAGAAAAATCAAAAGAATAACAACTTCCATTAAAGATATGATCTAATACTTTCAGTATAACGCACCAGCATCTGGTTGTGGAGTGACTTGAACAACTGGTGTTGCAGTAGAATCATGAAGTCCTAAGTGATATGAAAGAAATAACAACTTTATTATAATGTATTGCAACAACTTTATTATATCTTAAAAATCTAAAGTTTCAAGCGATATTGTTGGTTGAATCCCTGAGTGTTAACAGATAACCAAGTAGAAGTTGAATCCATAAAGAATTGACAACCAATATTTAGAAGACAAAGAAAAGAAAAAAAAAACTAAATATCAGACTGATGGCATCTAATAAGAAATTCACTTGCTCTCCCTTCCGTTACACACTATCCATCAATTTGGACAGTAGGCAATGAACAAGAGAAAAAAGCAAATCATGTAACCACAACATAATTAAGCTTCACCACAAAAACTGAGGTATTTATAAGATTTATACCAGAAGAAAATTAGATAACTCACCTAAATTTGAAGCCTCATGTTTCTCCTTTATATCCTTCTCACCTTGTTCACAAACAGAGTTGGACTGCATCTTCTCTTTCTCTAGTGACTGTTTGCTACCTCTTCTTGCTGAATCATCATCAGAGATGCCATCATCTAAAACTTCTGTTCTGTCAGATCCTTCATTGTCACTACCATTGGCAAATTCATTATCAGACACATCCAACAACTGTGTCCCCATAATTTCAATACCATCAAAACAATCCACTGCTTGAGTTTCATCTCCAATGTTCAATGTTAGAGTTTCATCGCCAAAATTCAATGCTTGAGTTTCACTGTCGAGATTCAATGCTTGGGTTTCACCAGCAAGACTCACTACCTGAGTTTCATATGCATCTTCAAAATGCAACTGATCATCGTTGCCATCTTCAACTCTTTCACCTAAATCTTTTTAAGGACAATATTAGAAAACAAAATAAAAAATAAAAATCCAGAACATATCATTAGTTGTGAATATCTGCTATTGTTCGTGCCGAGGAAACAAAACTAAAATTAAATAGAGGGGAAAAAAAACAGGTACAAGTCACCACAATAATAATCAACCACTTCATTGAAATCCTCGAATGTGCAAAATTTTCTCTAAGTGGATTAACGGACAAAAAATCAAACTAAACAAATCTTAATTTTCTTTTCTTTTTTTTTTTTAACAAAAAATAATAAGATACTAGGTCAACGTTGAAACTAACAGATGTAGATTTTTTTTTTCCCTACTAACAGTCATAACACCAAATAAATCTAATTGCTCTAATACTAATTAAACCAAAAAAAAAATTCTCTTTTTCGAAATTTATAAAGAGCTTACTCTAAAGCACAGAACGTTGGCACAAATGTCAGCAAAAAAAAAAGTCAGAAATTGAGAACAATTACCGGGCGATGAAGGAGGTGAAAACTGGGAATCAAGGACCCGAGTTTCCGCATGTTCAGAATCGTCATGAGAGCTTGTTTTCATTGGTTCATTTGGACCATCGGCGTCGGGAAGGGAGCCCATTCTCAGTTCATTAGAGTACAAAGCAAGACCAAATTCAGATTAAAACCCTAAAAAGGAGGAAATTTTCACATAATAAACCGAGTAATAAGCAAGCAAGAGAATTGTATAAAAAGATACGAATCAAAATAACTGAACTTGCTTAGATAGAGAGAGGGGAAGGGGTTGGGGGTTAGGATTGTTAGGGTTGATTCAGTAAAGAAAGAGAAAGATGGGGGAAATTTTTGGAGGGAAAATTGAGAGGAAGTGGTAATATACTTTAGCTTTACATGTAATAACGAAAAAAAGAAAGGGTGTTTTGTTTTATTATAATTAAAAACTGAATATTTATAATAAACAAATTTCTTTAACTCAAAAAAGGGCATTTGGTCTAGTGGTATGATTCTCGCTTAGGGTGCGAGAGGTCCCGAGTTCAATTCTCGGAATGCCCCCTCATTTTAAGCTTATTTTTAGGGTTCAGAAAGTTTTCGGTTCAGCAATTATAAGATTTAGGTTTTTCTTTTAATTTTAACAAAATACCCCATTTGCAGATTTTTCCTTCTCTATTTTTTTTTTTTAAGTTTAGCAAAGCACCCTCTTTCAGTAAAATACCCAAATATTTTTTTTAATTATATGCTGTTTACTTTTTTCAGCATATAATTCTTTTCTCAATTCATTTTTCTTCACCAGCAAAATTTAGTTAATTTTTCTTGATATAATGAAAGTTTTCGGTTCAGCAGTTATAAGATTTAGGTTTTTCTTTTATTTTTAACAAAATACCCCATTTGCAGATTTTTCCTTCTCTATTTTTTTTTTTTTTCCTTAAGTTTAGCAAAGCACCCTTTTTCAGTAAAATACCCAAATAGCAAAACAAATAGCAAAAACATTGAGGGGCATTCCGAGAATCGAACTCGGGACCTCTCGCACCCAAAGCGAGAATCATACCACTAGACCAAATGCCCAGCTCTACAAATATGCCCATCTTGTTTTCTAGAACAGATGCGGACTCTACATGCTATTATCACGCACCTAACCCTCTGGAGTGAAAAAATATGATTATATGGAAGATGAGAAAGGGTGTTTGTCTCTTAAATATAGAAACAATCTTATAATTTTATAAATATTTTTTGTTAGTTAGATTTTAATTGGGTATTTTTTATTAACCAAATAAATTATAGATGAATATATTTGCTCTCAAATGTATTATATAGTGTTAAATAAAATATTTGAATGTCAAATTTAATAAATATAAATTTGATTTGAATCAATCTATCTTCAAAAAATAAAATTCAATATTCAAAATTTTAAATAAATAAATTTAAAGTTATAAAATATATGAAGAAGGTATATTTTTGTCACATTATATATTTTTTGTTATATATATATTTGAAAATTTAGATTTGTTAAAAATTGTTAATTTGAAATCAATACATGCAAATACAATTGTAGTGTATAACTGTAAAGCTTGAAAAAACAAAAAGAGATTGAATAGAAGAAAAATGAGGTGACAAAGAGAAAAATTAAAATTGAACTGTGAGTTGCATTGCGGGCAATTATCGTGAGTTTGCGATTGTTAACCAAGATACCCCATAAATGAGGTTGCATCGGCCAACAATCTCGGATCTGAGATATGATAGCCAAAATGCCTAACAATTACATTTCAACCATCGCATGTCGAACTTAAGCTTATTGGCTAGGATTTAACCTCATTTGTTCGACATCTGGGCAATCATAAACCCGTACAGTTGCTTGCGATACAACTCACAGTTCAATTCTAGTTTTCCAATTTTTCTTCCATTCAATCTAATATTTCTTTCAAACTTTATCACAATACACTATAATTGTATTTTCATGTATTAAATTATATTCTTAAAAATGGATTGGCTTAAATCAAGTTTATATTTATTAAATTTGACTTTCAAATATCACATTTTAGATTTGAGATTGTTAGTCAAGATGCAACCTCATTTGTAAGGCATCTCGACTAACAATCGTGAATCCACGACAAATGCTTGCAATACAACTCATAATTCAATTTAAATTTTTTTTTTGTCATCTCATTTTTCTCCAATTTAACCTATACACTGTAATTATATTTTCATATATTAAATTATATTCTTAAAATAAATTAAGTCAAATCAAATTTATATTTATTAAATATGATATTTAAATATTTTATTTAACATTATATTATACATATGATGACAAATATATCTATTTATAATTTATTTTACTAATTAAAATGTAACTAAGAAACAATATTTATAAAATTATATGGTTATTTCTAAAAATTTCCCCTTAAATTTTGGTTGGTAATGAACGGTCAGATTGGTGAAAACTTCATCACTTGGGTGACAGCGTTAATCCAATTTGTAACTTCCATCTTTTCTGCAAAGAAGCCTGCTAAAGCAAGCCAACATGCAACTCTTTTAACATTTTGCTGATATTAGTTGGAAGTACTAAGAACTCTTAAAATAGAAGTTGAATTCTTGCTATCATAAGAATCAGACTGTCCAGCCAATATCAATTCAAAGGCCCTATGCTCCTTTTCCAGCTGAGATTCCTTATGCTTTGAAGTGCATAGAGGTCCCTCATCCTCTAGTCTCTTAAGGAGATGAACAACCAATTGATAGGAGAGTATGTTAGAGCATTTTCCATTCCACCGATGATGAAACTTTTAAAAGTCCTGGAACAAGTAGAATTGATAGGAGCCATAAACTACAAAATAGAGCATTGGTGGGTTATGCTCAATGCTAACATGAGATTTCTACAGCCAAAAACCAAAAACAAAAAAGATAAAATAAGGCTAGTTAAAGGTCCTAACAAAGAGAAGGGTCTCCAAATAATTCCGATGAAGCGCCCTGTTAACATCAGTAAGTGAAGAAATTCATCTTTTCATGGTTACACTTAGAAGTAAGCAAAAGCCCCATAAATATTTAGCTGGCAACTTTTTCTTCCTGATACACCTAGATGTATCAAAACAGAATTGAAGTAAGAAGGGAGTTTCCATCATTTCCAGCAAATTCATGCACCTCTTGAAGAGCTGCCAGAGTATGGCAGAGTCATCAAGTAATTTATCACAAAATCATTATCATTCCATCTTTCACACCACTTTCTAGGAGGAATGTATTAGCTCAAGCAGCAGTCGTCATCAGCTGCTACTTCAGTTAAAGCAAAAAGTAATACACCGGTAATGCAGCAGGATCAAGTTCCCAGAAGCCTCTCAAGGTGCCATCTTTCTCTTCAGTCAGCTTGAATGCAGGAATTTGATGGGAGAACCTAAGCAGCTCCACCAAGGATATGTTCATAACAACTGATCCTTTTTCTTTAGGCTTGAAAACCGAGTTGAAACCAGTCACATGCTCTAAAAATAAGACTTCTATGAGCAAATCAGTTGCCTTGCAGATTTCAACTATGTCATATTCACAATTCTTCAAGTCAGACGGTTCGATATCAGCATTCCAGTTCCTATACAAAGCCCACACCTCACCCTTCCCAGGGAAAATGGTATATTCATTCTTCTTACCCGCAGGTTGAGCTCTTACCTGATGTGAGAAGGAAACAGTGGAAGTATATTTATAGGATTTTCCTGTTTTAACCTTGAATCTTCCACAACAAATGAGCATGTCTTCATCATGCCACCGGATAGTGTTCTCTGGCAGCGAGCAGCTTTCAAGCCACCTCAGATGCAGTTTAAAAGATGGGTTGGACTCAATTTTCACAATTTGACCATAGTACTTCGGCAAACCATCTTCATCACTGTATAACGACCAGATCTGACCAACCTGCAACTTATCCTCAGATTTCTCAGTATCAAAGTTGCAAAATTCTGGATCTGGAATTTCAATGGCTTCTGGGGTCGAAGCTGGAGAAGCACTACGATGTTCAACATCAACACGCAGAGTATCATCCTCAGGTTCCAAACGGGTTTCCTTCACTTCATTCTGTTGTCTAGATGTACATTCTTCAGGCTGTGTCACAGGTTTTCCTTTATCAGAAGATCTTAAGGAACAATTGGAAGGAACACCACCAGCCTCTGCTCTTAAAATTTCAGAAACAACGATCTCTTCAAGATTCAAAGGTAAAGAAGCTGGATCAAGTTCAAAGGAACCTTTTAATAGACCTTCTCTTTCCTCACCAGTTAATTTAAAGGATGGAACCCTGTGGGAGAATCTCAGCAGTTCCCCAGGTGAAATTTGAACTGAGATTACTCCTTCCTTGCTCTTTCTACAAAACACACTTGCGAAGCCTTTCACCTTAGCCAAGTATGCAACACAAATACCCACATTCTCGGCATAGTCTGACAAGATTTCAACAAATTCATAATCATACTTCCGGTTACTATCTGCATCAGATATCCAATTATAATCCCAGCCTCTGAAGAGGCCCCAAATTTCTCCCTTTCTTGGATATATCTTGTAAGTATCTCTGCTGCCGCCTTTTTCCCAAGTAACCAAATGAGAGAACATAAGACGATCTTCTGTGTTCTCAGAATGCCCATGTTTAAACTTACCACAAGAAAACGGTAAGCCCTTCTTCACCCATTCAGTTTCTTTCTCATCATCAGGATCTGACTCAAGCCACATTATTCTCACCTTGAACCCAGAAGAAAAAACTTTTCTAATCCGAGCATAGAACCTAGGCATTGCATCGATATTATCATAAACAGCCCATGTCTGGCCTACCTTAAAACACTCTTCCTGCCGATCCTTGTCAAAGTCATTGAAATCTGGATCAGGATAATGATAAAGTTCTGGTTCTGAAGTTTCAGCACCAGCATCTGAGGTAGAATCAGCAATAGCTTCAGAACTTTTTTGAAGACCATCAGCATGATCTCCAGAACTTTTCTGACAGTCATTCTCTTCCACTGTCACTTTTCCAGTCACCTTTCTGGTCTCCTTGTTTACATTTGCTAAGCTCTCTCTGGAACATACACTTTCTTTCTGTTCTTCTTTCACAGCTGCAGCTGAACCAGATAGCTTATTCATTTTAGGCGCCTCTTCTTTTGACGCATCTCCGTTCTCTACTTCAGTGGCACAGGATGATCCTCTCCCCTTAGCCTTTTTCGGATGGGCCACCAAATCATCATCATCACTCAAATTCTCCTTATAAGAAACTTTCTGCTTACACCTACTAGATCTCCGTACAGATTGATCTGCATAACGTCCAATGTGATCTTTACCCTGGAAATCACCATTCTCATCAACTGCCATATCTGATTCAGATTCGCTGCTGCTTTCAGTGCTGCAGCTTTCACTGGATTCCACTACCTGCTTCCTTCCTCTCTTACCATTCACCTTTTCTTTTCCATAATCAGAGGCACTCTTACTATTTACCTTTTCTTTTCCATAATCAGAGGCACTGCTACTATTCACCTTTTCTTTTCCATAATCAGAAGTACAGCCTGCCTTTTGAGGAAACACCGTCTTAGAATTATCAACAGTAAAATTTCCCTTAAACACCTGCTCTACCTTGCTGGCACTCTGACTTGGAAATTGCTGGCAGAATGCTGGCTGACCCAAGTTAGTTGCGAGAGGATTACCTTGCCCACCCGTTTCATAAGCAGTGAAGGCATTTTTGCAAGCTTGACAAGTAAGGGGTTTATTGATCATATGTCGGTAATACTGGTATCTCACAGTACAAAATGGACACATAGTCCAGAAAGCCTGGCCAACATTGGAAATCCCTGGTTGAGCTGCCTGTTGCAGCTTCTGGTGTTGGAAATTCACACCTGTAAAAGTGCTGCTAAAGTTGTTTTGCATCCCTACGTTTGTGAAATTTGGTCTCTGTGGGCGCTGACAAGGTGCAACAGGTCTGCTCACGGAAGCTTTGCGTTTCATGTCATGCAAGGACCGTTTACCTTTATCCAAGAGCACTCTTTGTGCTTCCCCAATCAGCTTGAAAGCAGTTTCTGCGCCAGGAAACTTATTTTTGTCAGGATGAAGTTGGAGAGCAAACTTCCTGTACTGCTTCTTGATTGTAACTTCATCAGCTGTATGCTCAACCTGAAGAATACCATACCAGTCCATCTCATTCGCAAACAATTTATTCTCAGCAGAGCAGTGCACATCACAAACCATTATCATCTGAGAAATATTCTCCAGATCATGATACAGTTGTTGGGCCTTGAGTGCAATTTTACGAGCCGCTGCAAAATCATTATTCTGCATCTTGTTTTCAGCAATTCCCTTGGCCCTGATGGCCTCTTCTTTATTGCACTCCATCACCAGCCCAAAATCCAAAAACCAACTCAATTTGATTCAAATATTCACACTGACCCAGACATTACTTTTACTTCAAAATCTCAAGTTATGTGTTGCCTGAACAAGGTCTCTGGAAATCTCAACCACTCAAGATAATGACCTCTCACAGAAACATGTGCACTGCATATTGTCCATCAATTTTGCATCAATCAACATCCCAACATTGACATAGAAGAACAGAAGAGAATAAGAGCAGACATTTCAAATAAGCTTCCAACCACTAAAGAACACCACATAATCAGGCATCACACAAAAAGAAAAACGGAAAACATAAAGTTCTCCAGATTTCAAAAAAACAATTTACAATATGCATTTGAGTGTGTATCTGCACTACATAAGAAACATGTCACTAGTCATAATTAGAAATTTAAAAAACCCAATTAAGCTACATCAACTGGCAGTTACACATATATGCCAGTAAATTGCAAGACATAGTTTAAAGATTGGAAAATGACCCATTTAACTGAGAAGTCATCCCACAGACAGCATGTAACAACTAACATTAACAATGCTTAAGCACTAAAAGTCCTTAATACGGCACCAAAAACATAATAATCAAAAGAATTGCTATAGTAAAATAAATTATAGCACAGATGAATACAACCCTTGTTCTGAAACACAAAAATTGAAAGACTTAAAACCCTAGTAAAAACACCAAAACGTACTAACAAACAAAATTAAGACACAAATCCCTGATGATAAACAATTACAACCGCTTCAGATAACACACAAGCAAACCCTAGAATCAAGCACAAAACTTAAAACAAAAACTAAATACATCCCCATTAAAAGAAAAACCCAGTTCAGAAATGAACAGTTAAGTGTGAAAAAAAGGATCAAAACATCCAGTAACATACCGAAATACTCGTACCAAACAAAACCCACCTCAAAAATGCACTTCTAAACTTAAAAAGAAACAAAAATAAATAAATACAATCAGCAGTCAAGCCTTCGTACTCCCGTTAACAGCAATGCTTCGGGGAAAATCCACCAAAACGAACAACGAATTTTTTTTTTTTTAAAGTTTCTTCTGACATTAACAAGCAACAACCAATTAAACCTGGAACTAAATAAAACAATAAAAAGAAAACCAAACTACGCAAAAACTTACTGTGTTTTGTGAGAGAATCGAAATGCCCAAAATAGAGAGAAGGAGAAACAAAGTTAGAAACACAGAATTTTTAGGACTAAATGAAATTGGGGAAGAAACAACTATTGGAGTTTGACTAATTTCTGCCGTGCCGTTCTTTTTAATTGGAATAAGGGCAAACTGTAAATATTTTAAATTTCAGGGGCTATATTTGAATGGATTGTTTAATATATTTATTAAAATATTATCATCAATACCCTTAAAATATATTTTAATTACAATAGTATCTATAAGTTAAAAAACTTAATGTTAATGTCCAATTATTTTTTATCAAAATAAATACTAATACCCGAACGCTAAGAATATTCTTTAAATTAAATAAATTCTATGTCAATCAATATAGAAATATCATTTTACCTTGACATATTAAACGAAATTAAAATGACTCAATGCTTACATAAATTTTAAAATTTTAACTTTTAAATATAATTAAAAAATAAAATAATAATCAAAATTTTTTAAAAAAATAGAGGCCAAATAGTTGTTGGTTCATGCAGCCATTTGTCCGCCAATGCAAACTATTAGATGATTGTTAGAATAGACAGTTAAAATGACTTAGTTGTCTAAATTGGCGACTATTTAGTTAAATGTATTTTTTTTAATTAAATTATATTAAATTATATTTTTTTATAAATTTTAAAATGTGAAGAGATGTGATTACTCTTAAATCTATTAATTTTAACAGTAAAATATTGACAATTGAGTATTTATATATATTTTATAAAAAAGTTAGATACTAACATATACTTTTTAAATTTGT